>CM055277.1:27689836-28171598 GCA_029237695.1 Conchocele bisecta
AAGGAACTGACGGATACAGCGGCTGATAAAAAAGCCATAAAAAGGTACTCAAATATCGCCGCGTAGGCGAAATCCCTGTGCCTCAAGCATTTTATCGTCACGGAGAAATAAAATCTTACTGCAAATTAGCCGAATGATCAATAAAATGCAAATGTTAAATCCAATCGAATCTGAAGGAAATCTAGTCATTTACATGGCTGATGGGGTTATAGTAACTTAATAGAACATATATGCATCTGGCCACTTGAACACAAATCTTAGACGATCATCTCAAACAAAAACAAATATTAAAAACATCCGCCTTCCTGCGTCACATTCCACAAACCCCGTGTCTGAGAACCAAATACTGTTTGTGGCCTTGGCGTGAATCAGCCGACGATGCCGGCGCCTGTATATGGTATTCTGAAACAAACAAGACGAAATACACCAGACACTACTCACGGTGGGTATAGCACGTCACGTGTACACCAGACACTACTCACGGTGGGTATAGCACATCACGTGTACATCAGACACTACTCACGGTGGGTATAGCACGTCACGTGTACACCAGACACTACTCACGGTGGGTATAGCACGTCACGTGTACACCAGACACTACTCACGGTGGGTATAGCACGTCACGTGTACACCAGACACTACTCACGGTGGGTATAGCACGTCACGTGTACATCAGATACTACTCACGGTGGGTATAGCACGTCACGTGTACACCAGACACTACTCACGCTGGGTATAGCACGTCACGTGTACACCAGACACTACTCACGGTGGGTATAGCACGTCACGTGTACACCAGACACTACTCACGGTGGGTATAGCACGTCACGTGTACACCAGACACTACTCACGGTGGGTATAGCACGTCACGTGTACATCAGACACTACTCACGGTGGGTATAGCACGTCACGTGTACACCAGACACTACTCACGGTGGGTATAGCACGTCACGTGTACACCAGACACTACTCACGGTGGGTATAGCACGTCACGTGTACATCAGATACTACTCACGGTGGGTATAGCACGTCACATGTACACCAGACACTACTCACGGTGGGTATAGCACGTCACACGTACATCAGACACTACTCACGGTGGGTATAGCACGTCACACGTACATCAGACACTACTCACGGTGGGTATAGCACGTCACACGTACATCAGACACTACTCACGGTGGGTATAGCACGTCACACGTACATCAGACACTACTCACGGTGGGTATAGCACGTCACGTGTACACCAGACACTACTCACGGTGGGTATAGCACGTCACATGTACATCAGACACTACTCACGGTGGGTATAGCACGTCACGTGTACACCAGACACACTCACGGTGGGTATAGCACGTCACACGTACATCAGACACTACTCACGGTGGGTATAGCACGTCACGTGTACACCAGACACTACTCACGGTGGGTATAGCACGTCACATGTACATCAGACACTACTCACGGTGGGTATAGCACGTCACACGTACATCAGACACTACTCACGGTGGGTATAGCAACGTCACGTGTACACCAGACACTACTCACGGTGGGTATAGCACGTCACATGTACATCAGACACTACTCACGGTGGGTATAGCACGTCACGTGTACACCAGACACTACTCACGGTGGGTATAGCACGTCACGTGTACACCAGACACTACTCACGGTGGGTATAGCACGTCACATGTACATCAGACACTACTCACGGTGGGTATAGCACGTCACGTGTACACCAGACACTACTCACGGTGGGTATAGCACGTCACGTGTACATCAGACACTACTCACGGTGGGTATAGCACGTCACGTGTACACCAGAGCTCTAGATAAGCTTCGTGTCAAAAGAGTATTATGCCGCCAGATTTCAAATTCAATGCGTATTTTACTTTTTCAAATGCATTATTGATTTTTTTTGTTATTAATTTTTTTTTTAATTCTCTTATATAAGCTGCAAAAAGCAAACACTGTCACTAAGTGAATTTTCAAATTATTACAGTAAATTCCACTACTCGATTTGAAAATCATGCATACTTTCACATTGCTGCGTGTATTTTGTACTCACACTTTTGATAATCAATGCGTATTCTGTTAAAATAAGTGCGTAAAATACGCCAATACGCACCTTACCTGGACATCTGGTACCCACCCGCTTTTTAGATCGGTTTCCAGCTACATATTCTTCATTAATTCAGCAATTAATCACAGGTTGAAGACACGGACCATGGTATATACATAAGTATTTTTTAGCTTATTTGTTTTTCACTTATTGATGATGTTTGGTATATTTAATGTATTTATAGACATGGTCCGTCACTTCAACCTGTGAAATTGATGGGGCATGTTATGCCATAAAGTGAAGATACCACCGGGAAATGACATACTGGGATCTGCCGTACCTTATAGCTGTAACAGAGTTATTTCAAGAATAGTTTTCACTTGCACAAAGGAATTTTACTCGAAATAGCGCCAAAACAGCTACGGCCATGAGACCAGAGTCATCGGCAGACATAGAGAATACATTGTCTTTTGATATCATGTTTATCGGGTACGGCTAGGAAACGCGTAGGAATTCCGCGGCTATTCGAGCAATTTATACCGTTCCGGACCGAGCCTAATAAACTTGTTATCAAACGACACTAGCCTGGTATTCTATTTATCAGGTAACGTTTTATACTCGACAATGGCCACAGATGACGTCGTTATCTATGGACAGAACGCGGACTTGTTTACGTTGCGTCATTACACATACGTCATTCGGTAAAGTCACGTGATGTCATCTGACCAATGGAACGTCAATTTTCACTTCGTTGTAACGCGGATGTTTGTATCAGGTCAATGCCTGGTCAATGCCTGATACAACAATATTGTATCAGTCAGTACGTATTAGGTCAATACAGGGCATGTTACCTGATAAATTATTATACGTGGCTGTGACTGGAGAAATGTGACTTATGCGATTTGTGGCCAGTGCCGCTCCTGATTAAATAGCACACTCCTGTAGCCTGTTAACGATCTATATTCCCTGTTTGAAGCATGACCGGCGTTTCATTGATGGAATAGTGAACAGTGCATATCCTGATCAGACTGTGCGGATGAAAAACCCATAAACCCTATTTCTCTAGTCACCGCCACATATGACCTGTGAAATCGGTGACAACACGGCATAACACGGTTTTCATGGGAGAAAATAAGATAGCAGTAGTGAAATATCTACGTTAGGCACTTGAGAACGGTTATGATATAATTGTTCAGTGACAAGAAATATATATTGGATAATAATGTATAATAATGCTGTTGTGCGTGATACGCAATCTGTTTAAAAAAAACACTTATACCAATGCTTTCGTTGGCACAGACGGATGGGTAAAAGTTGTCCTTAATGTGGAAAGAAAATTCAGTGCGCGGAAGAAACCCACTTGTCCGATCTGGCGACCAAAATACCATCTCACATACTGCCCAAGGTGAGGATCGAACCTCGGGCCGCATTGGTGAGAAGCTCAGTATAAGGTTTGATCATGTCTAGCCGTGTGCAAACGTTTGCTGTGGCCCTCGGGAACTGTTTGAACCCGCGGCCGCCGCGGGTTCAAACAGTTCCCGAGGGCCACAGCAAACGTTTGCACACGGCTGGACATGATCAAACGTTATTGTTAAATTTCCAACAAAAAACTGATGTAATTTGAGCATTATATTCAGTATTGTCAGTACTTTTATAAATCGTCCCATTCACGTAATACTTTTTGGTATTCATATTCCGGGGCCGCGTCATGAACGTCATGAACGTCATGAAGTAGTGACGTCATGAAGGCACTTCCGCGTAGTGACGTCATACAGGCACTTGATCTACGCGCGGCCCCGGAATGAGCATTGCCTAAAGCCATATGCACGCGCGCTATGTTTGCAAACAACGGAAACCATGTAACAATATCGAATATTGTCCGATCTGGCGACCAAAATACCATCTCACATACCATTTCACATATGAACGACAAAGCCCTCTTTAAATCATACCCAATTTTACTCGGATATTGAATATCTACAAGGTAGGACAGTCGCCATCTTTTCAACCAAAGGAAGTGGTACTAGTGTACCTTGGGCCCGGCTCTCTAATTCAGTAATGACCCTGACGGTTCCGGACTTCGTGCGCGTTACAATTAAAGAATTAGCGAGCCAGGCCGAAGGTAAATTTTCCAGTTCCGATGATTGACAATATGGCGAGTGTCGTACCTTGTAGATATTTCATATCGGAGTCAAATTGGGTGTGATTGGCTTTTGTCGTTCATACCACAAAGTGTCTATGACAAAAACGTACCTTTCCTCACATATAAAATGTGACATCCTGTCACATGGGAACCCCTGCCACAGGAAGTTGTAACCCCCGTCCATGGCGAGGCACTGGTTGCCGGCCACATTGTCCGATACACCACTGGGCCAGCGGTACACACTGGACCGGGAACCAGTCACCCAGTGTGGGGAGGAAGTACCAGACTTTGTACCTCCAATCCAGAAGATTGGGTCTCGGTATCGAACTGAAAAATTGAAATGCAAAATTAAAATGATCTTCATGATGTAATATTATATTTATTTATTGTATGTATGTCCTAGTGTCGTGACCAATGAAAGCACCGCATTTCGTTTCAATTCGTCGCATATTGCGCCGCTTTCGCTAAACCTAAATAAATCATTAATGATCGCAATAAGTAGACAGATGTATTTTGAAAAAGAATCTCCGCTGGGACGTTTGGTCAATTTGATCGCTTTTGTTTTTTCACAGAGCGTCTCGTGTAACTTATGTATGAAGTAATGTGATAGTAATGTGATAGTGCTCCGTAAACCTTCGAATAATCTAATTACTTTCGTTTCCCATTGAAACACAATGGAGAGGTTGCATATAAATACAATTAGTATATACATAAACACAATGGAATGCACGATGCCAATATCTTTCCATATTGACGTCTCGTTGAGTTCATATAGATCATTGCTGGAACTACGTTTCACCTCGTAAAATAGTTCCTTCTAAATCATCACTAATATGTTCATTTTAGTTATATTTGATGTATATTTAGGCCCATATACATAATGAGTAATGTACGTATATAATAAAAAGGTTATTTGATTTGGTATATATGTCACTCGTTCCGCAGCGCAACGATCTTGCCCTCCTGAAGTCGCCCAAAATCGGACGCTGATGATCTCGTGCATATACCACATATATATCACGTGCATATACCACGTGCATATCAAATAACCTATAAATGTCTAAAGCCATTTGTTTCAGTCACAACCACAGACGAGGCAAGCTATGTGGTTTGTATGTACGTCATGGGATGCGCAATGCTTTTAGGAAAACATTACAGAAACTCTGATAGTTCTATACTGCATCTGAACTGTTGACGTAAGTACGGAAAATATATTGCCAACCAGTTTCCACGACCATCTTCTAAGGTACAAAATCACATGGCTTGTCTGGCATTACCTCGCATTGAATTCACGTAGTTTTCTATATATGCCTCCTCCCGAGAGTCATCAGGAACTACTAGATGGCCGAATCGTGCTTCGCAGAACTCCTAAGGAAAACAAGAAATTGCTCGTTCCCACGACATAGTCGGCCAATAAAGGTAGCACCATTGATATTCAAGATAGTGGAGCAATATTATCTTCTATTGGCTGACTATGTCGTTCAAACGAGATGCTATCAGGCGCGGATCCAGGATTTCGGGTTAGGGTGGGGCGTAACTATTTTGCAATACTTGACTATATTATCGAACGAGCTAAGCTCGTTCGATAATATAGTCAAGTATTGCAAAATAGTCGAACGAGCGGGCGGAGCTCATGATATCGCTAGGGGGGTCCGGGGAGAAACTTTTTGAAATCTACATCGCATTTCCTGCGTTCTGGCGCATTTTGGAGTAAACATATTGACACTGTCACAGTATGTTTAGACATGATTTTTGATTGAAAACGTTTACATTTTGAAACAATAAGACAACGACCGAAAAATGCATGGAATACATGGCACTTGGCATGAAACGTGCCTTGTAACTTGTAAAAAATGTTTACTCGGCGAATTTTAGGGGGGCGCGCGCCGGGTCCGCCCCCCCCCCCCCCCCCCCCCCCCCCCCCCCCCCACCCCCCCCCCCCCCCCCCCCCCCCCACCCCCCCCCCCCCCCCCCCCCCCTGAATCCGCCCATGGCTATGTCGTTCAAACGAGATGCTATGTCGTGGGAACGAGATAGCTAACAGGTACAAATGTAGAGAGACTTTATTTTATTTTCAAACATATTAACTTGAACTTGTTCGTTGTTGTCTTACTCTTACCCCCCTTATTGTTCGCCCTAGTTTATCGACCAATGAAAGCACAGCACTTTGTCTCAATCGTATATTGTGACGTCACTATATATTACTAATCATTAAACGTTTCAATAAGTACAAAGCTGTATTTAGAACCCGAGGTGTCGCAGTGTTGACGTCATATTACGTGCAGCACACCATAGTACCACGTGGTAGATTCGGTGTCCAACCACAAATCACACAATTGTATCTTAATTTGAAAGCACGTGTATGGGCGGCGCTTCATTCAAAATAACATGTGCACGTGACGGGGCGGGCCAAACAATAAGCCAATTACAGTTCACATACTGAATGTTTAATAAACTAATTTACATGTAATGAACGTTCAATATGTGACTATAACTATTTCTTAAATAGACCGGTTTTATAAATACTTTACCGAACTTGGAGAATTGCGAGTAAATGGACTTAAACTAAGAAACGTGACATCATACGGACACATTCCGCCTGTTCTAACGTCATGAAGTTCTTCTAATTTGAGGTTACTCGTGATGTTCATGTTTTTATTTCATAAATAGTGTATCCTGGTACACCATAGCGAAAATGCATAGCAATAATATCTCCCCTGTTTCTCATAGTTTGTACTCGAATATACCGCAACAGTTTTGGAAATCGATTATTGGAACCCGTACGTTACATAAAGAGTACATGGCATAAAATAGACTTTCACAGTGTAATAACACGGTGTAATAAAAAACATACTACACTAGTGTAACACATATGCAAATACGGCCGGTACAGAACACACGATCGGTCATTATAGCTTCAACGTATTGTGTCGTGCTTATGCAATACATAAAATATAACATTTATATTGATTTAATATGATATTTATTAAACTCGTTGACTGATATTATAAGAAACTCGGCATAGCCTCGTTTCGTATGCAATCAGTAAACTCGTTTAATAAATATCATATTAAATCGTCACTCATGTTAGATCCTCTATGTCACTCGGCATAGCCTCGTTTCTTATGAAATCAGTAAACTCGCTTAATAAATATCAAATTAAATCGTCACTCATGTTAGATCCTCTATGTCACTCGGCATAGCCTCATTTCCTATGAAATCAGTAAACTCGCTTAATAAATATCAAATTAAATCGTCACTCATGTTAGATCCTCTATGTCACTCGGCATAGCCTCATTTCTTATTAAATCAGTAAACTCGTTTAATAAATATCATATTAACCCATCACTCATGTTAGATCCTCTATGTCACTCGGCATAGCCTCGTTTCTTATGAAATCAGTAAACTCGTTTAATAAATATCATATTAAATCTTCTCTCATATCTATTCATCACGTCATATTATGCGTTTATCTGAGACCCGGACCTTTGACTATGTTATATGTGGCTGGGGAAACGGGGCTTATGGGGTTGGCGAACAGTGTAGATCCAGATCAGCCTGTGGATCATCTGCACTGGTCGTAATTCCATCAATGAAACACACGTCATGCTTCTAACAATAAGCATAGTTATCAGGACACAGGAGTGTGATATTTGATTAGGAGCTACACTGGTCACAAATCCGATAAGCCCCATTTCTCCAGTCACAGCCACGTTTATTTTATACATTACCATCGCTCCTTTCCACGTATCCTTCCGTAGAAATACGACATAGCACGAACCGTTGAGGCAAAAACTGTCGTGTGGTGAGAACAGGTCTGAAATGATACGTGGCTGTGCCTGTGGCTGGTGCTATGCCTGTGGCTGGGGCTGTGCCTGTGACTGTGACTGATATGTCAATATGGGTAAGACCAGATTATGTGTAAGTCAAGTGATCCATTTATACTAAATAAACCCTGTTTATTGGGGTACATTATGAGTACCATATGGAAAGCCAAATGTACACAAACGCAAATATTTAATGCCAGCTCTAAATAATTAGAACTGGTATTAAATATTTAGAGCTAGCTCCAAATAAGTTGAAGAGCTATCTAAATCATTTACAGCCAGCTCTAAATATTTAAAGTGAAAGGGTTTAACGTCCCAGGAGGTCACATAGAGACGGGTCTGAATATTTAAGCTAGAGCTATCAATACTTATTCGACTTTATGTAGATTCGGCGTTCTAGGACATAAATCTACATAAACTCAAATAATTAATGGTAGCTCTAGACAGTTAATGCTAGCTCTAATTATTTACAGCGAGCAATACTTATTTGACCTTATGTGGATTTGTCGTTCCATAGTATCAGCAGTATCAACTCCAGTCAGTGAGTGTGATATCTGTAGCCTATTTCACCAATATTGCAAAGTATACTTTTCTAGCAAAGTATACTTTGAGGGAGAAATTTTCAATTTAAGGATAAATTTATTAATTTTTATTATACTGAATTTATTACATTATCACAGCCATTTTGGCTGTGATAATGTAATAAATGCAGTATAATAATTTTGCATACTTTTAATAATCAAATACATACAGTCGTTAGTTCTATATGAAATAATGCATTTCGGGAAAAATAAATGATTGCTTCCTCAAAGTATACTTTGCTAGAAAAGTATACTTTGCAATGTTGGTGAAATAGGCTACTGACTTCTACATTTCAACTAATGTCTGTTTCACGAAACCTGCACACATTTTACGGCAATATAAACAATGCAGAAACAATAATTTTGTTTATAATATTAAATGTTGTCAAAATGTAAGAATGTGTCTTCTTTTATTTCGTGAAATTTGATCAAATATTGATTTTATTACGGAATATGATTTGTCTATGGGAATTTAACATGGAGGAAAAGGGTGGAGGAGCCGGGGAGGAGCCAGAAAATGAAACAAATTGGAAATTGACTTCGAAGCCTAGTTACAATGTAGTTGGAAATGATATAATTAAGAAAACAAAAGTTACATTTTTAAAATCAGAGTGAAGATGTCTAAGAGGATTTTTTGGAAAACAAATTTTCGCAATAAAATCAATCTTGGACCAAATTTCACGAAATACAAAGAAGGCTCACTAATAAAATTAGATAAAATTTAATATTATTGAAAACAGTATAGTTGTTGCATGGCTTATAAATCCGTAAAATGTGGGCCGGTTTCGTGAAACAGACAGTAGTGCCTGTTCTCTACCCGTATTTAAAACATAATTATGTAAAGATAAATTATTTTAATAGTCACTCTTTTTATAAAATTTTCGACCGCATGGTCATTATCAACATAGTTAGGAGTGTATTGACCTTCCTATATATGTGACGTTCATGTACGTTATTGAAATAAACCCTGCATAGCAGGTGATAGCATATGTTCTGTTCACATACAACAGGAATGAGTTTCTATCAGGTAACCTGCCCTGTACTGGCCGAATACGTACTGAATGATAACACATTGTTGTATCAGCATCCGGGTTACAATAAAGTGAAAACTGACGTTACATTGGTCGGATTACGTCACGTGACGTTACCGAATGACGTCATTGTAATGACGCAATGCTATCAAGTCCGCGTTCTGTCCATAGCTAACGACGTCAAGTGTGGTAATTTTCGAACAGAAAACATTCCTGAATACCACGCTAGTGTCTTTTGATACGCGTTTCCTCGGTTTGCCAGTAGCCCATTCCATCAACATTGCAAAGTATACTTTACTAGCAAAGTATACTTTGAGGGAGTAATCATTTATTTTTCCAGAAATGCATTATTTCACATAGAACTAACAAATGCATATATTTCATGATTAAAAGTATGCAGAATTATCATACTGAATTTATTACATTATCACAGCCATTAAATGGCTGATAATCTAATAAATTCAGTATAATAAAAATTAATAAATTTTTAAAAATATTTAAAATTTCTCCCTCAAAGTATACTTTGCTACTAAAGTATACTTTGCAATGTTGATGAAATGGGCTACTGATAAACTTGATAGCAAAGACACTAGCCTGGTATTCTCTATGTACCAACTCGAGAAGCATGTGATGCTTGAGTGACAATCGTTTACACAGAAAGCACCACTTCGCCCATGTAGCCGACTGAACTAGTAAAATGGACAAAATGTATGAAAAATACAACAGAAGGGGCAACTCTGGATAACTGCTCCCGTTTGTACATACATTGTTGTGAACATTTGAAACTTCGTTCACAGCACCAATGTCGTACGACATGCTATACAATTTCGTATTTGTATGGTGACATATATTTGCCATCAAGATATATATCCTAATGTTGACATAATTATCGCAACTAAAATACCAGGATCTACACTGGTCACAAATCCAATAAGCCCAATTACTCCAGTCTCAGCCACACATATAAATACCTTTCTCACAGTTTGCCCCGGTAGCAGCTGCAGTACAATTGCACGTGTAACCGTTCACCATCTCAATACAGCTTCCGCCATTTTGACATGGGCTACTGGCGCAGTCTGGTATATCTGAAATCAAAGGACTGAAAGTCCTGAAATCCTTCACATTGATTGTGGATGACAAACACTATAAGTATTCATATAGGGTGAGCTTGTGGATGACAAACACTATAAGCATTCATATAGTGTGAGCTAGTGAATGACAAACAACTAATAACTAATACTTCATTTACGGGTTTACAAGTACATTGTAGATCGGAAAAATCGGAACAGCAGGAATTTTGAACTTTTCGCATGATTGACCAGATGATGCAAGTGTTTCTGATAGGAAAGTGAAAGTGAAAGGTTTAACGTCCCAGCAACAGCTAAGGTATTATAGAGACGGGGCCACAGTTTAAAGTCTCATCCGACAGATCAATGGGATGGAACTTACACTATGAAAGTATTGTTGATGTCTAAGGCGAGGTTTGAACCCACAACCTCCGGATTGGAAGTCGTGTGTTCTAACCCCTAGGCCACAACCGGTCCCTGTTTCTGGTAGAAATGTATCATCCACTTATTCAATTTCTACCCAATTTCCAGAGTTTGTTCCAGCAATACTGATAGGTTAGTGTATGTGTATGTGGATATATGCACGAGTTAAACAGCGTGGAATATCGTTGCGCGGCGGAAAGAGTGGCATTAATTAACTACCCATGAAATACATAGTTATACGATGTAAATAATAGTCATATATTCTCATCGATGAAATAAACAACTTCCGGTGGAAATACGACAACTTCCGCTATCTATATTCAAAACGCGCATGGGCAGTAAAACATCGCAAATACACATTCATTACCGTATACAGTCTAAAAACTGCTAATTTCCATGAAGCGGTATATAATAAATAGAATATTCATATTTTTGCAATAGGATACACAGACACGGTACGGGTATGGAAGTGGGATACATTACGCAGAGCGCGGTTGTCCGTGTGTATGGTCGATAATCTCCCGGTACAGGCGGACGAACCATGCACTAACTAGCTGACTCTGATACAGGGTGCCAGTGTTAATCCGTGAAGTAGCTGACTCTGATACAGGGTACCAGTGTTAATCCGTAAAGTAGCTGACTCTGAATACAGGGTGCCAGTTTTAATCCTTGAAGTAGCTGACTCTGATACAGGGTACCAGTGTTAATCCGTGAAGTAGCTGACTCTGATACAGGGTACCAGTGTTAATCCGTGAAGTAGCTGACTCTGATACAGGGTACCAGTGTTAATCCGTAAAGTAGCTGATTCTGAATACAGAGTACCAGTGTTAATCCGTGAAGTAGCTGACTCTGATACAGGGTACAAGTGTTAATCCGTAAAGTAGCTGACTCTGATACAGGGTACCAGTGTTAATCCGTAAAGTAGCTGACTCTGAATTAACGAGGGTACAGTGTTCATCCAGTGTTAATCCGTAAGTAGCTGACTCTGATACAGGGTACAAGTGTTAATCCGTAAAGTAGCTGACTCTGATACAGGGTACCAGTGTTAATCCGTGAAGTAGCTGACTTTGATACAGGGTACCAGTGTTAATCCGTGAAGTAGCTGACTTTGATACAGGGTACCAGTGTTAATCCGTGAAGTAGCTGACTCTGATACAGGGTACCAGTGTTAATCCGTGTTCTAAATATGTATGCAACGGGTATGGGCTGTAAATAATGTTGTGAGAACTTGTAGCCCGAGCCCATTGTACTTGCATGTAATAAACCCCTTCACCCCTAAGTAACTGGAATATGTTTTGATATGTTCATTTTGCAACCAATCTAATGGTCACAAACTGAGTTACATGTATTTGGAACACATATTCTGTAAATTAAGTGTATTTACAAGATGTAGTGATACATAGCACTTGGTACAGATATAGCCTAGTAGCGGGAGGCCGACTTTTGGCCTAACCCAAAATACTCTGGTATAGTTTTTTTATTGTTGATTATTCATCACTGGGCATTTGGTGAATCAAATCCACTTGAGCATTTTTTTTGGCGGCCATCCAAAATAGCTTTTGTCAATATCTCGGTCTGGGAGACTCGTAGAGTCATACTGTTGGTGTCTATCTAGGTTTTCAGGGTCAGTGAACTTGATAAGAACATCAATAATAATGGGTGATGTAGTTAAGTCAGCCATCTTGAATTTCCAAATGGCCGCCATCCAAAATTGCTTTTGTCAATATCTCGGTCTGGGGGACTCATAGAGCAGGGTTCAAGCTGGGTCTCCAGAATAGGGAGACGTTTTCGTAATAATTTTGAGAAATTTGACTATAGTGAACAACTTCTCCCTCAGCTCAAAATAGGGAGAAGTGGGACCATTTAGGGAGACAAAATCGCCCACTTCGCCCTATAAACTGATCCCTGATCCCATATTTTTTTTGTCTATACCTATGTACAAGATTACCTGGATCTGTTCCGAGGGCACATCCACACTCGCTTGAAGATCAGTGATGTCTACCTCGTTTTCGATCGGTATGTATAATACAGAGGCATACTTGTATACGGGCACAATATATTCACTCCTGGGAGTCGCTGAATACCACACCCAGGAAGAAGATATTGCGCGCCGAGCTGTTAATTTGTGTCACATACATGGCCAGTAAATACACCTATTACAGTTATCAGTATTCACAAATAACCTGCATCTTGGCCTATAACACTTATTTAACTACACTGCCAAATGAAAACGGTACAGTGGTGCATATTTATTTCGAATGCCAGCATCTAATATGAGTACATGTTTGTTAATTTAATCATGCTAGCTGTGTTCAGGAATTTGAGTGGAGTAACATATCTGATCTTATGATTAGTCCGCCATATACATGTATATCCAGGTATAGAGAAGACAGTACCAAGGAATCGACCAGAATCGGAACGGACAAAGGGGCTAGCAGGGTCTACGCATTGCGCACTAGTTCTCGTCTGCCCGCACAGAAAGTGATATTGACTGTCACTACCAACAAATCCCAACTAATTGATCTCATCTGTGAAGATCTCGTAGAACACATGGATGACTTCACACTACATCAGTTAGTTGTAACCAGCAGCGACCCAGTGCCAGTCAAGATAAACAATGAATTAGTTATCAAACGAAACGATATGATCACTACACACGAAGAAGCTGATATCATTGTAGTACAACAAGTGTCCAGTGTGGGGGCCAAAGAAGAGCTGCAGTAATTGCTGATGACACTCACATATTTGTATTGTTGTTACATTTCTGCTACAAAGGTCACCTTCCATGCCAAGTAAAGATGGTTTCTCCGTCGCACGGTCGAGCAGTTATTGACATTAATGAAACAGTGGAAAAGCACAGAAACATTAGTCCAGATCTATTAGCTGCTCATGTCGTATTCACTTAGCTACATTGATGACACTGATATACCTCTATCAGACGCAATAGCTCAAGCCATGCCATTTATTTTGGCCTGCTATGGTCAGACTCGATATAAATCCCTGACGGAAGCCCAACACAAAGTATGGACTTCAAAAGTAAGCCGGAGTGTCACGTGTGCACCAAAACCTGCCGCTCTACCCCCGACAGACGAAGCATTCAGAGAGAATGTTGCCAGAGCCCACATGCAAGTTGCAGTATGGAGGAGTTCCTTAGTGCCAGATCCACCAGCTTTAGATCCAGCTGTATATGGATGGTCCAGAGAAACAACACACAACTCACTCACCCCTACCACTATCCCAGATGGTAGCCCATTAGCACCTGTGGAGCTGTTGAAGCTGATAACATGCTCTTGTGCCAGTCACATGCCATGCAAAACTAAAAAATGTGGATGCCAAAATTCGAACTTGTCGTGCACTGTGCTTGCCAAGGGGGAAAGTTGTGTTTAAATGAGAGAACAAAACAGGTCCAAGATGCAGATGATGATGAGGACGGACTAACCATTACGTACATTAAGTACATGTACATTAAGTTCTAAGTTGAACGAGTTGATACTGTGGTTATTACCACATCATGAGTCATGGATATCCCATTGTGTCTTGTATGTCATAGTTAGCCATCTGTATACGTTTCAATATAACTGAACATGCAATGTTCTACATTATCTGAGTTACGTGCCTATTTACTTTGACATTGCGTAATACAACATGAATCACTTGGCCTTTTTGAGTGATTATTTGTCATATATAATGTGCATTGTGTAATAATATTGTACCATTGAGATGTATTGCTTAGTTACTAGTCATACGTGTGTGTAATAATCAGCCACCGTTGAGATGGATTGAGTGATTTCTAGTCATATATTATATATGTGTATTGTGTAATAATCAGCCTCCTTTTAGATGTATCGAGTGATTAATAGTCATATATATGTATGCATTGCGCAATAATGAGCCACCATCGAGATGTATTGAGTGCTTTCTGGTCATATATATGTGCATTGTGTAATAATCAGCCACCATTGAGATGTATTGAGTGATTTCTGGTCATATATATGTGCATTGTGTAATAATCAGCCACCTTTGATATGTATTGAGTGATTTCTAGTCATATATATGTGTGTTGTGTAATAATCAGCCACCATTGAGATGAATTGAGTGATTTCTGGTCATATATATGTGTGTTGTGTAATAATCAACCACCATTGATATGTATTGAGTGATTTCTGGTCATATATATGTGTGTTGTGTAATAATCAGCCACCATTGATATGTATTGAGTGATTTCTGGTCATATATATGTACATTGTATAATAATCAGCCACCATTGATATGTACTGGGTGATTTATAGTCATATAAATATGTGCATTGTATAATAATCAGCCACCATTGAGCTGTATTGAGTGATTTCTAGTCATATATGTTGTACATTGTGTAATAATCAGCCACTATTGAGATGTATTGGATGGTTACTAGTCATTATGCCTCCACGATTCCCCCAGACCGAGAAATTGACAAAAACGGTTTGGATGGCGGTGATTTTGAAATTCATGATGGCTGCCTTAACTACATCACCCTATGTTATTATCGATGCTCTTACTATGTTCACTGACCCCGACACACCAAAAGTATGCCTCTATGAGCCCCCCAGACCAATATATTGACAAAAACATTTTGAAATTCAAGATGGCTGCCTCAACTAAATCACCCAATGTTATTAGTGATGTTCTTATCATGTTCCCTGACCCCGAAAACCTAGGTATAGACACCAAAATTATGCCTCTACGAGTCCCCCAAACCGAGATATTGACAAAAGCTATTTTGAATGGCGAGAATCCACATCGCAGTGGATTTGATTCACCAAATGCCCACTGTTGAATAATCAACAATAAAAAACAACCGCTGCCAGACTAATAGTACTCAAATGCGGTTCATATATGGATTAAAACGTAAAAGGTACATGCCCACTCAGTAGGCACAAACTGGTATTTATATCAGAAACATCATCGGAGACATTTTCTGGCAAAATAAACATTAATTCCCCATTAACCCACGTATTAATTGGCATTATTATACATATGGTGTACATTTTCTATCAGACGTAAATTTTCACATTGATATCAGGGGCGATAACCGTGTTTCATTAAAATACAAACGGACTTTTTATTCTCTGTATTTATTTTATGATGTGCAATGATCATACTTTATAATCTGTCGAAAATTGTACTTTTCTAGGTGACGCATTTAATTAGTATAAATAATTAAACAAGACCATGCCTCATTTGCATATGAAAATAGCCTGATACCACCGCGCGTCACCATCAGTAAAATAAATATTACTAAATGATTATATCTGTATAGCGGGCACTCGTAATGTTTAGAACTGGTGGAATAGTGACACAATGATACACTTATTTAATTCCCATAGAGAACATTCTGTGCCTACTGAGTGGGCATGTACCTTTAATGCGTGTCTTTGATTATGAAGTATATAAGCGGTGAGTAACATAACACGGGAGATATATATTTACACTTTGGAAGCATCTATTTTTGGAACACCCTGTATCTAGGAAATAGACGATTGTAAAAATCTCACAAGAAGCCTATCGTTACCAAGACAATTGTAGTCCGTGGTGCCGGCCGGACATTGGCAAGAAAAGCCACTGTTGCCAAGGCCAACCTGCTCCAGACACGTGCCGTTGTTTAAACATGGAGAACTGGCACAGTCCGCGATATCTGAAATGTTAAACATACAAGAGGATACATAAAGATCAATGGACCCAAACTATATACCAGTACAAAATGATAACAAGGGCATTTTGATCGCTAAGTTAATGCCCTCGCTGGCAGCTTTGATAATGAAACATACTTTAACGCACTTGCCTTACACACAAGGTGAACATTGACCTTGACCTCGGACAGTCGGACGTAGGTCGTATGCAAAATACAGCACCATTCTATGACACACGTTGTGATCAAATATTATCAAAATCGTGTAACGAAGTTGGGCAATCAACGCCATCAGTAGCCTATTTCACCAACATTGCAAAGTATACTTCTCTAGCAAAGTATACTTTGAGGGAGTAACCATTTATTTTTCCCGAAATGCAGTATTTCATATAGAATTGCATATATTTGATGATTAAAAGTATGCAGAATTATTATACTGAATTTATTACATTATCACAGCCAAAATGGCTGTGATAATGTAATAAACTCAGTATAATAAAAAATAATAAAATTATCCTAAAATTGAAAATTTCTCCTTGAAAGTATACTTTGCAATGATAGTGAAATAGGCTACTGGTCCCTTTTGCAGAGCTAACTGTACTAACTGCACATTTGCATCCTGAATGCACCTTTCTATAAGGTGGATCTTATACACAATGTATGTAGCAATGTTTCCAGTAAGACGGCAACTAGGTGGATATCATATTTCTAAAACCAGGAAACATCTGTTGAGTTGACAAGACCCACCTGTAGCCAGGCACTGCGTCCATAATCAAGGTGTATGATCACATGGTACTAACAACAACAAGTACCGATTTAAAGTACGTATTATTTTATAGTGTCCTTATTACGTAACGGATTTTGATGAAATATAGCGCATCAAACGCGTCTTGTTAAACTGCAGTTGGTGGTCTCTGTATTTTCGCCCAAACTTCTGTCGTTTTTGGCAAAACCGACATAAGTCTGTGACAAACTCCATAGACCACCAAATGCAGCTCATGAAGATGCGTTTCTGCGCCATATTTCATCAAAATCCGTTGCTATTAAGGAAATTATCAAATAATACTTACTTTGGAGTTGACGACGTTGTTGTTGTTGTAACCACGTGATCATGAACCGTGATAATAGTTTAGTTCTGTTTAGATCAGAACTGAAGGTCAGAACTGAATTACAAATAAAAGGGGTTTGCCCGTAAATCCATCAATTGAAAATTCCGGACGATCCTAAATTTGCACTTACGAACATTTTAGTCGGACAACGTTTAATGAAACTGGCCCCTGTTCTATAAAACAAATTGCGCAACCCAAGAAATATGGGGCTTACTACGTACACAGTGACCACCATGCTGGCACAAAGTCAGCGGTTGGCCGTGGCCTGGGGCCCGTTTCACTAAACTTTGTAAGATTAAAATGTTCGTAAGTGCAAAATTATGTTAGTCTGTAAATATCACATTAACAATGTTTTCGTGTAAAAAATTATTGGATTTACATTTATTGAGCATAGGCTGCATATGCAGCCTATGCTCAATAAATGTAAATCCATCAATTTAAATTTATAGACGATCCTAAATTTGCGCTTACGAACATTTTAGTCGTACCAAGTTTAGTGAAACGGGCCCCTGCTTTCCATGTGGAGGAAAACACGAGTGCTAGGAGAAAAACAACAGCAAGCTCGCACGGAAAAGACAAATCTATCCGGACAAGTACCGAGACATTGGTCCAGTTGATCGGGCATTGGATACCCACAACAGACAAACTGTCCACGGGTAGAATCAGGGCACCAAATAATTGCTGGCCAAGCTACATCATCAATTGGAGTGCCACCAGCTTCACTTGTGTGTTTGTTTGTTTGTTGGGGTTTAACGGCCTATCAACAGCTAAGATCATTTAAGGCCGGGTCAATGGGTTTAGTACTAAATCCCATATAGTACCTGTACAAGCGCAAGTACATATTCATGTACATGTACAAATGGTGGGAAAATCCCAAAATCAGAACTGAATATTTACAATAAAAGAACTATATACTCAGCCCAGAAATCAGAATAGTCCTGATCTGATGCCCGGTACTCGCCACACCAGAATCACTTGGCCCTCTCCCAAAAGTAGTAGGATCAGTAATAGTCTTACTAATTTTATACTGGGCAATAACCCAATTTAACTCCCAGGTAACAAAGGAGCCAAAGATAAAAACGTACCTGAGGGCTAAACCAGGTAAATTGTTATTCCTATAAGGAGGAACCCATACCGTTAATTTACGCCGTCGTGATCGCCCGACCACCACCCACAGCCTAGCTTGTATTTCCAGATTAACATCGAACGTTTGGAGAGCACGATATACTACTGACTGCGCTAATATGGCCGATATTTGTCAGTTTCTTTATTTCAAAATACTTGAATATTGTGCTTCAAATCAAGCAACTTGATTGGCAGAGCCTGAGTTGTGCAACAGCTCAGATTCAGACAATCAAATTGCTTGAATGCGAGTTGGCGTTGTCAATACATGTTCAGAAACGTTCGTTATAGGAATGAATGGCCTTTTTGTGGAATTTATCGGGGTATAAACTTGGAAAAGTCGCGGGAATACTGGGCGAAGCGATAAAAAATTAGTATTTTCGAAAATTGTAATTTTGTTAAGGCCTCGTCCAGCATTCCCGCGACTTTTCCAAGTTTATATCCCCGATAAATTCCACAAAAAGGCCATTCATTCCTTACAATTCCAGCATTTTAAATAAATTCATCAAGAAAATGTGTTTATTTTCCGTTTTCTTAAAAAATATTTTAACTGCGCCTCACGGTTACGGAAAGTAGTTCGGCGTGGGAGTTTACTGGGATATACATTTTGGACAGAGACTTGCTACGGGCCAATCAAATGTTAGGGAATTGTGTAAATATTTTTGTGCTGGAATTATAAAAGATTAGTATTTCTAGATTAAAACCAAGCGTTTGGAGAGCATGATAACTTACCTATGCAATCAGATCCATGTGTCCCTGGTACACAGTCGCACGTGTAGTGATTTACGAATTCGTGACACGTTCCTCCATTTTGGCACGGGACACTAGCACAGTCCGGAATGTCTAAAACATTGTAATACACATCAAATACATGTATATTGAATACCATTCAAGTGGCGTCTGTTATAATGCTTATCAGTCAAGGCAAGGAAACGCGTAGGAATTCCTAGGCTGGTCGAAAAATTCCTACCGTTTCCGAGCGGAGCCTGAAAAACTTGATATCAAAGGACAATTTATCTATTTATCAGGTAACGTTTTATTCTACAGAATGAGCAAACTTCATTATGTAACGTTATGTGACGTTGGCATAGCCTCGTTTCGTACGAAATCAATGAACTCGTTTAATAAATATCATATTAAATACTCACTCATACAATAGTTTCTATTTATAGCTACATGTAGTAGATCAGTATATGGGCATCCTGCTAACAAAAACACCTTATGGCACGCAACAATATAGAGAATACCAGGCTAGTGTCTTTTGATATCAAGTTTATCAGGCAAGGCTAGGAAACGCGTAGGAATTCTGAGGCTTGCCGAGAAATTCCTACCGTTTCCGAGCCGAGCCTGATAAACTTGATATCAAAAGACACTAGCCTGGTATTCTATTTATCAGGTAACGTTTTATGCTCGAAAATTACATTAGATGACGTCGTATTCTATGGACAGAACGCGGACTTGTTTACGTTGCGTCATTACACTGACGTCATTCGGTAACGTCACGTGACGTCAACCGACCAATGGAACGTCAGTTTTCACTTTGTTGTAACCCGGATGTTGATATCAGGTCAATGCCTGATACAACAATATGTTATCAGTCAGTACGTATTCGGTCAATACAGGGCAGGTTACCTGATAAAGTCGGATATGGTCTACTGTCTGTTTCACGAAACCTACCCAAATTTATCAAAATTTAAGAATGACCCTTCTTTTTATTTCGTGAAAATTTGTCAAATATTGATTTTATTACGAAAAATTGATTTGTCTATGGGAATTTAACATGGGGGAAAAGGAGATGGAGGGGCTGTGGGAGGAGTCCGAACAAGAAATATTTTGGAAATTGAATCCGAAAAAAAATGGAAATGATCTAAGAAAAAAAAAGTTACCAATTTTGAAAATCGGTCTAGTATTTCTGAAATTCAAAAAAGTTCCCCTTGTTAAATCCCCATAGACATCTTCACTCTGTGAATATGTCTATGGGGATTTAACATGGGGAAATTGTTTTTTCGCAATAAAATCAATATTTAATCAATTTTCACGAAATAAAAAGAAAGCTCATTCTTAATTCTTCGTTTAATTTAATATTAATAAAAAAAATACTGTTTGTGCATTATGTATATGGTCGTAAAATTTGGGCAGGTTTCGTGAAACAGACAGTAATTGTGTCGCTGACTCCACTTCTGCGCTATTAATTCAGCGGCACATGAGATAACTGTAATTATCTAATTAAATGTTTCTTGTCCGTTTTATATTTTTCCACGAATCAACAACAATAAACAGCAAAACATATACATAATAAAGGTAATTTAACAATTCAAAAGACGCATTCAACTGTTGGTTACCTACCGGATGTGGAATTGAAGGTATTGTCAAGGAAAGCTACCGTGTCAAAACTGTTCACGGGAGTTAACCACAAGTATCTATCTGTACGCATGCCCTACTGTGTCAAAACTGTTCACGGGAGATAACCACAATTATCGATCTGTGCGCATGCCCTATCGTGTCAAAACCGTTCACGGGAGGTAACCACAATTATCGATCTGTGCATATGCCCTGCCGTGTCAAAAATGTTCACGGGAGGTAACCACAATTATTAATATGTGCGCATGCCCTACCGTGTCAAAACCGTTGACGGCAGGTAACCACAATGATCGATCTGTCTGCCTGCCCTACCGTGCCAAAACTGTTCACGGGAGGTAACCACAAGTATCGATATGTGCGCATGCCCTACCGTGGCAATGAGGCTGTACAGTTACAACAGGACAAGTGCAGGAGTACCAATCTATGCCCTCTGTGCAGTTTCCTCCATGTCTACAGGGCTGGCTGGCACAGTCCACAATATCTGCAGAGTAAGTGTCACTTGTCCTGCACTCCACGCCGGCGTAAAATGCTTCACGTTGACAAATACACCAGTTTCCTGACGAGATAGCTCTGTAGCTATCGCATACATGCACGTTTCGACAGTAACCGGCGCAAATTTCTTGCGCCGGTTACAAGATGAAAATGTGTTTATGCAGTAGTTTGCATGTAGCCGAATGGGATATCGTCAGGAACCCCGAGCCTATTCCGACGTGAAACATTTTATGCCGGCGCCGAATGCAACACCAGTAAATATATAACTGTCCGTTCCACGGAAATCCGCCACACCGGGTATGGAAGGTGTTCGAGTCAATTCCCACCCTTAAATATAAACCAAATGAATGTCGGAAATCCGCCGCCCAGGTATGGAAGGTGTTCGATCCAATTTCAACCCTTAAATATAAGTCAAATGAATGACGGAAAGCCACCGCCCAGGTATGGAAGGTGTTCGATCCAATTCCCACCCTTAAAAATAAGCCAAATGAATGACGGAAAGCCACCGCCCGGGTATGGCGAGTGTTCGAGCCAATTCCCACACTTAAATATAAGCCAAATGAATGACGGAAATCCGCCGACGTGTTTTGGGTTTGAAGCACACGTAGAAGACTTGGACCTGGGACCCAATAAATGGTCCATTCGAAACAAGTTACTCCACCCACAAATCACTGTGGACAATATATAGAATAGTAAGTTAGTGCCGTCAATGGGAACAATATCTGGCAAGGCTTAGGAAACGGGATGGGCGAGGCTCTGCCGAGCACATCCCGTTTCCGTGCCGCGCCAGATATTGTTTACCATTCACGGCACTAACTTACTATTCTATTCCCGTCAACACTACAAATAGCTTTGAAATGCGAAAAAATAACCCCATCCTCAAAATTGGAGAATCGACTAGTATGGACAACCGCTCATATGTATACGCAGTGATTAGGTCGTATTGACAGGATATCAAAACAATGTTTCACGGCAACGTGCGTACAATAGCGCTTTTCTGCTCCTTACCTATTTGTATATACTAATATCGTATACATATCGTAATCGTATAGTATTGGTATATTTAATGATCATATCGTATGATCATATAATATTGGTATGTTTGTACCGTATCATCGTATAGTACAAACGTACTATACGAATATTATACAAACATACGATATCCGTTCGTATATACGATATATCCGTACGGATATGGTATGAATATACCATAATCTGGTATGTTTGTACGATACAAACGTACCAGAATTATACACGTGTATAAAACTCGTATAAACGTACGATTTGAATGGTATATCTATACGATATTGGTTGTTATGTACGGTACAAACATACCGTACGTTTATACTATATGCATATCGTATAGAAAACATATCGTATTGGTATAGTATACGTATAGAATTGGTATAGTACGTATAGTTGACCTGCAGAAAAGCGCTACTGTATGTGCCGTGAAACTTGTTTAATATCCTGTCAATACGACCTAATCACTGCGTATGAATATGTGCGGTGGCTGGGGTTATTTTTTTCGCATTTTAAAGCCATTTTCATGTGTTAACGGGATAAGTAGAATAGAAGGTAGTGCCATGAATGGGAAAAATATCTGGCGCGGCACGGAATCGGGATGTGCTCGGCAGAGCCTCGCTCATCCCGTTTCCTAAGCCTTGCCAGATATTTTTTCCATTCACGGCACTAACCTACTATTCTCTATATCTAAGACATTGATACCGTATATCGTCTACAGAAAGGGGGTGGGTAACTGTTTTTCGAATGGGACATTTATTGGGTTACACGTCTTCAACATATGGCTTAAACACATGAAATTTCAATATTAAAATGCAAGTACATGTTTCAAACTATTAATGGGGCTTACGTGATTTGTGGCCAGTGTTGCTCCTGACCAAGTAGCACATGTACATGTATGTAGCCTGATAACGATCTTTATCAGGTAACCTGCCCTGCATTGACCGAATACGTACTGACTGATAACATATTGTTGTATCAGGCATTGACCTGATATCAACATCCGGGTTACAACGAAGTGAAAACTGACGTTCCATTGGTCGGATGACGTCACGTGACGTTACCGAATGACGTCAGTGTAATGACGCAGCGTAAACAAGTATGCGATCTCTCCATAGAACATGACGTAATCTGTGGTCATTTTCGAGAATTAAACGTTATCTGATAAAATGAATACCAGGCTAGTGTATTTTGATATCAAGTGTATCAGGCTCCGCTCGGAAACGGTAGGAATTCCTCGGCAAGCCTCGGAATTCCTACGAGTTTCCTAGCCTTGCCTGATTAACTTAATATCAAAAGACACTAGCCTGGTATTCTCTATATCTTGCTGTTTAGAAGCATGATGGGTGTTTATTTCACTGAATGGCGAACAGTGCAGACCCTGCACAAGTTGATATGGGGCTAGACTAGCATGCTATGTTTCTATATCATAGTCTACCGTTTATGTTTTACTGATCTGACCTTTTCATTTGTTTCCGTTACTGTATTATAGAGTGTACTGGGAGCGGTACATATATAGAGGATATTCATATTTTTGCAACGAATATGACATATATGTTCATCGAGTGGTGTGAAATGTCCATATTTCACTGACATATGTTCATCGAGTGGTGTGAAATGTCCATATTTCACGAGTGCCGTTATGCACTCGTGAAATAGTTAGGCACTCGTGAAATATGGACATTTCACACCACGAGATGAACATATATGTCATATTCGTTGCAAAAATATGAATATTCTATTTATTATATACCGCTCCATGGAAATTAGCAGTTTTTTTAGACTGTATACGGTAATGAATGTGTATTTGCAGCCTATTTCCGGCACTGCAGGTGCGTGTTATGAATATAGATAGCGGAAGTAGTCGTATTTTCACCGGAAGATGTTTATTTCATTGGTGAGAACATATGACTGTTATTTACATCGTATAACTATGTATTTCTTGGGTAGGTATATAATAAATGTGGGTTGTTGTCTAATCTGGGGCTACTATTTGATCAGGAGCTACACTGGTCACAACTCCCATAAGTCCCATTTCTCCAGTCACAGTCACGTATAGTGTTGATTTCACCTGTGGACCGTACACGACTAGTTGTGGAGGGCACAGGTCGATGTAACGGACCAAGGTCTATAAATGCACGGAATATACATAAAAATATCAGTGAGTGAAAGAATAATAAGTTAATGAGTACAGGGAGTGAAATAAACATTAATTAACTTATTTTTCGTTACTATTTCTACTTTTAGGTACCGTATATTCAATGCATTTCCGTTACTGCAACCTGTGATTCGAATCTCAAAGATTGCTGTTATATTTATTGATAATGTCTAACTCTTCATTCACCTTTAACCCTTTGAACCCGAAAGCCCGCTATAGCGGCGTTTGCAAACAGTGCAGATCCAGATGAGCCGGCTCGTAACGAGCCGTCTCACCAGGATCTGCACTTTTTGAAAGTAACTTATATATTTTTGAGAGGAAACACACCCGCTTTTCATAAATGGACTAGTCGGGAAAGCATTTTGGGTTGGTCGTATAATTAACATATCAACATCGATTCCTGCTACTTATGGGTGAAACGGTTAACCTCTCTAGCGTTTCATGTATCGCCGCAATGGGTGGGTTGTTCCATGTTTATTCCATAGCTTTCTGCATTTATTATCCCTTCGTCAATATGAATGGGGATATATAGTAAATACATGGTTAGTGCCGTCATATATAAAACATATTCGGTTGAGCCTTAGACAGCTTTATTGGGGCGAGCTTTAGCGAGCCCTTATAAAGTTGTCGGGGCGAAACCGAATATATTTTATATTCGACGGCACTAATCATGTATTCATGATTTGACGTCATTCCTTCGTCATACGTCACAAATCTAGTGACGTCATTCAAAGCAAAATGGCGGCGCTTCAATATTGGCTGGTTTTAGACTACAGTTGTCATAATAAGTATTGCAATCATAATGGACATATCCATGTCGTTGGTTACGTCGCATATACTGTGAAAATGGACAAAATTCAGCTGAACCGACAGCGATTTAGGTTTTAAAATTCTTGAATTTGCCAATCAGAGGCCACGATTAGGGGTCAAATGTGAACAAATAAAGACATTGCATTGTTTCACATACACCCACGTCTGAACACCCAATGTCAAAGTCACTGAGGACGTATGTTCGTTTTATTACCAGGGCTGGGCTACCAGCGAGGGGATTAGCTTAGTGATAAAGGCCCTTGTTGTTTAGTGTGGGGCTGTGAATGCATTTGATTAATGACTATACTGTCGCTTTCCATTTGGAACCGTTCACAGGGGTGCCGGAAGCATCATAAGATTGGTCCGGCGAATCTACTGGATGCCCCCGGTATCCACCCAAAGTGTATGTTGTTACCACTCAGTTGAACCGTCTCGCCGAGACGGTTCAACTGAGTGGTAACAACATACACTTTTGATGAGAAATTAAAAAGATTGCAGAAAAATATTTACATTCCGGTTTTTTTTATACATGAATTACAAGTATTGTTCCGGCAGTCGCCGGACTTGCCGGACCTGCCGGACCTGTTCCGACGCGCCTGGTTCATGGAGAGGTGCATGTGTGTGAACGGTTGAAAGTAGTCCTTCAGAGCAATATCATCTTGACCGTGCCATGCAACTTCAATCATGGCGTATTGCATTAGAGTAACTTTGTTTTCATGGTTTCATTTGTTTCTGGGTATCGTGTGCTCCACATAATGCTATAATTGTACTGAACCACGACATAGTTTGGACATACCTTCTTCAGTCGAGTACATTTTGTTACTTTAAAAACATAATTTACATTTTGTTTTCATGAATTCAAATTTGACCAAATCGTGTATAGGCCTAGCTTATATTATATGTATTTATGTTTGTGTCAAATAGTGGAATTAATTGTTCAATGATATTCATAAAATATCTAAAAATGAGTCTAAGCCGCAGCTAAGTTTTGCTAAGCTGTGGTTTAGGAATTACTTAAAATCGCTTTCATATTTAGAAGGTGTATCAAATCTATATCTATATATTTACCCTAGTTACTCGACCAATTAAAGAACATCATTTCGTCTCAATTAATAGCATATTGCGACGACTTCGACAATATCTATTAAATTAATCATTACATGTTCAGCCGCTATATTTATGAAACCGATACTACGCCTCGTTGTCATCGGTTCAGGAGACGCAAAGCATATTACCGTCCACACACGCGCTCACTTCGTGTCATGCTAGTATAGCGATTCGAAATCACGTTTACGGGCTGAGCTTCACGACTGGGCTGGGTAAACAATAAGTACGTTACAGCTCGCTCGAAACTAATTTACTAAAACTTCAATATGTGAACTATAACTATTACATAGTTGATCCTTACCAGTGCAGCATGACCCTATGGTACCATGGCGACAATGGCACCTTCCTCCGTAGTAGTCTCCCTTGTTAAGGCAGGTTTTACTACACTCCTCCCTGTCGTTGTCCCCGTGTTGACCCCCGAAGGTGCAGGTCCTTTGTCGGACGCCACCGCCACATGTCGTCGTACAGGCACTCCATTGGCTCCATGTATTCGGGATCAGAAAGCAGTAATCAGTGGTTACTGGAATATAAATCAGGGGCCCGTTTCACTAAACTTCGTACGACTAAAATGTTCTCAAGTGCACATTTAGGATCGTCCGCAAATTTCAATTGATGGATTTACATTTATTGAGCATATGCAGCCTATGCTCAATAAATGTAAATTCAATAATTGGTTACAAGAAAACATTGTTGATGTGAAATTTACAGACTATCATAAGTTTGCACTTACGAACATTTTAGTGGTACGAGGTTTAGGGAAACGGCCTCCAGGATAATGCAGTATATGGAGGATATATAGAGAATACCAGGCTAGTGTCTTTTGATATCAAGTTTATCAGGCAAGGCTAGGAAACGCGTAGGAATTCCGAGGCTTGCCGAGGAATTCCTACCGTTTCCGAGCCGAGCCCGATAAACTTGATATCAAAATACACTAGCCTGTCATTCTATTTATCAGCTAACGTTTTATGCTCGAAAATTACATTATATGACGTCGTATTCTAAGGACAGAACGCGGACTTGTTTACGTTGAGTCATTACACTAACGTCATTCGGTAACGTCACGTGATGTCATCCAAAAAATGGAACGTCAGTTTTCACGTCGTTGTAACCCGGATGTTTATGTCAGGACAATGCCTGTTTATATGTTTATATCTGAAGTAACCTAATATACATGAAGTGCTGTTTTTTGCCTTTATTTGTTCACCTTTGACCCCTAATCGCGGCCTCTGATTGGTCAGTCTCAACAGCAAACTCAAGATGGCGGAACATTTTAAGCTCGAAATCGCCGTTGATTCAGCTGAATTTTGTCCATGTTTACAGTATATGGGACGTAACCAACGACAGACGTGCCCATTATGATTGTAATAATTCCAGCACAAAAATATTTACACAATTCCCTCACATTTGATTGGCCCGTAGCAAGTCTCTGTCCAAAAATTATATCCCAGTAAACTCCCACGCCGAACTAATGTCCGTAACCGTGAGGCGCAGTTAAAATAATTCTTAAGAAAGCGGAAAATAAACACATTTTCTTGATGAATTTATTTCAAATGCTGGAATTATAAGGAATGAATGGCCTTTTTGTGGAATTTATCGGGGATATAAACTTGGAAAAGTCGCGGGAATACTGGACGAAGGCCTTTTATCGGGGATATAAACTTGGAAAAGTCGCGGGAATACTGAACGAGGCCTTCCGGCCTTCGTCCAGTATTCCCGCGACTTTTCTAAGTTTGTATCCCCGATAGATTCCACAAAAAGGCCATTCATTCCTATAAGGAAGTCCTCGTCCAGTATTCCCGCGACTTTTCTAAGTTTGTATCCCCGATAAATTCCACAAAAAGGCCATTCATTCCTATAATGTAAACTGATCTTTTTTCGTATAATACGTACTATAACAACTGTGGAGCCAGCCAATATTGAAGCTCATCGCAAACAAAATATGCAATTTAATTAGATACAATACCGAATATACCTAGCGGGAATGACGTCGCCAGATTTGTGATGTATGGCGAGGGAATGACGTCAAAACATGACGTCACGCACTTTCAAACAATTAAGTTTAGTATGCGGTATAAATTAAATACATGATTAGTGCCGTCGAATATAAAATATATTCGTTTTCGCCCCGTCAATAAAGCTGTCTAAGGCTCAAACGAATATATTTTATATTCGACGACACTAACCATGTATTTACTATTTATCAGGTAACGAGCTTTGTATTGACCGAATACGCACTGACTGGTAACCTAATGCTGTATCTGGAATTGACCTAATACGAATTAGTGTTACAACAAATTGAAAACAGACGTTTTATTGGTCAAACGGTGTCACATGACGTCACAGAATTACGTCAGTGGAATGACGTCACGGAAACAAGTACGCGTTATTTTCAACGAAAACACTGTCATATTTGCTTATTCTGTAGCCAAGAAAGCTATCTGATAAATATAATACCAGGTTAGTGTCTTTTGATATCAAGTGTATCAGCCTCGGCTCGGAAACGGTAGGAATTCCTAGGCAAGCCTCGGAATTCATATGCGTTTCCTAGCCTTGCCTACACTAGCCTGGTATTCTCTATAGTTAGATAATAAGCAATTAATTCAATGACTATTTCCGCATCGATTTGTATGGCTGCACCAAGAAAACTAGTTTTAATAATAGCAAAAATATAATATAACGATGCCATATTATAGGTTGTCGTTCTTTGCAAACACATATTATGTTTAAAATATGATGACGTCAACGTCAAAACAACGTTGATTTGTCGAGCCGTTAGAGACGTCATTTGGAATGTCCTACGTTTTGTTTGTGTTCCATAACGCTGGCGCATAATTATATGAATACGTAATTGGGGTGATTCAGCCAACCAATCAAATTCGCTGCAGGTGTTATTTCACCTGTGGCATATCACATTTATCAAATGGGTTTCAGCACGTCATAACAAGGTTTTCATGTGATAAATATAAATATAAACGTGTATGTAAATATATTTACTAGTTTCACAGTTGACGCCAGTAAACCCGGTCATACACGTGCATCTGTAACCGTTTAGCACGGGTTCGCTGCAAGTGCCACCATTCTGGCAGGGAGAGCTCGCACACTCATCTATGTCTGTAATATAGTAGAACCTCTCTAAACCGGACACCCATACAATCTATGTCTGCTTGATTGTATGTGTTTATTGTCTTCTCTCACCGTTGATAACGTCTGTTTATGATCGCAAACCATATACCGGCTTTGCGGTGCCCATATGCCTGATTTACAGTGGAGCCTCTCTAAACCGGACACCCTGGGGACCTCCCATGGTGTCCGGTTTAGAGAGGTTCCACTGTATACGAATAGAGGATCTTACACGAGTGATGATTTAATACGGTGTTTATTAAACGAGCTTTTAACTGATTTCATAAGGAACGAGGCTAATCAGTCAACAAATTCATTTATTTTTTGTTGTGAAAGTATCATAATATCAGACATTTACAACGGCTTTTCAGTTATAGACGCGAGTGAAATTAATTTAAATAAAATATATTATAGGAATGAATGGCCTTTTTGTGGAATTTATCGGGATATAAACTTGGAAAAGTCGCGGGAATACTGGACGAAGGCCAAAAGGCCTTACTTGGAAAAGTCGCGGGAATACTGGACGAATGCCGGAAGGCCTCGTCCAGTATTCACGCGACTTTTCCAAGTTTATATCCCCGATAGATTCCACAAAAGGCCATTCATTCCTTATAATTCCAGCATTTTAAATAAATTCATCAAGAAAATGTGTTTATTTTCCGTTTTCTTAAGAATTATTTTAACTGCACCTCATGGTTACGGAAAGTAGTTCGCCGTGGGAGTTTACTGGGATATAATTTTGGACAGAGACTTGCTACGGGCCAATCAAATGTTAGGGAATTGTGTAAATATTTTTGTGCTGGAATTATTAATAAACATCGGTTGAAAAAGATGTTTTATATAATACTGAAAAGAAACACACGCTCGATATTTTTCAGTATTATAAACATCTTTTTACAAATCCCAATTTTTCCCTGGCGACTTATATGTACATTTGGGTTCCGAAATACGATACAAGTCTACAAGTCATCTAGTCTTTCCTATTCTGTTTCACCATTATGTATGTAACTTACTTTTGCATACTCCCTTGGCGAGTTCGCAGCATTTAGTGGTTTATTACAGTAAGAAACCACTAAATGCTGCAAAAGTAGTCCGGTATAAAAAAAAACAACAATAGTGCGGGTGTTTTGAGGTCACATACACAGTCTTGATCCATTACTACCCAGTTTCATTTGAGGAACATGTTGGGGGTGTTTTTAACACCAGTTTTCCAAGAAAAAGATTGTGGCATTTAACTGAAAACTCTGAACATGTTGGTCACGTGATGTAAACAGCGTTTCCGTGGCTAAACCATATTGGGGGATATGACGAGGTTGAGTTTTTATTTCTTACGAGCAAGTGTACCTATTGTTTAATTTATGCAGAACAAGTACACACCTGGGGGCCGTTTCACTAAACGTCGTACGACTAAAATGTTCGTAAGTGCAAAATTATTTCACATTAACAATGTTTTCTTGTAAACAATTATTGGATTTACATTTATTGAGCATAGGCTGCATATGCAGCCTATGCTCATTACATGTAAACCCATCAATTGATATTTCCAGACGATCCTAAATTTAAATTTGCACTTACGAACATTTTAGTCGTAAGAAGTTTATTGAACGGCCTCTTGCTGCAGATCCTGTACAAGTAGGTCCCACAACATCCATACAACAATGAAATTAGGAGAGAATGATCCTATTTGGGGTATTCGGTTACGTTATATAGTCAACTATTTGGAGGTTTCTAACCTCTAAGCAGATCTGAGACCCAGTGCCTATCACAGGTGGAAGACTCGGACCTAGGATCTAATACTTGGCTCATTTGAAATATGTTACTCCACCCACCCATTTCAATACAATATACCTTACAGCCTTTACCCCATCCACCCATTTCAATACACTATACATTAAAGCCTTCCAAATGAGCCAAGTATTGGGTCCTAGGTCCTTGTCTTCCACCAGTGGTGCCTATACTATACAGTTAGCAATTACCTGTCTGGCAATTGGTGCCGGTATAACCGGATACACACGTACATTGGTATCCGCTAACCACTGGTTCTCCACAAGTTCCGCCATTTTGGCACGGCGAACTGTCGCATTCCGGGATATCTGGAGATATATATATACCAATCCAACCAATCCAATGGTCACAAAATGTTTTTCAGACTAGTCCATTTATGAAAAGGGGGTGTTTTTGTTCTCAAAAATATGAAAATTATTTGAAAACAGTGCAGATCCTGATGAGACTGATCGTCACGAGCCGGCTCATCTCGAACTACACTTTTCGCCAATATACAAATGTAACAGGCATGTGGTGTTGAAAGGGTTAAACGTACATGCCCACTCAGTAGGCACAAAATGTTCTTTATATCAGAGACATCATCTGAGACATATTCTGGCAAAATAAACATTCATTCATCATTACACCACATATTGATTGGCATTTTTATACATTTTCTAGCAGACGTACATGTACATTTCCACGCTGATATCAAGGGCGATAACCGTGTGTCTTTAAAATGTTAACGGACATTACTATTTATTCTCTGTATTTCTTTTTGATGTGCACTAATCATACTTTATAAATTGTCGAAAATATTGTTTTTTCAGGTGACGCATTTATTTAGTATAAATAATTAAAAGATATCATACCTCATTTGCATATGAAAATATCCTGATACCCCAGCGCGTCACTATCAGTAAAATAAATATTACTAAAGGATTATATCTGTAGAGCGGGCACCAGTAATTTTTAAAACTGGTGCAATAGTGACACAATTATACACTTATTTAACTCCTATAAAGAACAAGTTGTGCCTACCGAGTGGGCATGTACCTTTAACGTCTACATTACATATTTCGCTGTTTGCGACATCTCGATGAAAGATTCTAATGAGTACCAACAACATATACTTTACGGAAGATATAAATCTGAATGTTTCAAGAATTAAATACTATCCTTTGACTAGAATGGGTTAGTGTTTATCATAATGATAATGCGAGAGTAAATCACGGAAATATTGATTGTTTGTCGTTTTATTGTTTATTGGTGTTTAATGGACAATCAACAGCTAAGGTCATGTAAGGCCGGGCAAACGGGTTCGATCCCATTTTAAACTGCTGCATTGGGCGGGAAATCCCAAAATCAGAACGGAATATATTCAGTCCTGAAATTAGAATTACCCGACCTGGTGCCAGGTCATCATTACCACACCAAAGTCACTTGGCCGGATTACGAATAATCGTCATATTGACATAAGGGGTAAAACCAGATTCAACTGTCACATACAAAACGCCAAAGACGTATTCGAGGGCTAAACCCGGGGCCCGTTTCACTAAACTTCGTACGACTAAAATGTTCGTAAGCGCAAATTTAGGATCGTCTGGAAATTTCAATTGATGGATCTACATGTATTGAGCATAGGCTGCATATGCAGCCTATGCTCAATAAATGTGAATCCATACATTATTTACAAGAAAACAATGTTAATGTGAAATTTACAGACTATCATAATTTTGCACTTACGAACATTTTAGTCGTACGAAGTCTCCATGGTGTCCGGCTTAGACAGGTACCACCTATAGGCTTACCAAACTGGCAATTCTTGCCGGCGTAGCCTGGTTGGCACGTGCATTTGTAGTCATTCGGCACCGGATCGCTACTGGTTGCGCCATGTTGGCACGGAGAACTGGCACATTCCTGAATGTCTATAACAGAAAAATAATATGTTTGTTTGTTTATTGGTGTTTAACGGCCTATCAACAGCTAATAAGGTCATGTAAGGCCGGACAAACGGGTTCAATGGCGTGTATACCTGCTGCATTGGGGGTGAACGGAATATTTATATCGAGAACAAATATATTCAGCCCTGAAGTTAGAAAAACCTGACCTGGTGTCAGGTCCATACCATCCATACCATACCAACGTCACTTGGCCCCTTCCCCTAAAGTAGGATTACGAGTAATCGTAATACTCACATAAGGGGTATGACCAGATTCAACGGTCACATACAAAATGCCAAAGACGTATGTGAGGGCCAAACCAGGTCTCCAGTTGGGATTATACAATACAATAATACAATACATTTTATTCACTCCGGTTAGAATGAACCCACATCGTTAAATTACCCATCTCATGCTCCCACCTGCCACCCTCCGAAATAAATAATAATTAGAGATTGTAACACGAGTGATGATTTAATGTGGTACTAATTGAAAAAAGTTCATTGATTTCACAAGCTACCAGGCTAAGTCGAGTATCTTAAGAAATAAGTAAACTCTGCGGAACATCTCTAAAGCGGACAACCAGTAGCCTATTTCGCCAACATTGCAAAGTATACTTTGAGGGAGAAATTTTCAGTTTTAGGATACATTTTTTAATTTTTATTATACTGAATTTATTACATTATCACAGCCAAAATGGCTGTGATAATGTAATAAATTCAGTATAATAATTCTGCATACTTTTAATCATCAAATATATGGAGTTGGTAGTTCTATATGAAATAATGCATTTCGGGGAAAATAAATGATTACTCCCTCAAAGTATACTTTGCTAGAAAAGTATACTTTGCAATGTTGGTGAAATCGGTTACTGGGCCCAGGGTGTCCAGTTTAGAGAGGTTCCACCGTAACCTGGGTCTCCTCAGATATGTACAACAAGAGATGAAACATATTAGGAAAAATAGTTGAATTGTAAATTTGTATCACATTTTTGAACATAATTGTACACAATACATTGCCGCCTGTAAAAATATGACGATTGGCAAAAACAAATGTTTATAATAATACTGAAAAATAGCTAGCATTTGCAACGCCAGATATTTTTCTATATTACAAACATGTTTTTCAGTCGATGGTTTCCTAAATTATTTCAATTAAATTAAATACACTAACGTCTATAATGGCAACTTCCTTTTGGTATACCATTATCATTTCCCTAATTGGTACATGTATAAAAAATGTTCAAGTTTGACAAACCAAATTATCTTCCCTGTTTATCACAGTTTCTGTTGATATAGGCACTTAGTGTTACATGTAATGACCGGAACATGGCCATTGTATCAGGGAGAAACAACAGTCGAATTGACGAACAATAAGCTTTACTTTGCAAATCATGGACGGCGTCATTGCGCAGAACAAAAACAATAGACCACGTGATCCACTCCGTGGGTCACGGCTTAGTATACAAGTAATCAAAGGACTGAACGTCCTGAAATTATTCGCAGTATGTGTTTGTGGATGACAAATAGACTAATAATTAATGTATAGTGGATATCATTTCGCAAAAATAAGCGCGGAAATTTCACAGCAACCTTATTGTATTCGTGCACCGAACCATGGAGTTGCGAATCGCGAATAATCGAGTATGGCGGTTAATCGTCGTACCCTTAGACTAAGGAAACATTTGCAATAACATAAAATTTAGCACAAAAAAAAAAGAAAACAAAACATGTATCACCCTGGAAAGGCGATCAATCTGTTGGACCTATTTTATGGCGTAAGGCCCGTGTTTTTAAAAAGTTTAACCCGCCCAATATGTGCTGCGACCGACATATGCTCATTTGCATAAAATCGGTCAGACCTCAAATTTGGATGTTAGCGCTCGAATAACAAGAGCTGTAGGAGAACAGCATAGCTCGACTACGAGGGTTGTCGATGTACACATAGCTTGACAAACAAGGTGGCTGCGGCCAGCATAAAAACCTTAACCAAGGCTGACTAAAAACCTTAACCAAGGGAAATTAAGTAAGTAATTCAAGGTTAAATGTAGGTCAATGTCAGATATAGGTCAGTGGTTATTGATGTACATCACTAGGAGATGAAGTTTTCCAAGTATGGTTGCTGTAGGCCCAGGAATATTCCATATACAAGCTTGACTAAAAACCTTAACCAAGGGGAAATAACTAAGTAATTCAAAGTTAAATGTAGGTCAAGGTCAAATATAGGTCAGGGGATGTTGATGTACATCACTAGGAGTTGACGTTGTCCAAGTATGGTTGGTGTAGAGCCATGAGTATTCCATCTACAAGCTTGACTAAAAACCTTAACCAAGGGGAATTAACTAAGCAATTCAAGAGGAAATGTAGGTCAAGGTCAAATATAGATCAGGGGTTATTGATGTACATCCCTATGAGAAAAGGTTGTCCAAGTATGGTGTCTGTATGCACACTAGTATTGCATGTACAAGCTTGACTAAAAACCTTAACCAAGGTTGACTAAAAACCTTAACCCCTTAACCAAGGGGAATTAACTAAGTAATTCAAGAGGAAATGTAGGTCAATGTCAAATATAGATCAGGGGTTGTTGATGTACATCACTAGTAGATGAAGTTGTCCAAGTATGGTGGGTGTAGGGCCAGTAGTATTATATATACAAGCTTGACTAAAAACCTTAACCAAGGGGAATCAACTAAGTAATTCAAGAGGAAATGTAGGTCAAGGTCAAATATAGATCAGGGGTTGTTGATGCACATCACTAGGAGATGAAGTTGTCCAAGTATGGTGGATGTAGGGCCTGTAGTATTCCATATACAAGCTTGACTAATAACCTTAACCAAGGAGAATTAACTAAGTAATTCAAGATGAAATGTAGGTCAAGGTCAACTATAGATCAGGGGTTATTTATGTACATCGCTATGAGAAAAGGTTGTCCAAGTATGGTGTCTGCATGCACAATAGTATTCCATGTACAAGCTTGACTAAAAACCTTAACACAGGTTGACTAAAAACCTTAACCAAGGGGAATTAACTAAGTAATTCAAGAGGAAATGTAGGTCAAGCTCAAATATAGATCAGGGGTTATTGATGTACATCATTAGGACATGAAGTTGTCCAAGTAAGGTGGGTGTAGGGCCTGTAGTATTCCATATACAAGCTTGACTAAAAACCTTAACCAAGGGGAATTAAGTAAGTAATTCAAGAGGCAATGTAGGTGAAGGTCAAATATAGATCAGGGGTTATTGATGTACATCCCTATGAGAAAAGGTTGTCCAAGTATGGTGTCTGTATGCACAATAGTATTCCATGTACAAGCTTGACTAAAAACCTTAACCAAGGTTGACTAAAAACCTTAACCAAGGGGAATTAACTAAGTAATTCAAGAGGAAATGTAGGTCAAGGTCAAATATAGATAAGGGGTTATTGATGTACATCACTAGGAGATGAAGTTATCCAAGTATGGTGGGTGTAGGGCCAGTAGTATTCCATATACAAGCTTGACTAAAAGCCTTAACCAAGGCGTGACGGTGTCGGCGTCGGCGTCGCCGACGCCGACGCCGTGGTGACAACATAAGCTCTAACTATTCTTCGAATAGTCGAGCTAGAAATCGGTAATGCTTATTGAATACCGAACTATACCAAGCCACATATATATGGAACGCCAAATCTACATAAACTCAAATATATATTGCTAGCAACAAATATTTGGAGCTAGCAATAAATATTTGGAGAGCTCTCGAAATCAATTAATGATATCTCGAAATCAATTAATGATATCTCTAAATGATTTGGAGAGCTCTCGAAATCATTTGGAGCGAGCAATATAACATTTGATTTGGAGAGCTCTCTAAATCATTTGGAGCTATCTCTAAATCATTTGGAGAGCTCTCGAAATCATTTGGAGAGCTCTCGAAATCAATTAATGATATCTCGAAATCATTTAGAGCGCTCTCGAAATCATTTGTAGCGAGCATTATATAGAGCTCTCCAAATCAAATCTATATAATGCTCGCTACAAATGATTTCGAGAGCTCTAAATGATTTCGAGATATCATTAATTGATTTCGAGAGCTCTCCAAATGATTTCGAGAGCTCTCCAAATCATTTAGAGATATCTCCAAATGATTTAGAGAGCTCTCCAAATCAAGTTATATAATGCTCGCTACAAATGATTTCGAGAGCTCTCTAAATGATTTCGAGATATCATTAATTGATTTCGAGAGCTCTCCAAATGATTTCGAGAGGTCTCCAAATGATTTAGAGATAGCTCCAAATGATTTAGAGAGCTCTCCAAATGATTTAGAGATAGCTCCAAATGATTTCGAGAGCTCTCCAAATCAAAGTTATATAATGCTCGCTACAAATGATTTCGAGAGCTCTTTAAATGATTTCGAGATATCATTAATTGATTTCGAGAGCTCTCCAAATCAAATGTTATATAATGCTCGCTCCAAATGATTTCAAGAGCTCTCCAAATGATTTCGAGATATCATTAATTGATTTCGAGAGCTCTCCAAATGATTTCGAGAGCTCTCCAAATATTTATTGCTAGCTCCAAATATTTGTTGCTAGCAATATATATTTGAGTTTATGTAGATTTGGCGTTCCATACATATAGCGTTGTTACCCGTCTCACAGTCTGTGCCGATAAACCCAGGTATGCACGTGCACGTATATCCGTTAATATGCGGTTCGCTGCAGCTTCCGCCATTTCTACAAGGATGGCTGGCGCATTCCGGGATATCTAAAATAAAATAAAAGCCATGTATTTATCCTGATGAATATATAACGCCTTGTTGTTTTGAAGGCAAGCTCACCATATCATAAAGTGTGCCGAAAACGTAGGAAACGTGGGTTCCTTTTTGTTTCGGAATTGTTGAGCATATTATACTATTGCGGAAAGATTACTATTTTTATAAAGACCGTGTGGACGATATTTTAATAAAAAGAGTGACTTTAAAATAATATTTATCTCGTCAACACATTTTTTTTATATCCTGTCAATACGACCTAATCACTGCGTATGAATATGTGCGGTGGATGGGATTATTTTTTTGCATTTTAAAGCCATTAGTAGGTGTTGACGGGATAAATAGAATAGTAGGTTAGTGCCGTGAAAGGGAAAATATCTGGCGCGGCTCGGAAACGGGATGTGCTCGGCAGAGCCTCGCCCATCCCGTTTCCTAAGCCTTGCCAGATATTTGTTCCCATTCATGGCACTAACCTACTATTCTCTATGTATTAAATGTGCTTCCCTTTGGAGGTTGTTGGAACTTACTACTCAGTATTTATAATTTGCACTACTTTCCCAACCAATGAAAATCTTGCTAATTTTAATTGACAAATGGATTTACTACGGAGCCCCACAGGGGACATGGACTTCTTTTATTAATTCGTTCCCACGAAATAGCAATTCGTTCCCTCAATTTAATAATTCCCTCGAATTAACAATTCGTTCCCACGATATAACAATCCGTTCCATCGCATTAACAATTCGTTCTCACGAAATGACAATTCGTTCCCACGATATAACAATTAATTCGTGTGGACGAATTGTTAAATCGAGGGAACGATGTTGTTAATTCGTGGGAACGATTGTTAAATTGAGGGAACGAATTGTTATTTCGTCGGAGCGAATTAATAAAAAAAAGGAATTCTACGTCCCCTGCGGGCCTCCGTAATTTACCAATTTGGCAGTTAGTGCCAGTATAACCAGCTGCGCACGTGCACCGGTATCCGTTAATGTGCGGTTCGCCACAAGTTCCGCCGTTTTGACATGGATATAGGGCACATTCTTGGATATCTAAAATAGAAAGACAATAACTGACCCAATTGTTAGTTCAATATACATGATAGGTCTGCAGTCGGATAATAATTATAACTAGCACAATATCAAGTTGCATGATCACGTGGTTGATATAGTTTCGTTAATATGCACCGGATTCTGATGAAATATGGCGCAGCAAACCCGTCTTAATGAGCTGCATTTGGTGTCTCGGGACTTCGGCACATACTTATGTCGTTTTTGCGAAGAATCGATGTCCGTGTCGGAGACACGGAAATCGATTCTTCGCAAAAACGACAGAAGTTTTGGCCAAAGTACTGAGACCATCAAATTTAGGAGCGCAATACCGTGCGTGGCAGATCGAGTGTCACATATCCACACACAAATCAAAGAACCGTTTTAGTATATCAATTTATAGGTGTCTAGAAACATATAACATAAACATATAACATAAACGTATATAACATATCAATTAATTACAATAATTACTGATTATTTAGGTGAAACGTTGTTCCGGCACTGACCAATATGATCTCACGAGACGTCAATATGGAACATTGTCATACCGCAGATAAGTTTCTCGGCTTTTGATTGGCTAGCTTGCCTGGTCATATATTTTATATGACCTGCCAAAGCCGTCGGACATACAGGAATTGCGATTCCCCTCCGGCGCCTCGCGTCCAATGAAGACACATTTTGCAAGCGTCTACCGATTGCGATTTGTATTCCTCCCTAAACACAATAAAACCCCGAATTGATCAACAAAAGTAACAAATTGTACACTCAAAACCAGTCTTTATTGTTTATTTTTCCATAAGTATTCTTCGATCATCAAAATATGAGCGAAAAATGCCACAAACTGTCCCGTTTAGTGTTTTAAAATCTCAACACACTAGGCTTCGTGACACGGCTATATTTAGGTCATAAACTATGGGTTCCACGCACGAAACGTGGCGTAGCAATGGCAGCGAATATTTGGGAACCATTCGCATTCTTCTAGAGGCACCAAAGTGAGAGCAGATCGATAGGGCAGTGGAATATAAATTAAATTACACGATATAACAAAACTGTCATAAAGTCGTTTCCGATGGATTTCTTACTCCATATTTAGTTTGTTTTCGTTTAATAAAAAATATTTGTTCATTTACGCCTTTATATTAAGACTGACGGTAGAAAATCGAATCTTGGATTATTTTTCTTCCTGAAAAAACGCAAAGATCAAAAGAAGAGATATGTTTATACGGCCAAATAACGGATCTGCGGTATGACAAATACGTTACACAAATGGTGTAATATTGCCCGTCTGAAGGTATGTTCACCCTCGGCTATCGCCTCGGGTGAACATACCTACAGACGGGCAATACTACACCATATAGCCTTTGTAGAATCACAATAACTTAAAATATTGACGGCTTGTGTTACATTGTGTTTCAACGGAAAACAGGGGCATGTATATAATAATACTGGGGCCCGCTTCACTAAAGATTGTACGATAAAAATGTTCGTACGAAGATTTGATTTAACGTGTTGCTCTAATGCTACCAGGTTGTACCTACGGGTTCATGCCTTTAACCCTTTCAACCCTAAGGAACTGGAATGGACTGTGATATGTTAGTGAAACGGGCCTTGATCTATTACACTGATTGACGGCGTTGTAGGTAACAGTTCAACTACTATATGCACAGTTTCCGCTTCATAGGCAATGGTCTGCTCTAAACCGGTACACTGCAGCTAACGGTATATATATGGGCCGCGCTCTGTGAAAACCAGCCTTAATAGGCCGTCAGGTTGTACCTATGGGATTTTTGCAGACATGTTTGGCACCATTTTGAAGTATACCACCCTCGGAAAAATCACATTTTTCATTGAAAATTGACTGTTTTTTTAACATTAGAAACGACTGATATGGCAGTTGTGTATGTTTTCTGATGTGTTCTATACAATGGAATAATGTTCAATTAAATAATATCTGCTAATTCAGCTGAAGAATTGTGCTTGTTTTGTTACCCCACCCATTGAATTTAAATGGCAAAACATCTACCTTAATAACTCCATAAAAGTTTGGTACTTTTGTATTTTGTTCGTGTTAATGGTATATATACTAGTTTCCAGTATTGTCGCGGGTTCCGCATTTTAGCGTTAAACACTATTTCCGGCATAAATACGTAACCGCGCCACCTACCGGTTGTTTACATATGCAAATGTGTTGCTAGGAAGTTGAATTTCCACCAAATCCAGAAACAAATCCAAAATGCGACGATTCCTGGAAAGTATTGTACGATAAAACTACATCACAAGGAAATGAACGGAAACACAATTTGCCGATTTACCCCACCCTAAAAAAAATACGCTCTTGTTCAAATTATTAATGATTTTACAAAGTTGGATATTTTCCGTCAGCGTCTACATCTCAAAATATCGCATTACGTTGTTATTATCATGTGACAAATTCAATAAACTACAAAATTATTGCAAGTTCGTAATTCCATATTTTTACTCATTTGTTCACCTGCAACAATCTGTCATGTTGGTGCATAATGTTTATATTTGCTTCGAAATTATATGTAATTCGGAGCAAACGATTTCCTAGAAATTCTAAAAATAGTAACATGTTTACAAAACTATGGTGGGCTGTTGCTTGTCATAAATGATTCTGAAACAGAATTTTACAGCACATTAAAACACAAAACAAAAATGTTTTTCTTGACAATTAAATTATGTTGCTTCACTTGGGAAATGTGTTCATTTTACATTGCATTATGCTTTGGTCCACTTTTCCTGTTGTTATACTTTTTTGACAAGTTACCTTAATGTTCGGTTACCCGGAACATACTAAACACACGTGTAGCCACCATACTATATCACAAAATTGAAAAACGAGATTACCGCGAGATTATGGAACTGGGTCAAGATGGCGACGACTGACAGGTGATTTTCCGTTATGAACACAACTATATCTATCACATGTGGAGGTTAGTAACCACAAACTAATGTTCATGATTTGTGGTGTTTGTTCATGTTTAATTGACATTTGAAGCTTTAGTACCTCGGATATACGGACCTGCTGTCTACCTATAGTCTGTTTCACGAAAGCTGCCCAAATTTTACGGCCATATAAACAATTAAAAAACAATTATTTTTTTTTATAATATTAAATTAAAGGAAAATTTAAGAACGAGCCTTCTTTTTGTTTCGTGAAATTTGGTCAAATATTGATTTTATTGCGAAAAAACAATTTCCCCATGTTAAATCCCCATAGACATCTTCACAGAATGAAGATGTCTATGGGAATTTAACATGGGGAAATTGTTTAGAATTTCAGAAATACTGGACCGATTTTCAAAATTTAACTTTTGTTTGCTTAGTTAAATCATTTTGACTCCTCCCACAACTCCTCCACTTCCTTTTCCCCCATGTTAAATTCCCATAGACAAATTACTTTTTCGTAATAAAATCAATATTTGACAAAATTTCACAAAATAAAAAGAAGGCTCATTCTTAAATTTTCCTTTAATACTATCGAAAAAAAATATTGTTTTTGAATTGTTTTATATGGCCGTAAAATGTGGGCAGCTTTCGTGAAACAGACTATAGTAGTGTTCATTAGACATGTTAATTTCATATATGCCGATTATCTGATGTCTGCAGTCTATGATACAATGTTAAAAACAAAGTATTTTTCACCATTCCCCATCCACACATTTTACAATGGGAATTTTACATGTAATTAATTTAATTTATGTTATGCACTGTCACTTACTTATACATTGTTTAAATGCATATGCAACTACTTAGGCACTACTGATAGCTATCCGTGCACACTTCAGATACAGTGTGTCCGAGTGTTCGTCCGTCTGTCCGTCCGCTTCGCATTTACAGGCTTAGTGATGGTAACAACTACGCTATATGTCTCATTATGCACATCTCTCTCGGTGTCTATTAAGTGTATCAATGGTAATTGTACTTACTAGTGTTTGTAATATATAGTGAATGCCCATATTCTTATTACATAATGTCTACAGCAGATGATGCAATGTTAAAACAAAGTAGTTTTAACTATATATTCCCCACCCACTGAATTTACAATGACCATTTTACATGTAATAATTGTTCTTACTTTATACGCTGCCAGATACTTATGAAAGGTTCATGTGAACGTGTAACTACTAACACCTGTATATGTGGCTGTGACTGGAGAAATGTGGCGGAATGTTTTGTGACCAGTATAGATCCAGATCAGCCTGTGTATCCGCACAGTCTGATCAGGATCTGCACTGGTATTGGTTTTGCGACCAGTGTAGATCCAGATCAGCCTGTGCCTCCGCACAGTCTGATCAGGATCTGCACTGTTTGCCATTCCATCAGTGAAACGCTCATCCTGCTTCTAACAAGCATACTTTATCGTTATCAGGGTAGAGGAGTGTGCTATTTGGTCGCATATATACCATAAGCCCCATTTCTCCAGTCATAGCCACATATTAGTTATCCACATACATTTCAGATACAGAATGAATGTCTGTTCGTCTCTATATATGTCCATTTCATATTTATACAACCATGACAATTACCATGTTTACTATGTTGTGTATTCCAACATGAACGTCTCTGATACATGCAATTAATACTCTCAGCTGTTGACAAGCCATGAAACACCATAAAGTAAAATAAATAAACAAGAATAATTATTACTGTCAATAGTATAGGTCGTAGGTACTAATTTGCAAATTGGATATAGAAAATATTATCTTTTCTACCATGCTGAATGGATGATTTCTAGCACACATTACTCCATGTATGACAGTAAATACTAAAATACAGAACATTAAGATAGCTGTAAATAATACAAGCAAGCTAAGCTGGAGTAAGACATGATGAAAATATATTGTTGTACACTTTCAAGATGACAGCCATCAAGTAAATGAGTTTGTGTGACATAAAAATAAAATTAGGTAGTAGAACCGATGAAACTGAGATATATCCCGGTTCCAAATAATGTACACACAATTGATCATGCATTCCAATAATATTCCGTCAACTCATTCTGAGTCATCAGCAGGAACAGGATTCAAATGTGTAGTTGGCACCTGTACTTATAAAATCATGTATATAGCAAATATGTATAACTTGTATGACTACTGAAATACACTACGAGAACATGTGTGTTCCAATGTGTGCACACATCATGACCATTGCCTAATACATGCAGGTATATTGCTCCATTAGTCTTATTTAAGAGGACCCATGACGATATTGTATTTTGTAAGTGAGGCGTTGTAAGTAAATAGTTAACCATGATTTCATAATCATAATAGTGACACTTGATAACCTGTAAGGTTGGTATACCATTTCATAATTTTCATTCGGTGTTCTTAGTTATAGCACACGTGTTATTCTACACCTGGTGTGTCAAATTACGAAACACCAAAAAGGACGTAGATTTGTAATCAACTTATAATAGTTCCGATTGACATATACCTGCATAACATTCGGATAACAGCATCATTACAGATTTCATATATACAAGTATATCGCTTAAAAGTAGTATTTGCATTTCATACTGTGCCGAAATAAATATTTGACAAATGTGGCTAAACGTATGTATGACTTCTGAAAAGATGTATATGTCCTCCAAGCTCATGTATATAATTATATAACAATATATACAAGCCAATATTAGTATGTATGTAGTCTGAAAAAGCCATTCCGGGGTATTTACACATCAATCCAGTCCAATTTAAGAAGTATCTACCACGTCCACACACACTCATAGGACCATCAATATACGTAACATATTATGCAATATATCAACATGTTGATCTAAACAATATCACATAGCCTCTATCGAGACTATTAAATTTTGGATTTTACTATGCCATTGAACTATTGTCTACATGGCATTCTAACTATTTACGCAGACCTTAAGGATCAGGTTTGTGGAAGGCATTGTCTGCCGCATTCTACCACAGTTATGTATTTTGCTGGCTCTTTGGTGTCGTCGGAATAAATATTTCTCTATTTGACAACAGGTAATGTAATTATAATGATCAAACAACTCTATAGTCATGTACCGTGTGTACATTTATTTACTGAATGCAGAATTATATTTACATTGTACCTGTTTAGCACATACATACCCCACGTAGTTTGTAGCTAATAGACACGTCTCTGCCTCCATATACCCATATGTGGCATTGAATCCGCATAACAATCCCTATGGTTGTCTTTCAAATTTATTACACCGCTGATGGACAATCATATTCCATTACTATAGCAACCAGAGACATGTATTCGAGTATATTTCATGGGCTAGCAGAGTTTGGTGTCATCGCAAGATGCGGAACCTATTCGGGCTAAGGGTATTATCAACTATTTTTAGAAAATTTAAGCTGCATTAAAAGTATACACATAGATCCGTAAATATCACATCTCCCAATTTCAAAAGCAACCATGATCTTGAAACTGATCGACAGTCATGGTGACACTGTATATGATTAGGTTTTTGGTGTATTAGTTTCAATAATGTTTAATTAGAAGAACATATACAGTACACGTAGTGGTTACTGTAGAACTGATTACACCAGTGACTGCATGAATTACATATCGTTACCATGTATTGTATTTATTTTCCAATGTTCACGACCAAGGGTTAATTTAAATTATTGTCACATGTTAAGACATATGCGGGATGCTTAATGTGGGAGAAAGCCATGCATGTTTGCAATAAGCATACCCATATCATTCATCTTACCATACTACATACTGCATTGGCCAATGATCATTTTTTTTTTAATCAAATTAAACCTTATGTTCGTTGAATAACTTAGACAATTTTGAAGACGTTTTGATATCGGTGAACTTTAGTGGGCGACAAAAGTAGTTGATGTTAGAACCCACTTGTGTTCATCGACCACTTTTGTTCACGTGTACGATTAAGCCGGGGAAAATAACTTTTTTTAATCAAATTAAACTTTATAGGGCGTCGTAAAAGTACTATCAAATTTGTCAGGTTTAATTGGATTAAAAAATGACAAATTAATTCCCCAGGCCTAATCTTCCATATGAACAATAGTGATTGATGAACGATAGTGGGTTCTAACATCAACCACTTTTGTCGCCCACCAATGTTCACCGATATCAAAACGTCTTCAACATTGTCCAAGTTGGTCAACGACACGCTGTAAGGTTTAATTATTTTCCCCGGCTAAATCGTACACGTGAACAAAAGTGGTCGATGAACAAAAGTGGGTTCTAACATCAACCACTTTTGTCGCCCACTAAAGTTCACCGATATCAAAACGTCTTCAAAATTGTCTAAGTTATTCAACGACGCCCTATAAGGTTTAATTTGATTCAAAAACGGCTAAGTTACTTTCCCCGGCTTAATCGTACACGTCAACAATAGTGGTAGATGGACAAGTAGTATAGAGGGAGTCAAAATGATACCACCAACGTTTGTAACGTTATTGAGCTGTATTGTAGCTCCCACCACCAACCAAAACCAACCAAAAGTTGGTGGTGGTATTGACTGATAAAAGTGGTATTGTAGTCCAAATTATATTGGAAACTAACTTTTTAAAAAAAGTAGAAATCATTCAAATGCGTCCACGCGCGATAGTTTATATTTCAACACCCCATTTTTCTCCTCCGATATAGCTAATTTATTCCTCAGATCAGCAACTAATTCTACCAGCTCTAGTCTACCACGTTCCCCTTTAGCCACCCGACAGCATAGTTGCTTATGTCTACAAAGAGTTTGGGCACTAACAAATTTACAAGGGCATCTGGGGCATTGAAATTGTGGAGCGACACAAGGATATTTATTTGCTAGATGCCTTCGCAGGTTGACCGGTCGTGCAAAAGTTTTACAACATGTAACACACTCCATTTATACTATGAGATATAAATGTTCAATTGGTGTCATAAATATATAAGTTAAAAGGGGTCCAATTGAACAGATAAATTGCATAGGTTATATATACAGAAAATATGATAACGCCAGAAATAGAAAGTTTGAGAAGAGAAGCCGAATCTCTAGGGATTACTTATAGTAAACGGTTGAGATTTAGGGGGTTGACAAAGCTGATAAACGCCACAAAGAATGAGGCGTTTATGAAGCGGTTTACCCGCGCCCACAGAAGAGAGTCCTTTAAAGACCTCTCACTAGCAGAGGAAGTTGGTAACAGAATTCAAAAAGAAAGTATTGCGGGGTTAAGGGCTAGTGTAATAAAACCTTCAAGCACAAATTCCAGACGCACAGGTGACCCAATACAAAATAATAAGAAAAAACTCTATCGTTAGCGCGTTAGTGGAAAAAGGTGAAGAAATATTGGGGGCTCATGATGAAACATTGGAAAAGGTAGAAAATGGAAGACGGGTAGTTACATTATCCTTTCGTAAAAAACATTGACATTAACGAGTCTGAACGCATGTCCGATAAACTCGCTCCGTATCTGACAACCAATTTTTATTTGAAATATTCATATTATTTCAAGCTAGAACATATGGAGGAAACTAAAAATGGAAAACCTATAACTATAATATTTCACAAAAATCTCGGTTGTAGCGAACCACTATCATCAATGAAAACCGTTAAAAAATGGCTGTCAGATAAGGAGCAAACACGAATAATGTCCGATAAAATAGACAGACCGAATATAAAGTGGAAGTTTGTAAGATGGGTAGAGGTTTTTGTAAAGCTAATACAGGGCAGTAGGGGAATAGATTTGGGACTACAATCCAAAGAAGCAGCAGGAGGAGAACTTCCAGAATGGTTGAAGAATAAAAAAGGTATGTATTCTTTAGATAAGTATAATGACGACCTTTGTCTGTTCAGATGTTTAGGGATGCATATGACAGGTAAAAGACCTGACAGATGTACGGACAAGGCGAAAGAATTTAGTAAGCAATATTTCGGTAGTAATGTGGTTTCACCAATTCCTTTTTCAGATCTGAAAAAGGCTGAAGAGTTTTTTTTAAAATCGGTATAGAAGTATATCAACCGACAAAATGTGACGTATGGTGGTTGAAAAAGGTACCAGTACACTACAAGGAAATAGGTAATAAACCAATGACAATAGGACTGTTTAATAATCACGCATTTCTGATAAAAAAACTTAAAAACCTATCTAAAATTTACGAATACATACAGAACATCTCTTGATTTAATTAATTTTAAGAAAATTAGCAATCTAAAGACTCTGACGATCCGGGGGTAGCTGGGTGTCAGAAGGCACCATAAGAAGTTCTTCGTGAACAAAACCGCGAGATGGACCATCAGCCAAATAATAGAGCACGGGCTCATCGGGTTTGGTAATAGATCGATCAAGATGATATACATTGAGAGACCACACGGGATCAGTCGCGCGGCGGCTGCCACCTTCGAGCTCTCTGGTTGATAGAGGTACCGGACGTCAACATCCGATGGAAGCCGTTGCTCCGCTAAACCAACGGGTCGCCCGCGCGAGACGGCAGAGGGCTTGCTCGTCACCTTTTTAGACTTGATGGCATCTACGGGCTTCTTATTGATCAATCTGGTCACCTCGCCGTTCAGTGCAGAGACCACGGAGGGTAGCCTGGTCACCCACTCGGTCGATCGCGTATGAGGGTCTACAAGCTCTTTGGCATATTGGTGACCGAACAGTCTCTCAACCAGGGTTCGATTGAACCGCTCCACGATTCCCTGGTCTCGGTGGATGTTGACGCGGCCGCGTCTGACAGAAACGTTGTGTTTAGACAATAAATGAGAGACCGCGCCCATGAACTCGCGGCCGGGATCGACCTGGAGAAGATTCGGCCAATTGAGAGGACTCCTCTTATATATTCGGGAAAGAGCCACGGCCACCTCCTTAGACTCTTTCGTAGCCAGTGGCTCAGCCCCCTTATAGCGACTCGCTACGTCAACGACTGTCAGTGCGTACTTGTACGTCTTGCGACTGACGCGATCGTGAGGGAGAAACAGGAGGTCAGCTTGGTGAACTTGGTTCGGCACCGGCACGTCGAATTTCGGCCGCGGAATACTGCGAGGCGCGGGTAAATAGATCTGCCAGATGGCCTGCTTCTTGAGCCATTCCTTGACAGCGTTTTCGGAAACATTGGTCGCCGCGGCGAGGTTCTTGATGGCCGCGAGTCCCTTCGAGTAGCCGCGGGGGCTATAGTATGTGTTCGCTATCTTGCGCGTTAGGCGAACCGATGGTTTGGTATAAAGTTTGCGCGTGTTCATCGTATGCGAAGTATTCTAATATATCGGACAATCTCCAACATGCCCTCGCCAGATCGTCCGGTAACAGCGTCGTTAATAATAAACCTTTGTTGGAAGTACAATCAAAATTGGAGGTTAAGTTCTGAAGGAACTCGGAGGAACCTAATTCATCCAATCTCGATTGGGAGGAATCTAACATCCACTTTGCGAAAAGGGTGGCCGCTTTTTTGTCCTCGCGCCACGTCTCGAGAGAATCTCAGGCCAGACGAATCATACCCTTTGCTCCAGCTATACGGTGTTTTAGGGCAGTGTAGCCTACATCGATCATAGCAAAATAAAGTTCGTCAACTAACATCATTCTATATATATATATTTATAAAAAAAAATGTTTTTAAGTAATTATTTCAATCTCGATTGAATATAGTAGCCGACGAAACCCACCACACCCATTCCCACGACGATGAACGCGATCTCGCGGTCTTTTTGGGCCTCTGACAGTACATAGAAATCTGAAAGTTGGGGCTCGCGATCAAGCGGCGCGAGACTTTTCTGTGGATATGCCAACGCGTACTCGCGGTTGGCTTCTTCAACGTTCTGGAAAGTTTGCGCGGCGTGATTCTCGCGGCGAAGCTCTTCGTTGACCCAGTCCAGATGGGCGGTTCGTTTTTTCGACCATGCTTCCTTTGCGCTATTGAGTTGTTCTACAGCTAAATCGTGATGCTTGCGTTCCTCATCAATGTTCGAGCTTCTCATTTTCGAGAATATAAAGTTGCTACCGCTGAACGCCAATGCGTTTACAAGCCCACCACCTATCATTATTCCGATCAAAGTCATTATTTCCATATATTACAGGGTAGAATTCCGGCTTTAATTAGATAATCTCGAGTCGCAACTGCGACCATTATATCTCCGGCCACGAGCCCTACGTCTCTCACAGTAAAGTCCAATTTGGGAGAGGGTCCTCCGAAGACCATCTTTGATAGTCGAGCATACCCGATACTTAAACCCGATATCACCACGCCGTTATAAAGTGCATTCACTATCATTTTACAATCGTTTTCAGCCATTATTGCATATAAAATGGATCGCGATCAATGTTTAAATGGGGTGCAATCAGTTTCGTAACTTTCTTCGGAACTGTTGGTGGTTGTTTCGAAAGGTAGTTAAGCGCACACAGGGTGCCCACAACTGCCAGACCACCACCAACAACCCACGGGATGATTTTTATGTAAGGAGCTACATCAATCGGGGATTGCTGCCTCTCCTGTTCCAATCCAATCGCGATTGGGGGAAAAACATATGTCATCGGGTGTTTTGCTGTTGAAACAGCAATCGGGGATTGCAACAACTGTTTAGCCTCTCGAAGCTCTGCGAGTATTTTATCTTGTTTAACTTTTCGGGTGGCAGCCGCCGCCGGCCCAGCTGCCTGTCTTTTTGGGTTTTTATGTCATGCAACCGGATTCGTCCAACCCCCAACATTGTTGGAATTGTGTGTTGAGGGCTCCTGTGGAGCTGCAGCAATCCCCGATTGAACCCCCAACGTGCACGGTTTCAACAGTGTTGAAGTTGGAGATTGTGGTTCCGTCACTCTCGCAGGTGTGTCTTGTGTCATCATTTATAATATTAGAGCTTATAGTTCGTGGGCATATATGTCCAAATTGACAGTGTTTACCCGTGGTCAACGCGGTTGTCAGCGGAGCTAAGTAAATTCCAAACTAGTGATAAATTGAGCAGCAGGCTGTTCTAAGAGTGTGTCCTATAAAAGGGTCAGTCTCTAGATCGCGAATCAATCCCGCGGTGTTTGGTATAGGGAGAAGTATACTAACGGCGGTTGCGTACAAATGAATAGCCGCTGATCCAAGAGTTTTTGTCATCTCCGCACCTAACCTAGATTCGTATCGCGCATACATTTTATCAATCTCCACATCTGACATCTTATCCACCTGACAAACTGAGAGACGCCTACCGAGATAATACTCCGATTGCCCCCAGCAACCAGCGCAGCTAGCCGCTCTCATTGCGCCGCATTTTCATTTTCATTCGTATCGACAGGTGTTGCACTCAACACTGTTGAACCCGATTGCTCTGTCGGAGTTGATGTTTCATTATCTTTTAGGAAATATACCGTGTTGGCAGTCGGAGTTGAGGTTTCTTCCATTAGCTGATCGAGAAGTTCGTCGCAGTTCATTATTGCTAATTTTCTTAAAATTAATTTAACTATTCTAACAAGTCTCATAACTTTAATATATTGCCAAGCGCACCACCCGATACGTATGATCACCGTTATGCTCGCAACAAAGCTCGCAGCGGAGCACCAAATTGTTAACTTTGTTAACCATTGTTCAGCATTTGTTCAACATTTGTTAAGCATTTCTTCAGCATTGTTCAGCAATTGCTGAGCATTGTTAAGCATTGCAATTGCTAATTTTCTTAAAATTATTTGTAATTAATTAATTGATAACTTTATAAGCAGTTGGTTGATCAGTCTTTAGCAGAAGCTTGGCGTGCTTAGTTTCCGAAAGCATCTGTCGAACCTCCAGGCGCTCCTCGCGGGTTGGGATAACGTCATTCTCTTGAAGACAGTCATCGAATGAGTCTCGGTCCTTGCAGTGAAATAGGGCGACCCATTTCGTTTGCTCGCGCAGATCCTTGAGGACGGCGTTGTACTTTTGAGTGGAGATCCATACGCTTTTCCTCACATGGCGGCCAGAAAATGCGAGCTCAGAGAGCATCTCCTTCTTTTTGGTCATCGCCGCCTTGGCCGAGCAATCGTCAATCACGTATAGGGTGGGCTCACCCTGGAATCTTTGGTAGAAGCCGCACAACCAATAGTGAAGCCTGTCACCGGGGTCAATAACGTATACCTCAGGGTTGGCCCATATCCACGTGCGCCGCTGATAAGTATCGTTGTGCCTCACAGTGGGACACAGGATCATAATGTGTCGAAAGACATCGCGGTAGGACCCCTCGAGTAAGTCGAGGATGAAAACCGTTTTTCCACATCCTGTCTGCCCACATATTATGGCAGAGTAGGCATCACAAACTTTAAAGTTTGAAGGTAGAGTTAAATCTCCAATCGTGAATTGGTGTTGATTTTTTATTAAATCTTTAGAATGACTTTTTATTAATACATCGTTAGATTGATTTATTAAATCAGTAGAGTGCTGAGACGTATCGACCATCTTCGATGTTGAGTTGTGCGTCTGTAATTATATATAGATACACGTTCAATGGCCCGGCTCCATCTGCCTCTTTGGTTAACTGGATCGTCACACCCTCACTAGCGTTCTCAACTTGGCGTCCGCTACCGTGCATTTGGTCGTCGTCGCTGGCTCGCATCTCTAGCCATAACGCGTATTTGGTAGTCAGGAACTCAGGGAGACGGCCGAGAGCTGCAGATCCTTGGCAACTGCTGCAACCTCCGGGGAGCGCTTAGAGCCGGCAGCAAACTGCTTTCTTACTTCGTCCCACTGCTGGTGCGCACGAAGACCCGCGCTGTAGAGTTGATAGGGGACACCCTCGATCGTCACCTCTACCTTTGTGATTTTGGGGTTATAGAATTTGTCGGTTTTTCTAGCACCGAGCGCGAACCGAGCATCCTCGAACAACATCAGTACACCTTTCATCGAGCGGGCGGGTATGTTGACATTAATATTCCACAATGTGTCGCTTTTATCTTTCGTCATCTTGCGGTGGCAAAGAACTCGGTCGTAAAGTATAGCAACGCGCCCAGCGTACTGGGATCTGATTAATCGAGCGAGTTCGGGCATCGTGACCATGTCGTACTCCAGCGAAACATTATCGATCGTATACGTCGATGCTATGTCCGTGGCTATGAGAACTCGGCCGTAGTCGTTGAACGTTAGTTCGTATTCGAGGCGGTCAGCCAAAGCACTCTGATAGTAGGGCATGTGACTCTCCAGCAACTCAAAGTCGAGCCGGATGTAGAAGCGGTTGCCGTAAGCGGCCGCGACCGCATTGTCGCTCCAGTTGTTATCTGCCTTGTTATCAGCCTCGATTCTAAGTTTGGTTACGTTCTTATTTTTGCTGGTGTCAATAACCTGATAGATCGCGTTTTCGCGCTCTTGCGTCGTCTTCCACAGGTCCTGATAACAATGGTAGACGTCGCTGTCATCGATCGACATCAACTCATTACCTGAAATATTTATCATGGTCTTCTTGACAATGGCGCGACCCAGGTTCTGAACGACGGTTCGGTTCGCATCCGTCGACGTCAGCGAAATAGTTAAAGCGAGTCGAACAGTCCTCGGCACAATGACGTCATTAACTCCGAGATTGGGGAAGCGGACTAGCTGCTGGTTCTGGTCGATCGTCAATGGGTTGTTCGTAATAACGACATTCTGTCTCACGCCTTTTGCCCCGAGGGGCTCACGCAGTCTGCGGTATGGATTGAGTTTGCGACCGTATTGACTCGAAGACATAATTTAGTGAAACTAAGTTACTCTATTAAACTCGTATGGTTTTGTCTTTAATACATACTGATTACGATGTTGACATGGATTAAATCGGCAGAGACGATTACGTCGATGAGGATGATGATGATGATAACGAAACACCCTTCATAGAGACTCCAGTTCCAATCAAATCGCAATTGGGGGAAATAGGTGGCGCTACCACTAGTCAAAGTCGGGAATTACTCGAGGGAGCTGTAAACGACTACTACAACAATTTGGCAGAAAAATGCCTGGTCCTATCTGTCGGTCGCGACTACTCCAAGTTCTGAATCGTAGATCTGAACGGTAGATTGCGACTAAAAGCAGCATCAAATCTCCCAATAGTCAACACGAGGACCGGTAAACCCCTAGCACTGAGCACCATTGCCGGAAACCCGGGCGGTGGCCAAATCGTAAGGAACGAACTCGGATTTCCAGATTGGAAGAGGGGTAAACCAATTATGCCGACCCGCGCTGTAGAGGCCCTACAGTCTACCGACGAAACGATGGCGAAGACGGCCTCCGCGATAGAAACGGTCGAGCTCAGCGAGGTCCCTCATGTAGCCACCAACGTTATTAACACGATGGAGACCATGTTCAGCGAAAACGAAATACTCAACCTGTCTAACGATGACCCACCGTTACCTCTTCGCGAACTGCGTGGACTCGATAAGGCTCTGCAAACGGTCCGGGGCGAACTGGTCCTTAACCTCTCCAAACTCACGGTGCTGGATGAACATATCGAGCTAGAAGAAAGAAAACTGGAGGAAGCCGGTGGCGATAGAGAATCTACCGAGCGGATCACCGAACGACTGCGGTCTTTGCGGGATGAAAGAGAAGCTCGCTTGCAGGCTGCATCTGCTTGCCGTGAAGCTCTCCGCACAAAAATAAGTCGGATCCGCGAAACAATCTCGAGGGTCATGCACGAAGAGACGACACTCGGTGAGCGTCTTCGCACTCTGTTCAGAGAGCAGGGCGTCACGATAGCAAGCATCCTCGTTGCTATCGGCATGACTATATCGACCATAGTTCTAGCTTTCACTGGTGGCGCGGCGCCACCACCCGCGCCACCACCGACATCAGTACCCGCGCCATCCTGTAGAGCCAAGGAGTGGGTAAAAAAACCACTAAAAGCCCTCGCCAGTCTCCTAGCTAAATTAGCCGAAAAGGCTGCTGCCGCACTACCTGGACTGATCGGAAGTATCGTTTCTTACTTGCTATCTATATTAGCAAAAACAGCCGCATTGCTCACCAAAAATACTTGGGCTTTAATCGTGGCAATCGCCGGTCTCCTACTATTCTTCGCCCGAGAGTTTCTAAAAACATAGTGCGAGTAGTCCTATCGCCATGAGGGCGACGACAAGCCCTAATTTCTCCTCCTCGTGTGTTGTGCTTCCAATCGCGATTGGTGTTTCCGCTCGTGTTCCAATCGAGAATAAATTGGGGGAACTCGATGGTGCATCCAATTTGCGAATTGGGTGTGTGTTTCCATTTTTTGTTTTACGTAATGGGTTCCACTTACAACTCCGCGCCCGACCGTCTTGGTGGGGAGCTTGATAATACCCGCGTTCAGGTTCCCGTTGCGGCCAATTTTTTGATTGGCGGTGGCGACTACGGTCTGATTATTGTAACCATCAACCGTGTCGTTTCTTAGTATCATATTAGTCGGCGCCATATAAAGACCTATTCCAAATGCGTAGTCTACTGGGGTGCGGGCAGTCTGCAAAACGTCTTGATAATTCTGGATCGCCTTCTGGAGGTCCACCTTAGCTGAGATGGCGTCCTCGACAAGTGCCAATAACTGTTTTTGTGCGTCAAACGCCGTTCCCGTGCCCAGTATAGCGCTGCGCGTTTGCTTCTGTGAGGCGAGGATGGCCCAGACGTATATGCGAATGGAGTCGTTGGGGCGAATAACCCCGCCCTGCGTAAATCCAGTGCTTTTATCTAACATAAATGTGGTCCACGCATTTCGCATCTGTGGAGTATCACCCAGGTATAGGTATTCCACGTGGGTTACTTTAGTAGGTAGCCAATGACAATAACCGTCTTTACACGCAAGCCCACTAAGCACTTCATTACCGAACGTCATCGTATTCAACTTATAATTATATTTAGTCCATGTTGCCATTTTTCTAACTGGTGGTGGGGTAGCTCCGCGAGCACTCCACAACCCTGAGAAATATACAGGGACTTTATTAAGATGCTCACCACTAACTAAGCCTTTAAGGTGAACTAACCCTAAACTGTTGGTTGGGGTGTATACTTTCTGTCTCCAGTCTGCGTCTTTTGGAACCCCAAATTCGTTACACAATCTTTCGAACGCCTTACGGTCGTATGTGCTGGAAATGGGATCCCAGCCGTCGTCTTGAGGTAGTGGAATACCTAGTTCTTTGAGAATCCTCCTAATGGTGTAATACACATGAAAGTTGTAGACACTTCGGAGCATGGCATTCTTGGATGTCAGATGGTCTTGATGTGAAACTCCACATCCGGCCGTTGCGCGCCATACAGCGAAATTTAGCTGGTTCTGCCAGAAGTTCATATGGGAAAAATCCCATCTTAGTATTACATCTTGACTAGTAGTCTTTGGAACTACATATTTCTCAAACATGTTAGGGAAATTGGTGGTAAAGCCAATGACCGGTCTAACTGTCACAGTTGGGTGTACAAGGGGGTTAACAACGTCTTTTTTTTGTGTATTTACCTCCGACCGCGTACTTTGCATTAGAATTAAAGCTAAATGCTTTGGTAATTTAGCTTTGGTATCCATTGAAAGATATTATTATGTTTGCTACTATCACTAATGTTCAAAAAGAGAGTTGTGAACTTCAAAAGTCAATCGACAACTGCTGCGGAAAACGTAGGGTAGGCCTCAATCACCTTCACGGTCGGGTGGAAAAACATTGAACCGGGGCAGGGTATCAGACCCGGAGATATTCCAGATATGACGGGTCTCAGTCCTGAAGAAGACGCCTTCTGGGAACATGGGCCTGCGTACATCCTGGCCTTTGGGGTTTGGGAGATCTCCAAGCTTTAATCGCTACGAGTATGCCTGGTATGGCCACTCTCGCAATCTCGAAAGCCACGGGGATTGCGACATTGTCTGTTGATAAAATATTAACGATCACTCCGGGGTTGGCCTCAATGTTAAGATTTAAAATATCACCCCCTTACGACGAGGATGAAAGGTTTGAGTGGGCAAACACTGTGGCGCGACCCCAGTAAACTTCGCCGTCACGAAAACTCTCAGGGTGCACCGGGATCGGTGAACACATCGTACAACACGGTACACGGCACTCCCAGCACATTACTAAAAACTGTGCACGCCAGCGATTGTTTCTTTGAGGAGACGATGACCTTAGACTTCCCACACCCCGAGATGAAAGTTTTGGAAACGGGACACATCCACGAATTTACGGTCTCTATTCTCGATGATCAAGCGAGAAAGTTGAATAACTATTACCCGATTTCGGTCGTTCTCGAAATTTCCAATTGAGTATAGGTGCCCAAATATTATAATTTAATTTTATAATTTTCTTAAAATTAATTATTATGAGTATATACGGACCAGGTAGTTCTTCCAATTCCAATCGGGATTGGGTGACAGATTCAAAGAATTTGGAACCGGCAGAAGGGGGATTCATCCCGACAGAGAGTGACTTTTTAACTACCGGAAAAACAAAGGCCTTGATCAATAGAACTATATCGGCGGCCACGGACGAGATTCACAAGAGTCTACTATCACAACTTAGATTATATGCCCTGGCTGTGAATACACAAAGTCGTGAAGAAACACATACAGAACTAAACGAACTAGGTGGAAAAATAACCAAATGTCGGGAAGAGGCCCGGTTGGGGATTGAGGGAGTCCTAACGGGTATTGAGAAAGCCCAAGAAGACCACCAGGCGGCTCTTACAGAGGCTTATAGGGTGTTGAGCTCAGAGGACTCTGCAGCACTTACTGAACTAGGTGAAAAAATAACAGAATTTCGAAAAGAGGCCCGGTTGGGGGTTGAGGGAGTCCGAACGGGTATTGAGAAAGCCCGAGAAGACCACCAGGCGGCCCTTACGGAGGCTTATAGGGTGTTGCGCTCAGAGGACTCTCCCAACAGAGAAGCAGCACTTACTGAACGAGGCGAAAAAATAACAGAATTTCGAAAAGAGGCCCGGTTGGGGGTTGAGAAAGTCCGAGAAGACCACCAGGCGGCCCTTACAGAGGCTTATATGGTGTTGCGCTCAGAGGACTCTCCAGGACTTACTGAACTAGGCGAAAAAATAACAGAATTTCGGGAAGAGGCCAGGTTGGGGATTGAGGGAGTCTGAACGGGTATTGAGAAAGCCCGAGAAGACCACCAGGCGGCCCTTACGGAGGCGTATGGGGTGTTGCGCTCAGAGGACTCTGTAGCACTTACTGAACTAGGTGAAAAAATAACAGAATTTCGAAAAGAGGCCCGGTTGGGGGTTGAGGGAGTCCGAACGGGTATTGAGAAAGCCCGAGAAGACCACCAGGCGGCCCTTACGGAGGCTTATAGGGTGTTGCGCTCAGAGGACTCTCCCAACAGAGAAGCAGCACTTACTGAACTAGGCGAACAAATAACAGAATTTCGAAAAGAGGCCCGGTTGGGGGTTGAGAAAGTCAGAGAAGACCACCAGGCGGCCCTTACAGAGGCGTATAGGGTGTTGCGCTCAGAGGACTCTCCAGCACTTACTGAACTAGGCGAAAAAATAACAGAATTTTGGGAAGAGGCCCGGTTGGGGATTGAGGCAGTCCGAACGGGTATTGAGAAAGCCTGAGAAGACCACCAGGCGGCCCTTACGGAGGCGTATGGGGTGTTGTGCTCAGAGGACTCTGTAGCACTTACTGAACTAGGTGAAAAAATAACAGAATTTCTGGAAGAGGCCCGGTTGGGGATTGAGGGAGTCCGAACAGGTATTGAGAAAGCCCGAGAAGACCACCAGGCGGCCCTTACGGAGGCGTATGGGGTGTTGCGCTCAGAGGACTCTGTAGCACTTACTGAACTAGATGGAAAAATAACCGAAGTTTCCGATAAACTGAAACGTGTTCGTAGAGCCGCAAACAAAGCACTTGAGGATACCTCTGAAAAGATTCATGCTGAGGCCCATACCTCTATCGGGGGGCTTGCCGGATTGGTGAAAACATTGAAAACGCAAAAACGTGTCATCACAGTTTGGGCTGAGAAGCGGGGCCCCTTGAATGAGGGGCTCTATGAATATTCATTCGGTGCCAAAGCGAGCAATAAATATGGGGCCGGGATACGCCATGCCAGCTACAGGTACAATTCTCCGAATGGCTGTCTGCTCAGTTAATGCTAATGGTAAATCTATGGGCGCGGTCGTGATAAATCTTGTAGTGTATGGGGAAGAACGGGGGGCTGGAGTCAATAAACTCGCCGGAGATATTTCATCGGTGGTTTTGTTCGCCAGTGACGATCCAATTAGACTTTCCGAAGGTAGTGTTATTAACTTTGTTACGAAAATCACTGACCCGGTGAGTTCTTCCACTATTGTTACATTGTTAATTGAACTTGATTTGTAAAATTTAATCATGAACGAATCACCGCTTCCAATTGTCAATACCAATCCACCAACACTGTATCCAATTCACGAAAGAAGTTTAGATTTTAGGTTGGATAATATCGTCGCTATGCAGGAAAAAGACACGCTAACAAATATAAGCGCGCGGCGAACATAGCTGAAGCATCTAGTACGGTTCTGGCAAGTTTATCTGTAATGAGTGATGCGGGTACAGCTGCAATGCTATCTACAATTGTAACGGTTCCACTTGCAGGGGTTTTGAGTGGAATTTCCGTTTTATCTGGAATACTTTGTATGGTAATTAGGGCGGCGGGTGGAAAACTCGAGAAAAATGTAGAAAACACGATAGAATATCCGTTCTCACCAGATCTAAGAAAAATAGCATCGACGTTATAGTGTCCAAAGCGTTGACCGATAATGAAATATCAAATTTAGAGTTTGAATCCGTGGTGGAGGAAATGGGGAGATATGAAGAATTAAAAAATGATATTAGAATCAAAGCGCGCGCCACCATGCCAAAGATTGAGAGTACTGATTGGGATAAATTTAAGGCAAAACTTGAAAATAAAGTTGGAGGAAATGTTACAGCACCACCATCCCGAAATTGTGATATTTTATTAAATAATTTTTAAAAAATAATTAATTTTAAAATAAATTATAAAATTAATTATATTGGTGCAGTAAACAATTTAAATCAGTAAACATAATAATCAGTAAAAAAAAAATAATAATAATTTTGGTCCCACCGAGGCTCGAACTCGCGCCAGAAAAACCTAACTTTGTTGGTGGAAACAGTTGTGTTTTTTTTGTATTTGTTTTCTTATTTTTTTAATTAATTTTGTAATAATAGGGGGTGTTCAGCTTTAAATTATTAATAATTTTTACAAAATTAATAAAATAACGAACCATCCCGGAAATTCGTGAACCTCTCTAAGTGTTTATAAATAATTATAATTTGCACACCATTTGTATGTTGTATAGGAAAAAACTGATAACTATATATGCGTTTGTTTGTCGGACTACTGATCCAAGGGTCGTGGGTTCGAGCCTGATTAGCGGCGTGCGTTGTGTCATTGAGCAAGACACTGTATCCACACTACTCCAGTTCACCCAGCTGTAAATGGGTACCGATAATTCGTAGTTGCTCTGTAAATACGAATTACCGGGTTCTCTCAAAAATCTGTACCTCCGTTCTTTCTCCCATTCTTGGGAGACGGTATGCAAGGTCCTAGAGCCAGTTCCACCGTTTAATATAAGCTAAATAAATAAAAATAACAACAATTGGTCTCATCTCGTGCATGCCATGTTGTTGATCCGGCATGACGTCCGTCTCGTCTGTTTAATGGTAGCGGTCTCTAAATATGTGAATTTGGCGATGAAATTGCATAGCTCAAAGGTGCCGGCCTAAAAGATTTCTGCCTAAGAGCTTGCAATTCGGAAACCAAATTCACAAAATAGGCTCGCCTTACTTCGCTGGTTTCTCTTAATTCGTTTCGGAGAGGAATTGGCAATGGTTAAAGGCGACCCGTAAAACTAGACTGTGAGCCAACAGATGCGTGAGCTGCCCGGTGGCTGGGTGCCGGCTAAGAAATCTACCCAGTCGCTGGGGGTGTTGTGCACGAGTGGAGGCTTTTGCTATTTTTCGTTGTGCTTGTTCAATAATAATTTTTCAATATCTTTATAAGCGATATCGTAGACGAATCGTTGGGTTTTAACAATTTTATATAAGACACCTTAGTTTCATATCCGATACACATTATCCGTCTTAATGTTTGTATTTGCCTCTTGTATAGTTCGCATAATTGCCGGTATCATATTGTATATGCAACCTTTTTATCGGAGCTTAATAAATTACGCTGATATTTCATGTATTCGATATCGCCTAGTGTTTTCAATATATAGAATTTATATATAGGATTATAACCCCCGTATTCTTCGTAAACTTCTTCAACACAGCCATTATAAACTTTCAATTCCCATTGTATTTTATTATCCATTTTCTCTAATAATAGTGGTATAATTGTATCCCCCAGACTCCGTCAGGGGATACTATGGATTTGACAGCGGGCCGCGTCCGCGTCCGCGTCCGCGTCCGCATCCGCGTCCGCCGCAGACAGTTCTTGTCCGGAGCATAACTCGAACACCCTTTGGAATATTTTCATGAAACTTCACACATGCATAGACCACGACCCGAAGGTGTGTCGCGCACAAGAATGACAACTCTTGCATAGCTAATTTTTTAGTTATCTGGCTTTTTTGTTTTGCGCACTGATTTCGTGTCCGGAGCATAACTCGACCACCCTTTGGAATATTTCCATGAAACTTCACACATGCATAGACCACGACACGAAAGTGTGTCGCGCACAAGAATGACAACTCTTGCATAGCTAATTTTTTAGTTATCTCCATTTTTTGTTTCGCGCACTGATTGACCATAACTCGACCACCCTTTGGAATATTTTTATGAAACTTCACACATTCAATTAGACCACGAACCGAAGGTGTGCCGTGCAGAAGAATGACATCTCTTGCATAGCTAATTTTTCAGTTATCTCCCTTTTTTGTTTTTGCGCACTGATTTCCTGTCCGGAGCATAACTCGACCACCCTTTGGAATATTTTCATGAAACTTCACACATGCATAGACCACGACCCAGAGGTGTGTCGCGCACAAGAATGACAACTCTTGCGTAGCTAATTTTTTAGTTATCTCCCTTTTTTGTTTTGCGCACTCTACAAACTGGACAATAATGCATGAAGACCCGTTTTCTCGTGTGCTCTGTACACCTTGCCTGTAGAGAGAACAATAGCCTTCTCCGGTTGAACAATAGAGACTGGGAGAACCATTTACCTGTGCATGTGCTAGCATGTGCAAATGTCCAGTCTTGATCACTCTGACCACAGGTAATTTATACAGGTAAATTACTACATTGGATATTACATTTCCGTAAACTATGGCATTATGTGGACCTGTGCAGATATATGTAGATAAATATAGGACTATTAAAAAAAAATTCTGGACTCCAGTAGCAAGCATTATTATTTTTAATTTTTAAACTTTTTTTTTCCATTTTTTTTTTCTTTTTTTTTTCAAATTCTTTTTAAATTTTTGTCTAGTAGCATAAGGTCGTAAGTGCTATATACAGACTATTATCATATAATACAACAATTATAATCTGATATTCCATGGCTCACTAGTCAATTATTGTATAATATGTTCGGGCCAGTGAAAATTGCTTTCGGGCCCAGGCTCGAGGTCAAGGCGGGACAAGGCGAGGCATTTGATTCCGCGGAATTCTTGTTTACTTATCTCCCTTTGTTGTTTCATGCTCTGATTTCGTATCCAGAGCATAACTCGAACACCCTTTGGAATATTTGTATGCCCCACCACGATAGCGGAGGGAGCATTTAGTGTTACCCTTGTCCGTCAGTCCGTCCGCACACACGAATGGGTACTTGTTGTAAGCGTACGGGGATCTTATTGGGTAGGGTTAGGATAGTGTTGGGTACTCTTGTTGGGTAGTTTTATACAGTAAAAACCCAACAAGTATTCATTCGTAGGAACGTGCGTCCCTTCCTCCCGTCCGTCGGTCCGTCCGTCCATCAGTCACAAAACTTTAACACTCGGGTAAATGTCTCATAATTTCTTCATCCTTCGACCGATCTGCTTCATATTTCATATACACATTGCTCTGATGGTTCACTACCGCCCTGTGCCAAATCCACGTTTGTCCTTCCCCCGCCAAGCCCAGGGTCAAGGTCACATACTTGGTGCTTCAAAAGCTTTAACGCTCAGGTAAATATCTTATAATTTCTGTTTTCTTTCACGGATCAGTTTCATATTTCATATACACATTGCTCTAATGGTCCTCTACCGCCCTGTGCCAAATCCACATTCGTCCTGCCCCCGCCAAGCCCAGGGTCAAGGTTACATACTTGGTGATACAAAAACTTTAACGTTCAGGTAAATATCTTATAATTTCTGTTTTCTTTCACGGATCAGCTTCATATTTCATATACGCATTGCTCTAATGGTCCTCTACCGCCCGGTGCCAAATCCACATTCGTCCTGCCCCCCGCCAAGCCCAGGGTTAAGGTCACATACTTAGTGCTTCAAAAACTTTAACGCTCGGGTAAATATCTTATAATTTCTGTTTTCTTTCATGGATCATCTTCATATTTCATATACGCGTTGCTCTAATGGTCCTCTACCGCCCTGTGCCAAATCCACGTTCGTCCTGCCCCCGCCAAGCCCAGGGTTAAGATACATACTTAGTGCTTCAAAAACTTTAACGCTCAGGTAAATATCTTATAATTTCTGTTTTCTTTGACGGATCAGCTTCATATTTCATATACGCATTGCTCTAATGGTCCTCTACCGCCCGGTGCCAAATCCACATTCGTCCTGCCCCCGCCAAGCCCAGGGTCAAGATCACATACTTAGTGCTTCAAAAACTTTAACGCTCGGGTAAATATCTTATAATTTCTGTTTTCTTTCATGGATCATCTTCATATTTCATATACGCGTTGCTCTAATGGTCCTCTACCGCCCTGTGCCAAATCCACGTTCGTCCTGCCCCCGCCAAGCCCAGGGTTAAGATCACATACTTAGTGCTTCAAAAACTTTAACGCTCAGGTAAATATCTTATAATTTCTGTTTTCTTTGACGGATCAGCTTCATATTTCATATATTGCATTTGTCTTAATGGTCCTCTTACCGCCGTGTCAAAACCTTTAACCGTCAGGTAAAAAGGAAAAATTTTAATTTTTTGGGATTTTGCCCTCATTTTATTTAAATTCAAAGCGATATGTGGGACATCCGTGTTCTATGAACACATTTTCTAGTTTATTAAAGTTCACACATGCATAGAAGACGACCCAAAGGTGTGCCGTACGTAAGAATGACAACTCTTGCGTCGTTAATTTCTTAGTTATCTCCCTTTGTTGTTTCGAGCACTGATTTCGTGTCCGGAGCATAACTCGAACACCCATTGGAATATTTTCATGAAACTTCACACATGCATAGACCACGACCCTAAAGGTGTGTCACACAAGAATGACAACTCTTGCATCACACCCTTTTTTCAAACTACTTGTGTATCTGGGGAGGGGGATACACATGCGCTTGTCGACAAGCGTCCATTTCTAGTTGATAGTGTGTTTCTGTTCAATTTCCAATATAATTGGGACTACAAGACCACTTTTTATCATTCAATACCACCACCAACTTTTAGCTACAATACAGCTCAATAACGTTACAAACGTTGGTGGTATCATTTTGACTCCCTCTATACTACTGGACAAAAGCGGGTTCTACACACCATCACATAATCAGTATTATGTAACAAATAGAACTGGGCACAGGGCTTAATTCGTTTAATGTACTGTTTCGCCTGTCGAATGTTTCAAAAATCAGCATAAAAATACGATTTGGAAATTTTCAGAAAAATAAGCGTATCACAGATGTAAAATTATGGTAGTGCCAAAATATACGCCGCTCCTGGCATATCGAATCATGGTGACACTGGGCCAAACATGTTTTAGTATTTTGTGTGTTGGTATTGTGTCACATGCATATTTACTGAAACACAATAATCATGATAATTGTAATATAAGGTTTGCACACGGCTGGACATGATCAAACGATATTGTTACATCTCCAACAAAAAACTGATGTAATTTGAGCATTATATTCAGTATTTTCAGTACTTTTATAAATCGTCCCATTCACGTAGATCATTTTCGGTATTCATATTCCGGGGCCGCGTCATGAACGTCATGAACGTCATGAAGTCGGGACGTCATGAAGGCACTTCCGCGTAGTGACGTCATGAAGGCACTTGGTCTACGCGCGGCCCCGGAATGAGCATTGCCTAAAGCCATTTGCAAACAGCACGCGCTATTTGCAAACAACGGAAACCATGTAACAATACATAATTGTAGCCACCAACGACGTAGCCTACTGATTTCTATATGTATCTGCTACCAGTGGTCACGTAATATTTAGCGACTTTCACAAATATCACATTGAATCGGCCGTACCATTGCCGTTTGATAACAATGTAAATATTCTTTAAAATGACCACTTGTAAATAGAGAATAGTAGGTTAGTGCCGTGAATGGAAAAAAATATCCGGCAAGGCTCAAGCATTTCTTTATTTCTCATCAGAAGTATATGTTGTGACCACTCATTTGAACCGTCTCGCCGAGACGGTTCAAATGAGTGGTCACAACGTATACTTCGGTTCAGAAATAAGGAAAATAGATAGAGAATAGTAGGTTAATGCCGTGAATGCGAAAAAATATCTGGCAAGGCTTAGGAAACGGGATGGGCGAGGCTCTGCCGAGCACATCCCGTTTCCGTGCCGCGCCAGATATGTTTTCCCATTCACGGCACTAACCTACTATTCTATTTATCCCGTCAACACCTACAAATGGCTGTAAAATGCAAACATAGTATTGACTGGATATCAAAAATGTTTCACGGCACATACGCACTGTGTTGACGGGATAAATATTGTTATACGAATAGTAATTTTACTAGTATATTTGCAATCATTGCAGACACTAATCAAACTGCACAGATGCACAGTTCTCCAACATTTACACATTTAAGAAGTCCGACTTTGCCAGATTGTTGTTAATTTTCTTACATTGTACTACATTGTACTAAATAACGCACGTCTGTGTGCTTTGTTTGTTATCAAAGGGCCGTTCTAGTCGGAGGAGTGTAAATAATATAAAGCAAACTCACATGTACAAATTAAACGCGTCTAAATTCAAATGAGCCGCTTCGAACAATAGTTGCAGGGTGTAGAGCTTCATTTCAACACAATAAACGTTGTGATCGGGACAAATTTAGTGTGTAAATCACTGACTGTGTTATATTGTGCAGTTATGTAAAATACATGTACGTACGCCACATGTATGTATGTTGAACCTTATATGTCACAGAAACGAATATATCACAAATTTTGGTGAATATTTGCCGAATTCGGCCGAATACATCACAAACAGAAAATCTCACGCAAATAGTTTTCACTTTTTGGTATAAACGAATATGTCACCCAATCGCAAATTTCAAACTTGACCGAATATGGTCATATCATTATCAAATCAAATGTATCGAAAAAACGATCACTTTGGAGCATTTATTGTCGAAATCTGATAATTACGTAAATCCAAGATGACCGCCGAAAGGTCAAAAGGTCATTATTTTATTAGAGATTTCAAACGTCTTATTTTCATGAACCGCCGGGATGATATTGTAGGAAAGAATGGCCTTTTTGTGGAATTGATCGGGGTATAAACTTGGAAAAGTCGCGAGAATACTGGACGAAGCGATAAAAATTACAATTTTCTAAAAAAAAATAAAAAAAATTAAAAAAAAAAAAAAAAATTTTTTTTTTTTCGAAAATTGTAATTTTGTTAAGGCCTCGTCCAGTATTCCCGCGATTTTTCCAAGTTTATATCCCGATAAATTCCACAAAAAGGCCAGTCATTCCTTATAATTCCAGCATTTGAAATAAATTCATCAAGAAAATGTGTTTATTTTCCGTTTTCTTAAGAATTATTTTAACTGCGCCTGACGGTTACGGAAAGTAGTTCGGCATGGCAGTTTACTGGGATATAAATTTTGGACAGAGACTTGCTACGGACCAATCAAATGTTAGGGAATTGTGTAAATATTTTTGTGCTGGAATTATTGGACAATCTTCACAGTTATGGTCCGTGGCTGAAGATTTTTCATATTTGTTAAAATGGAGATCATCGCATAACACAAAATGGCCGCCGTCAAAAAGTATGTCAAATTCTTAAACTTGGAAAAGTCGCGGGAATACTGGACGAAGGCCATAAGGCCATACACTTTACATATATAATAATGTTCCAATCATTGGGTGTTCTATTTAGATGATTACAATGAGATCAGCTTTAGATTGTATAATATATTATATATATTTTATCATCGGTCAATGTATATTCCCGCACCACTCCCCTCCAGGGGAATAGCGGGGCTTTATCTGGGCATACTGGGCATACGCCGGGGCTTTAACCGCCGATGATGTCCCGCACTGCGGTGACATTACAGGTTCTTTAACAGTTGCTAAAAATGTGCTGCGATGTGCACCAAGCAAATGGCCCTGCACTTTACCGGGACATTTACTGGATTTAACAGCATAATTATGTAAAGCCCCTATAGTTCTCGGGGGTGGGGGAGGGGGCGATGCCGGGGGGTGGGGGGAGGGTGGGGAGGGGGGGGAGGGGTGTGTGGAGCGGGTATTTAGTACTATTTACACAGATATTATGGCATCATTTTCATACATATTTACCTTCGAATGCATGCATGCCCCTTTAAACTGTGACCTTGCGGAATGCATCATCACTATCATAAGCTGGGTGTCATTTAAAAGTTACATATGCCTATTCAGCTTTACATAAATATACAAATACCGAGTTAGAATCCCGTCACTTGGGCAAGACAAGACACATTCGTGATAGCCTAGTCCTATCGGACGGGGACTTAAAATAGTCGGTATCGAGCCAGTGCCGTCGTTAAATCAAAGCATTTACATTTACCTTGTCTGCATGGGTGGCATGAATTTCAAATAACCCGGCGAATATGCCTGCTCTATTCCGTTTTATTTTATCGCACTGTTATCCCCCATTCGAATGTTCATGTGACATATTCGCCTGGACAATATTTTATTAATTTTTGTTCGAGTTTTTGTAACATGTGACACATTCGATTTTGTTGCAAGGGGTAGTGATGCCAAAACGTAAACGTCACACATTTGTGTGATGTATTCGTAGGTATTCTTCACCATGTGTGACGCATTCGTACGAATATATCACACGTGTGATATATTCGTTTCTGTGACATATAAGGTTCAACATACGTACGCCATGGTGTTTTTTTCAGGGGCGGATCCAGGATTTCCGGTTCGGGTGGGGGTGGTGGGCGGGACTTCTTAATTGAAATAGTTTACTATACTTTCGAACTAGCACCGTTTGTTCGTCAACCAAGCGGAGCTGGGGAGACTGCTAGGTGGGTCCGGCTGTATGCCCTCCGGAATATGTTTGATATGTACACCCCATTTTGCTGCGCTATGGCGCATTTTAGAGCAAAACTATATTTACTCGCCAAATTGTAGGGCCGGTGTGGGGGGGGGGGGGGGTGGTGCGCCGGGTTTTCCCCTACGTGAATCCGCCCTTGTTTTTAGCATAGCTGTTTCTTTGTTTACAAAGGCGCTGAATGTACTTTTTCTGAAACACAACAAAACTAAATTGCACATTTCATTTTCAAATTAATTATTCCCAACGAGAGTATATACTGCCGGTATTTTATTTTTATCGGGACATAATATGTATGTTACATCTCCACATTTTCCCGGCAGTGGCGGTGGTGGTCAGTCGAGGGAGTGGGGGTCATTTTTCCAGTCGAGGGAGTGGGTGTCATTTTCCGATAGACCTGCTACCTGCTAGTACGGGGTACATTAGCTCGTCCGCCAGTCATATTGGCTACACATGAAAATGTTCTTCCCACTTTCGGAGATGTAAATTTAATTCCGAGAGTCGGGGAATGGACAGTCGATTTTTATTTTGTTTAAAAATTCCCGGGGGTGTCCGACTATCCTCTAGACCCCATCGGGCGCTGAAGTCATTGATATGTGCAGCCATAGACCTATCCAAATTCCTGGTCATTCATTTCTACAGAAAAAAATGCATCGTTTCAATCACCGATACGATTTACAATTTCCAACACCAGGAATGCCGTTTAGTTTTTTGGTCTTTGGTGACGTATTGTCTAAATCAATAAATGACGTCACAATTACTGTAAATGACGTCAATTCTGAAATAATTACAATGTATCTTTCTGACGACACACGTATATGAATATATTATGACGATGGAAGCCACAAATTAGAAGCCACACTCGGCTAATTATAGATTTAAAATCGATAGTTGTGCGTTTGTTTTGTTCACTACATGTACATATCATAATGTTATGCTGATGAATGTTTGATAGCATACATACTAACACTTGTAGATACATTTAGTGCAACTTATCAGCAAATACAGTTTACAGCAAGCACAGTCAACGAGTCTATGAACACGCATTTCTACTGTAGGCTGTTGAGTTGCATTGTACAAACGTCGCCGTTTCAATAACGTCATTTTCTCGATGACGTTACTTTTTTTTACGTTTTTTGATTCACATGGTGCTACAAAAAGTCAGATAAAACAAAAACTATTAAACATAATTGCATTTTCAGAATATTGTTTTTGAAAGGTGTCCGCATCAGAAATGTAAAAAAGTGAAAATCAAAAATTGTGTCATTAAGGCTAGTTTTCCCAGAGCGCGACCCATATATATTATACTTGTTATATATCGCACTCTAAAATGTATCTATTATCCAATGGACCTTCAAGTTTATAATTCGCAATATTCTCACTGACGGTAAAGGCAACATTATGAGATGAGCCATTATTATACACTCACATTATAACGGGTGTATTTGTAATTGATGACGTCACTCTCCATGAAGTAGAAAGTAAAAAAAGAACTCATCAAACGCAAATTTGGAAATACATGTAGTACTCCATCATAACTCTTATGTATTTATTTATTTAATGAATGGTGCTTAACAGCCAAGTCAACCACTAAGGTTAATTGTGTACAAAACTGTTATGTAATGCAATGTAATGTAACGAAATTAGGATTTTGCATTCAGAACCACATTTCAACTAACCTCGACATCCGTTGTTCCAGCCAGGTGATTGGTAACCAGGGAGACACGAGGTACAGCGCGCTCCATTTTGGCTGCACTGCTGATGACCCGGATGACAGTGAGCGATGACGTTACAGGCTACAGCGAAATTGAGAGGCGGGAAAACATTAACCGTTAGAATGCGGAAATAAATTGTCGTCTGCTGTTGTTTCGTGTGTTTGTTTCAATAGAATCATGGTGTGGCAGCACATTAGAAACATTTCCAAAGGAAATGTTTCTAAAGTGTTGTCAGACCATTCATTTGATGAGAAAAAAATGAAAATAAACAGCAGACGACACAATCTAATTCAGCGGTTTAAGGACCCATGGGACCCCTGGTCGTCATATAATTCCTAAATTCCTAAATGTGATGTGATACATGTACAATGGAACCTCTCCAAAATGGATACCCTGGTGTGTCACGTGACCTCCCAGGGTGTTCCACTGCAAATCAGACAGGCATGCGCTTCATGGCACATTCTATAGTCTGTTTCACGAAAGCTGCCCAAATTTTACGGCCATATAAACAATTCAAAAACAATATTTTTTTCGATAGTATTAAATTAAAGGAAAATTTAAGAAAGTGTCTTCTTTTTATTTCGTGAAATTCGGTCAAATATTGGTTTTATTACGAAAAATTGATTTCTCCGAAACCTAGCTAGATAGCTTGGAAATGATCTAACTAAGAAAACAAAAGTTAAATTTTAAAAATCGGTCCAGTATTTCTGAAATTCTAAAAAAATTTCCCCATGTTAAATCCCCATAGACATCTTCACTCACTCCGTGAAGATGTCTATGGGGATTTAACATGGGGAAATTTTGTTTTCGCAATAAAATCAATATTTGACAAAATTTCACGAAATAAAAAGAAGGCTCATTCTTAAATTTTCCTTTTAATTTAATATTATCGAAAAAAATTGTTTATATGGCCGTAAAATTTGGGCAGCTTTCGTGAAACAGACTATAGTGTTTTGCAATCATGAAAAGCCATTGTAATCAGAGATACACAACAGCGAAACACATCTAAGTTAAACATCCTGAGTGTCCGGTTTAAAGGGGTTCCACTGTATTGCAAATATGTAGACACTGCCTCGTGTACTACTACACGACTTATGGAGCGGCCAATTTGGCAATCGTAGTGTGTTCCATCTATCACGTTTTGTGGCGTTTGACAAAGAACAGACAAGCGAAGTAGAACATAGTATAGAATTTAAGCCACATGTAACCATACGTCGAAAAGACAGAACAACACTCCCATACACATATATGTTACACCAAACTGTGCCAGTGTTCTTGACAGTTTTGTGCCTGCTTTTTTACAAGAATCGCCATTGTAAACAGCCTCATACACAGAAAAGGACACAGTGTGTCATTTTTACATGGCTCAACACACAACACATATCCTATACTATACTGCAAAGAAACCTCTCTAAACTGGACACCCTGGGAGGTCGCCAATATTTTTAAATTAGTAAACGATGCGTTCGTTGGTTTAAACGTGTCACGTGTAAACCAATGAAAGCATCGTTTTCTAATTAAAAAACACACACACACACACAAACGATGTGAAACGATGTGTAACCAGGAACAACTTCAGTCTGTAGTTCACTGATTAATTACGTTCACAGCACAGCCCGGATGAGTTATTGCGTGGACAAGGATACAGAGTGCAAACATTAAAAATGGCCGCCAAGAGGAGATAAGTCATCGGATTTCTTTTGTAAATCATTAAGGTTCTTCGTCGTGCCGTAATAAATAACTGTACTGAATTTGGTTATGATCTGTCACATAGAACTGTAGTTATTGCGTGGACAAGCTGAGCCCGTAATAAGTGAATACGTATGACGGGAGTAAATAAAAAAAAACTTTTTTCTTCACACTCGACATCACGATCTTCCAACACACTCCCGAAACCTTATATATGGATCTAATCATTTTATCAGAAGGAAGCTCGTGTTTCATCGTCTTATATACGTGACTATGCCTTGAGAAATGGGGCTTATGGGTTTTGTGACCAGTGTATATCCAGATCAGCCTGTGCATCCGCACAGTCTGATCAGGATCTGCATCTGCATCTGCACCATTCGCAATTTCATCAATGAAACACCCGTCATGCTTCTGCCAAGTAATATAGATCGTTAACCCGAGGTGCATGATCACGTGGTTACAACAACAACACCAATGGCTCAAAGTGTTGAAGTATTATTTGATATTGTCCTTAATATGCAACGGATTTTGATGAAAACGCGTCAAACGCGTCTTCACGAGCTGCATTTGGTGGTCCCGTGAGTGCGGCGCATACTTATGTCGTTTTTGCGAAGAATCGATTCTTCGCAAAAATGACAGTACCGAGACCACCAAATGCAGCTTAACAATACGCGTTTGATGCGCCATATTTCATAAAAAATCCGTTACATAATAAGGACAAAATAAAAAAAATACGTACTTTGAATCTGAGGGCTTCTGGAAGTTTCAGTACTTGTTGTTGTTGTTGTTGTAACCACGTGATCATACACCTCGATCTCTCCAGACACAGCCATACACGAGATACTCCATGCGATGTTGTACCTTCGGCCATCAGCATAATTTCATTAAATACGTTTACAAAATTTACAATATTTGTTCATGAAGTTAAAAGTTGACAACCTTCTCAGAGCACTTCCGCATGTACTTTGAAAATCTTGTCAACATTTTTTATGAAAAATACAGTAAATTTTGTAAATAGAGAATAGTAGGTTAGTGCCGTGAACGGGAAAAAATATCTGGCAAGGCTCAGGAAACGGGATGGGCGAGGCTCTGCCGAGCACATCCCGTTTCCGTGCCGCGCCAGATATGTTTTCCCATTCACGGCACTAACCTACTATTCTATTTATCCTGTCAACACCTACAAATGGCTGTAAAATGCAAAAATTGTATTGACTGGATATCAAAAATGTTTCACGGCACCGTGTTTCACGGCACATACGTACTGTGTTGACGGGATAAACGTATTTAATGACATTACACAGATGTAACTTTTGACTTTTTTTACGAAAAATATAGTACATTTTGTAAACGTACTTAATGAAAATACGCAGATGTCCGAAGGTACAAAATCGCATGGCAAATCTCATATGTGTCTTACTTTCACAGCAGCGGCCGGATGCACCGGTGTGGCAATGGCAACCACCGCTGAAATATCCATCATGGTAACAGAAGTTGTTACACGAGCGGTGGTTGGTATGGCAGTTGTAATGGACGAACCAAGCGTCATCACACGTGCGATGTGACTGCCGGCCGCCCCCACACGGATGACTACAATCGCCCCACGCAGTGGTCTCACCTGGAAGTTGTTAACGGACGAGAATATACTACTGTCTGTTCCACGTTTTGCTGCCGACGAACTTTTGGCTATTAAACACATTAAAATTAAAAAAATATTTAAATGTAAGTACTTTTTCATCAAAAAAGTCACCCTCCCCAATTATTTTTTATTTTATAACATTCCATCAAATATTGATTTTATTGCGAAAAAATGACTTTCCAATGGGAAAAGGAGGTGGAGGAGCTGGGGGAGGAGTGAAAAAACCCGAAAAAGTTGGGAAATCGACTCCGAAACCTGGTTAGATAGCTTGGAAATGATGTAACTAAGAAAATATGTCAAATTTTGAATATCCGTCCACAAATAAAAAAGTTTTAAAAATACATGTATACATATGTTTAGCCCCCATATTTTTTTCGCAATGAAATCAATAGTTGATGGAATTTATTCAAATAAAAGAAATTCTTGAAAGTTACTTGAAAGCCCCATTCCATAAATGTTAAACTAATATGCATAAACGGATTCACCTCTCGCGTACCAGAAAGCCAGAAATGTACACGAGAGCCAAACAAGGCATATCAGTTAATACTCCAAACGAGGTTACCTGTAAGGACGGCCAGCCATGTTAGTAGTGCCCACCAGCTGGTATTGTGGTCCATGGCAGCTACACCTGGTCGTGGATATACAGAATATCAGGATAGTGTCTTTTGATATCAAGTTTATCAGGCAAGGCTAGGAAACGCGTAGGAATACATAATGACCCTAACCCTTGTTTTCGTTGAAAAGAATGCGGACTTGTTTTCGTGACGTCATTCTAGTGACGTAAGTCGGTAATGTCATTTGACGCCGTTCGACCAATGAAACGTAAGTATTTAATAAGTTGTAACTCATATTTGCAGAAAAAATATATTGCAGCCCTAAAATTAGAATAACCCGACCTGTAGCCGATTTCATCAACATTGCAAAGTATACTTATCTAGCAAAGTATACTTTGAAGGAGAAATCATTTATTTTTCCCCGAAATGCATTATTTCATATATAACTAACGACTACATATATTTGATGATTAAAAGTATGCATAATTATTATACTGAATTTATTACATTATCACAGCCAAAATGGCTGTGATAATGTAATAAATTCAGTATAATAAAAATTAATGAATTTATCCTTAAATTGAAAATTTCTCCCTCAAAGTATACTTTGCTAGATAAGTATACTTTGCAATGTTGGTGAAATAGGTTTCTGGTGCAAGGTCCTCGCCACATCAGAGTCACTTAGCCCCAGCAATGTGTTGTCAGTCAGTACGTATTCGGCTACTACAAAGATCGGTACCTGATAAATCGACAATACGGATACACCATATGTATTTTCATCAACTCCGAACAATGCAGTCTTTAATTGTTAAAGGTACATGCCCACTCAGTAGGTTATAATATAGGGAGACAGATAGTTTTGTATATTCTGTAGATATGACATTTTCTGGCAAAATAAACATTAATTCACTATTACCCCACGTATTGATTGCCATTATAATACATTTTATATCAGATGTAAATTTCCGACAACCATGTAATTAGTTGTTTAGGTGCACGTGACATTGTCAATTTATACCATTTTCAAAATGTGAAATAGCCGCCAAAATACCAAGATGGCGGCAAAAAAACAACCCGATTTTCAACTTAAAGGAGAAGTTCCAGATTTTTTTTTTACAATATTATAAAAAAATAAAAACGTGTTTTCATCATGGCCCCGCGTTGTTAAATTGAAGATACATGACGATATTAGGACCGCGGTGTTGTTTTTATTTTCACACATAAATATCGGATTTCAAATATGATACTTATATAACGATATCGGTGAAACTTGAAACAATCTAGTAACGTCATATATCTTCAATTAAACCACTTTACACAGAGAAATGAAGAAAACACGCTTTTATTTTTCATATAAAAAAATCCTGGAAAAAAAATTCAGCGGTCCTAGTATCGTCAAATATCTTCCATTAATCGACGCCTCCACTCACCTATTGCATGTCAAAAGGCAGAAATTATGACATTGCAATTTTGGGATTAATATGTGGCTGTGACTGGAGAAATGGCGCTTATAGGTTTTGCGACCAGTGTAGATCCAGATCAGCCTGTGCATCCGCACAGTCTGATCAGGATCTGCACTATTCGTCATTCCATCACGGGAACACCCATCAGGATTCCAACAAGCAAAATATATCAGCATCAGGATACACTGTTATTTGTTCAGGAGCTACACTGGTCTCAAAACCCATAACCACATTTCTTCAGTCACAGCCACATATATGTGACACGCCATGAGATTTTGTACCTTCGCACATCTGCGTAATTTCATGAAATACGTTTACAAAATTTACAATATTTTCCGTAAATGCGGTCAAAAGTTGACACAATTTCAGAGTACATGCGGAATATATCGTTCCGCATGTACTCTGAATGTTTTGTCAACTTTTGACTTAATTTATGAAAAATATTGTTAATTTTGTAAACGTATTTAATGAAATTACGCAGATGTCCGAAGGGACAAAATCCGATAGCGTGTCTCATATATCGACTGATAGCCGATGGCTTGTCCAGTAGATAAGCCAAGTCTGGTCACAGCGGATTCGGCTCTAGTTTTGCGGACAAATAAATGAATCCTTTCACAGGGTTACCACTCTTTTTTTTCAAGGACGCGTTTGCTAAATTCAAGGACCCATATTTGCGTGGATGATGCCGATGAAACGGTGTTTTACGGCGTATCGACTCATAACTGGAGCCATTTCGAGCCTGGAATACACCTGTGTATGGGGAGAGAAATAGTAATTCAGTTCTGAATTTACAAATCCTGATTTGGTGCCAGGTACCCTTACCACACAAAATCTTTTGGCTCTAAATCACGAAATTGCACTGAACTTTCCTCAACAACACCAATAAGTGCACTGGAATCCAAATTCCACGACTTTCAATGACCTTTTCAGAAAAAGAGGCAAATTCCACCAGGCCTGGAATCCATTTTTCCAAATTCCATGACTTTCCAGGAATCTAAAGACCAGTGGGAACCCTGCTTTCATCAATACATACCTCTATAGCAGTGTTTGCAAACGGTACAGAACTAGATCAATGTGTATGATCACGTGGTTACGACAACAAGTACTGAAACTTACAGAAGCCCTCCGATTCAAAGCCCGTATTCTTTTATGTTGTCCTTATTATGCAACAGATTTTGATGAAGCAAAGGCGTCTTAAGCTTATTTGGTGGTCTCGGTACTTTGGCCCAAACTGCTGTCGTTTTTGCGAAGAATCGGACACGGAAATCGATTCTTCGCAAAACCGACAGAAGTATGTGCCGAACTGCCTGGACAACCAAATGCAAGTCATGAAGACGCGTTTGCTGCACCATAGTTATCAAAATCCGTTGCCTATCAAATAATACTTACCTTGGAGTGGGTGCGCTTTCAACACTTTCAGCCATTGTTGTGGTTGTAACATTGTAGATGAACCGTCTCAGCAGGATCTGCACTTTTAATTTTCATATATTTTCGAAATGCAGCCTGTCGACACGCGAATGCCCCCGCTGGCAGCCAAAGAAAACGAGGCACATTTGAAAACACAGAGAAGCGTGGATTTGTCACAGCATGAAAGCAGACCATCAGAGCAATGGGTGTGTGAAATATCAAGCAGATCCATGAAAGGAAACAGACATTATAAGACACTTAACCGAGTTTCGAACCACCAAGTATGTGACCTTGACCCTGGGCTTGGCGGAGGCAGGACCACCGTGGATTGTTCACAGAGCGTGGATTGTTCACAGAGCGGTAGAGGACTATTGGAGAAATGCTTGTGTGAAATATCAAGCAGATCCTTAATCCGAGCGTTGTTAATGTTTCAAATGCACCAAGTGTTTGTCCTATGTTTACTTTCACACATCTTCTTGATACACGTTAAACTAAAGCACCACGAAGTGTGCTCCAATGTCATCCGACTACCAACAGTATTAAAATCATTTTGTGATGATTGATTGGAAAAGTAACATATCACAGTCCATTCCAGTTATTTACGGTTGAAAGGGTTAACATTTGAACAACAACATTACATGACGTTACCGAATGACGTCAGTATAATGGCGCCATGTAGACAAATCCGGTTCTTTTCAACGAACACCACGTATATTGCCCACAGTGTAGCACAAAACGTTACTTAATACATGTGGTGGCTGTGACTGGAGAAATGGGGCTTATGGAGTTGTATAGACTAACCGCACATTCTCATCAGGATCGTCACCTTTCGCAATTTCAAAAATGAAACCAGTCATGCGTCTAACAAGCAATATACATATACAGTGGATCCTCTCTAAACCGGACACCCTGGGAGATCACTAGGGTGTCCGGTTTAGAGACGCTCCACTGTAATTCAGGTATATGAGCATACCGAGACATGCTTCTGTTAATATGCTAACATGAAGAGTCATTAGCAGTCTATATAAATTGCAACGAAACCCATCGCAATTAAACATACTTATTTGTCTATGTGTTCGGTTTAGAGAGTGAGTGAGTGAATAGGGTTTAACGTCCGCTTTTCTGACATAGAGGTACAAGCCTCAGGGAGTCTACACGCAGACGGGTCAACGGGGTCGAGTCCCGTATCCACCTGTCCAAGGGGGGTAAATCCCAACTTCAGAACTCAATATTTACAATCAAAATATATATTCAGTCCTGAAATTAGAACAACCTGATCTGGTGCCAGGCCCTCGCCACACCAGCATCATTTATCCCATCCCCTAAAAGTAATAGGATTAGCGCTAATCTTACTTTTATATATGGGGCATAGCCCGACTCAACTCTCACATACAAGAAAGCCAAAAATGTACATGAGGGCCAAATCCGGTATAGTGGGTTCCGGAAAGTATGAACCCAATCGTTAAGCCAGTTTAGTCGCCTTTTACGACAAGCAATGGCTACTGCAGCACTATTCTCAGGATCAGTTGATCCCGCCCCGGTGCCTGCACGGGGCTCGGTTTAGAGAGGTTCTACTGTATGCCAGAATGTGTTGTAAAACAATTCCATTGTAATTGCAATATGTGATTTTTGTCTGCTTTCCAGTAGAGTATATTATCCCTTCAACACAGTGTGTATGTGCCGTGAAACACGGTGCTTTCACGGTGCCGTGAAACATTTTTGATATCCAGTCAATACCATTTTTGCATTTTAGAGCCATTTATAGGTGTTGACGAGATAAATAGAATAGTAGGTTAGTGCCGTGAATGGGAAAACATATCTGGCGCGGCACGGAAACGGGATGTGCTCGGCAGAGCCTCGCCCATCCCGTTTCCTGAGCCTTGCCAGATATTTTTTCCCATTCACGGCACTAACCTACTATTCTCCATTTTTATGCCGGTCGCACATACAGATAACAAGAGGCACAACTGGTCCTGCATCGCTCACCTGACTTAAGGACCATAACTGTGAAATATGTTTGTTTGTTTGGGTTTAACGGCCTATCAACAGCTAGGGTCATTTAAGGCCGGGTCAATGGATTTAGTACTAAATTCCATACATGTTAAAGTACATGTACATATGGAGCGGTGGGGGGGGGGGGGTGAGGGGGGTCCCAAAATTAGAACTGAATATTCACAATAAAAAAACTATACATTCAGCCCTGAAATCAGAATAATCCTGATCTGAACCAGGTCCTCACCACATCAAAATCACTTGGCCCCCTTCCAAAAGCAGTAGGATCAGTAATAATCTTACTACTTTTATAATGGGTAATGACCCAATTTAACTCCCAGGTAACAACAGAGCCAAAGATAAAAACGTACCTGAGGGCAAAACCAGGCAAATCGTGATTCCTATAAGGAGCGTTCAGCGTTCTTTGAAGTCCATAGGGCCCGTTTCACTAAACTTCATGCCACTAAAATGTTTGTAACTGCAAAATTATGAGTCTGTAATTTCACATTAACACCGTTTTCTTGTAAACAATTATTGGATTTACATAGTTCAATACATGTAAATCCATCAATTGAAATTTCCAGACGATTCTAAATTTGCACTTGCGAACAGTTTAGTCGTACAAAGTTTAGTGAAACGGCCCCCTGGAGTAGACTAAGCACAAGTGCTACCAGAGAAAACCCAGCCCGGCCTGCAGTATTGAACAGGGGCTCGTTTCACTAAACTTCCTACGACTAAAATGTTCGTAAGTGCAAAATTATGATAGTCTGTAAATTTCACATGAACAGTGTCTTCTTGTAAATAATTGTTGGATTTACATTTATTGAGCATAGGCTGCATATGCAGCCTATGCTCAATAAATGTAAATCCATCAATCGAAATTTGCAGACGATTCTAAATTTGCGCTTACGAACATTTTAGTCGTATGAAGTTTAGTGAAACGGCCCCCAGGTCTTCACTGTTTGCCATTGTCAGATAACCGATTCACTCTACGGGGTAGCAAGACCATTCCACATGCAACGAGTATAGACCCACATCAGCCTGCGCATTCACGCAGTCTGATTATGGTCTTCACTGTTTGACATTCCGTCAGAGAGCATCCCACGGATAATGTCAAGTGAAAGTGAATGGGTTTAACATCCCAGCAACAGCTAAGGTCATATAGAGGCGGGACCTCGGTTTAAAGAATCATCCGACAGACCAGTGTGATGGAAATACTATGAAAGTACTGTTGAGGCCTATAGCAAGGCTTAAACCCACAACCTCTGGATTGGATTTAATGGTGATTAACGGCCTATCAACAGCTAAGGTAATTTAAGGCCAGGCCTTTGATAGCACATAAGAATTGTCTCCACTAATTTTCATAATTCCATTTTTTTCTCTCAAGAAATATGTATAAAGATAAAATATATCCAACTTTAAGGTTCATCTGTATTGATATTTATTTCTGGTTTTAACAGCCTGTCAACAGTTAACCCTTTCAACCCTAAATAACTGGAATGGACTGTGATATGTTAATTTATGGACCAATCCAATCGTCACAAAATTATTTTCAGACTAGTCCATATATAAGTGGGTCTTTTTTTTCTCGAAAAAAAAATATATGAAAATTACGAGCAAAAGGTGCAGATCCAGATGAGACGGCTCGTCACGAGCCGGCTCATCTGGATGTACACAGATTGCCAATACCACTATACAGGTCTGTAGTGTTGAAAGGGTTAAGGTTATTTTAGGCCGAGTTAACAGGTTGTAATTACAGTAAGCTCATGCAACTTTGATTGGAGAAATAATTGTAAGTTATTTGATTTATTGGTATTTAATTGCCTATCAAGAGGTACGGTCATTCAAGGCCGGACCAACGGGTTCGATCCCGCATTTAACCTGCTGCATTGGGGGGGAAATCCCAAGATCAGAACGGAATATTTACATCAAGATATATTCAGCTCTGAAATTAGGGTAACCTGACCTGGTGCCAGGTCCATACCACACAAGTCACTTGGTCCCTTCCACTAAAAGTAATACCTGTAGGATCAATATTATTAGATGTATAACCAGATTCAACTCTCAAATACAAGAAAGCAAATGACGTACTTAAGGGCAAAACCAGGTGTCCGGTCGGGATTCTGGTAAGGATGAATCCCGATCGTTAAATTACACATCACATGCTCCCACCTGCCACACACAGTCTAGTTCCTGCTAGCACTCTAATGCAGCCTGATCACGGTTTATACATATCGTTACAACCATGAAGTGTGCTTCAATGGCAGAATGGCAAACAGAACACCTCATCAGACTACGAGCATACAGCATACAATGTACACACCGACCTTGGTCAAAGCTGGGTTGCGAACGCCACAAACCCAATTTATCAAGTCAAAGCCATTTATCAGTTTGTTTATTGGTGTTTAACGGCCTATCAACAGCTATGGTAATGAAAGGCCGGGCAAACGGGTTCGATCCCGTTTTAACCTGCTGCATTGGGGGGAAAATCCAAAGATCAGAACGGAATATTTACATACAGAAAAAATATATTCAACCCTGAAATTAGAATAACCTGACCTGGTTCCAGGTCCATACCGCACACAAGTCAGTTGGCCCATCGAGCCATTTATCAGACAGCAGTTGCTTTCTGGTATCTAACAAGGGCTTATGGGTTTTGCAACCAGCGTAGATCCAGATCAGCCTGTGCATGCGCACAGGCTGATCAGGATCTTCACTGTTCGCCATTCCATCACTGAAACACCCGTCATGCGTCTAACAAGCGATACACATCTTTTCAGGATATGGGAGAGTGCTATTCGATCAGGAGCTAGAGTGGTCACAAATCCCATAGACCCCATTTCTCCAGTCACGAGGCTAATCCCCTCGCTAGCTAACTATTAAAGTAATCCATCAAGTGATATAGAAGTTATGACATAAATGAGAAGCTCCGGCGAAGTTATTAATATGTGAAAAAGTTCAAGGTTAAAAGGTCAAAGTAATATTAAGGACAGCATGGATGTGTGCCATTTGTCACAAGTACGATGTGTTGAAAATATTTAAGTAATCCTTCAAGGAATATAGAAGTTATGACAGAAATGAGCAACTCCGGCGAACTTCTTAATGTGGGAAAATGTTCAAAGCCATCAAGGTCATATTACGGGCAGCATGGATGTGTGGCATTTGTCCACAGGTATACCGTGTTGAAATATTGAAGTAATCCTTCAAGGATTATAGAAGTTATAATGGACACACAGTCCAAACATTATATACCTCCGGCTCAACCGAGACCGGAGTCATAAAGACTTAAACAAAAGTCCTCAGTGATCTTGACCTTGGGTGGTCAGATGTGGGTCGTACGAATTACCAGTACCATCCCTACTGTCTGTTTCACGAAAGCTGCCCAAATTTTACGGGTATATAAACAATTCCAAAACAATATCTTTTTCGATAATATTAAATTAAAGGAAAATTTAAGAACGAGCCTTCTTTTTATGTCGTGAAATTCGGTCAAATATTGATTTTATTACGATTTGATGACGAAAAATTAATTTGTCTATGGGAATTTAACATGGGGGAAAAGGAGGTGGAGGAGCTGTGGGAGGAGTCAAAAAACGAAAAAAATTGGAAATTGACTCCGAAACCTGGCTAGATATGATCTAACTAAGAAAACAAAAGTTAAATTTTGAAAATCGGTCCAGTATTTCTGAATTTCTAAAAAAAAAATTCCATGTTAAATCCCCATAGACATCTTAATATTTGACCAAATATCACGAAACAAAAAGGCTCGTTTTTAAATTTTGCTTTAATTTAATATTATCACAAAAAATATTGTTTTTGCATTGTTTATATAGCCGTAAAATTTGGGCAGGTTTCATGAAACAGACAGTAGACACATATTGTGGCCAAATATTATCAAAATCTGTGAAGTGGTACACGAGTTATTGAAACATGAAAGGTGTTACTAACATAAGCACGCATGTACGTACATACGTACATAGACTAATGCTATATACCCTCATGCTTATCGGCATGGAGATAATAAATTGCAGTGAAGTGTGAATTTCAATAATAACGACAACATTTTACTTCTTGCATCGATAAAATTTGCATATATATCATCTCAAAGCCAGCTACATGTACATAAATGTGGACGTGACTGGAGAAATGGGGCCTATGGGATTTGTGACCAGTGTAGCTCTGATCGAATAGCACACTCCTAAATCCTGAAAATGATGTGTATCGCTCGTTAGACGCACGACGGGTGTTTCAGTGATGGAACGGCGAACAGTGAAGATCCTGATCAGCCTGTGCGCATGCACAGGCTGATCTGGATCTGCGCTGGTTGCAAAACTCATAAGCCCGATTTCTTCCGTCACAGCCACATGTAAAATGTTTAACTTAAAACATAATTTCACACATCTTTTCATCCAGCACATAATGTATATTTACATTGCCTTCATGACATTGTGTACACTGTGTTTATCTTGCAGTACTATCACATTATTTATTGGTTAGATTTGATTTGATTTAATGGTGTTAAAGGCCCATCAACAACTAAGGGGCCGAATCCCATATGCTACCTGATGTGATGGGGCGTAAATCTCAAAATCAGAACTGAATATTTACAGGAAAAATATATATTCGGCCCTGAAATTAGCACAGCCGGACCTGGTGTCAGGTCCTCACCACACCAGTCGTGTAGCATCACTCCCCAAAAATAATAGGATTAGTTTTTGTTTGTTTATTAGTGTTTAACGGCCAATCAACAGCTAAGGCAAATGGGTTCAATCCCATTTTAACCTGCTGCATTGGGGGGGGGATATCCCAAAATCAGAATGGAATATTTACATCGAGAACAAATATATTCAGCCCTGAAATTAGAATAAGCTGAACTGGTGCCAGGTACACACCACACCAAAGTCACTTGGTCCCTTCCTCATAAAATAGGACTACGAATAATCGTAATACCAAATGCATATATTTCATGATTAAAAGTATGCAGAATTATTATAACGAATTTATTACATTATCACAGCCAAAATGGCTGTGATAATGTAATAAATTCAGTATAATAAAAATTAATAAATTTATCATAAAATTGAAAATTTCTCCCTCAATGTATACTTTGCTAGAAAAGTATGCTTTGCAATGTTGATGAAATAGGCTACAGGTCTCCAGTAAGTCAATTCCGTTAAGGATGAACCTCGATCATTAAATTACCCATCGCATACTCCCACCTACCACCCACTATATGATAAGTCCTAACATTATTGGTCAGAAAAACACATTGTAGGAATAAGGCGATCGCCGGGGAGTGTGTCGAACACTACCAACATTTTGACGTAAATCCGCACTGCACATTCGCAATTTTATTTAGAGCATACAAATTTATGATTCAGTCATTGCTATAAAACATGAAATGACAATTAATGAATACAAAATTGTGAATTGGCTTCAAAATTGTTGTCAATTTACTGTTTACATTATTTTCTGTGAATGGATTGAAAAGCGACAAAAAATTCCTATTCAATGTACACGACAGAATATTTATTGCATAAAATGGGCGTCTACAATAGTACATACTGCAATAATTCCAGCACAAAAATATTTACACAATTCCCTAACATTTGATTGGTCCGTAGCAAGTCTCTGTCCAAAATTTATATCCCAGTAAACTCCCATGCCGAACTACTTTCCGTAACCGTGAGGCGCAGTTAAAATAATTCTTAAGAAAACGGAAAATAAACACATTTTCTTGATGAATTTATTTCAAATGCTGGAATTATAAGGATGAATGGCCTTTCTGTGGAATTATCGAGGATATAAACTTGGAAAAGTCGCGGGAATACTGGACAAGGCCTTCCGGCCTTCGTCCAGTATTCTCGCGACTTTTCCAAGTTTATACCCCGATAAATTCCACAAAAAGGCCATTCATTCCTATAATAAGTCCTAACATTATTGGTCATAAAAACACATTGTAGGAACAAGGCAATCGCTGGGGAGTGTGTCGAATACTACCAACATTTTGACGTAAATTCGCATTGCACATTCGCAATTTTATTTAGAGCATACCAATTTTTGATTCAGTCATTGCTATAAAACATGAAATGACAATTAATGAATAAAAAATTGTGAATTGGCTTCAAAATTGTTGTCAATTTACTGTTTACATTATTTTCTGTGAATGGATTGAAAAGCGACAAAAAATTCCTATTCAATGTACACGACAGAATATTTATTGCATAAAATGGGCGTCTACAATAGTACATACTGCAATAATTCCAGCACAAAAATATTTACACAATTCCCTAACATTTGATTGGTCCGTAGCAAGTCTCTGTCCAAAATTTATATCCCAGTAAACTCCTATGCCGAACTACTTTCCGTAACCGTCAGGCGCAGTTAAAATAATTCTTATGAAAACGGAAAATAAACACATTTTCTTGATGAATTTATTTCAAATGCTGGAATTATAAGGAATGACTGGCCTTTTTGTGGAATTTATCGGGGATATAAACTTGGAAAAGTCGCGGGAATACTGGACGAGGCCTTACAAAAATTACAATTTTCGAAAAAAATATATATATATTTTTTTGATTTTTTTTCGAAAATTGTAATTTTTTATCACTTTGTCCAGTATTGCCGCGACTTTTCCAAGTTTATACCCCGATAAATTCCACAAAAAGGCCATTCATTCCTATATTAAAACTCACAATATACAGTGTATAGTGTAATAAATATGTACACGAGTGAAAAATTTATTTATAAGTTATTTATTTACAGTTAAATACCATGTGATTTCACCGAAACCGTAACTGTTTCAGTGAGGGAATGGCAAACAGTGCAGATCCTGATCAGACTGTGCGGATGCACAGTCTGATCTGGATCTACTACACTGGTCGCAAATACCATAACAGTCTCCGCGAAACTGCCAAAATTTTACAGGACATTCGGTCTGGTAAACTTGAAATCTTTACCAGACGGGACAAAAATTTACCAGACCAATTATTTTTTATAAAAATAAAATTGATTTGGTTTGATATTTAACAGCTTTTTAAGAATATCAGTCATATAATAAAAGCTAGCTAGCACCAGAAGCACATACCAAAGGAAGGTGATTTCATTTAAGGTTAGAATAAAATAAAATAAAAAAATGTTGTTTTTTTTTATAGTCGGACATTCGGTCTGGCGACTTCCGGTTTACCATCGGACCGGTGGCAATTTTAACGGACATGTCCGACGGACCGACGACTTTCGCGGAGACTGGAATGGGTTTTACATCCCTGCAACAACTAAAGTCATGTAGAAACGGGACCTCGGTTTTCAAGTCTCATCCGCAGGACCAGTAGCCGATTTCACCAACATTGCAAAGTATACTTTGAGGGGGTAATCATTTTTCCCGAAATCCATTTATGTCATATAGAACTAAGGACTGCATATATGTGATGATTAAAAGATTGCAGAATTATTATACTGAATTTATTACATTATCACAGAATGAAATAAATTCAGTATAATAAAAAATAATAAATTTATCATAAAACTGAAAATTTCTCCCTCAAAGTATACTTTGCTAGATAAATATACTTTGCAATGTTGGTGAAATAGGCTACTGAATATATCAGGCATGTGAGTGGAACACTATCCCCAATCCTGAAAATTTATATGAGCAGCGGATTGCGCTGCGATTTGCTAGGGGGGTCAGGGGGCATGACCCCCCATCAATTGTAGATGCTCTGTGCTTCATTCTGAGGTATATTTAGCATTAAATAGATCACATTTTCCCCAGAAAGAATATGCTATAATTAGGAAAAATTGGCAACATAATCCATTTCAATTTAAAATAATACTTGCAACAAGAAGTCAGTACATGTATAACAGGGATTCTGCTGGGGAAAATAAAAGAATCGCCAATTAAAAAAATAATCTTGTAAATACGTTGAGAATGGCAATAAAAAATTGTAATTTTCGAGAAAAAAAAATTGTAATTTGTTATCGCCATTCTCAATGGATTTACAAGATTCACAAAAGTGGTCCCTGGGACCTCAAATCCGGATTTCCGGATTAATCCGGAAATTTCCCATGCCTGATGATGAGGTGTTGATGTAAATAGACTCCAACATATGTTCATTTAATATGTTTATTGATCTTGATAACCGTTTCATAAGAAACTCAACACAGCCTCGTTTCTATGAAATCAGTAAAACTTGATTAATAAATAAGGTCGGATAGGGGGGATTGATTGGGGTTTTATGGTCCTTTAACAGCAAGGTCATACAGGTGAAAATGTATGGGGAGTTTGATTGTTTGGGGTTTTACAGCCGTTTAACAGCAAGGTCACATACAGGTGAAAATGCACCTGTATGGGGGATTCATGTCCGTTCAACATCAAGGTCAAATACAGGTGGGTTTGTTTGTTTGTTTGTTTATTAGTGTTTAACAGCCTATCAACACCATGTAAGAACGGGCCAACGTGTTCGATCCCGCATTTAACCTGCTGCATTGGGGGGAAAATCCCAAAATCAGAGAAAAAATATATTCAACCCTGAAATTAGAATAACCGGACCTGGTGCCAGGTCCATACCACACTAAAGTCACTTGGCCCCTTCCCCTAAAAGTAATATGATTACAAATAAACATATTACTCATATAAGGGGTATAACCAGATTCAACCCTCACATACAAGAATGCCAAAGACGTACATGAGGGCCCAAACCAGTAGCCTATTTCATCAACATTGCAAAGTACACTTTTCAAGCAAAGTATACTTCGAGGGAGAAATTTTCAATTTAAAAGATAAATTTATTAATTTTTATTATACTGAATTTATTCAGTATAATAATTCTGTATACTTTTAATCATCAAATATATGCAGTCTTTAGTTCTATATGAAATAATGTATTTCGGGAAAAATAAATGATTACTCCCTCAAAGTATACTTTGCTAGATAAGTATACTTTGCAATTTTGATGAAATCGGCTACAGGTCTCCGGTCAGGACGAAAATGAAAGTGAATGGGTTTAACGACCCACCAACAGCTAAGGACATATAGAGCCGGGACCACAGTTTAAAGTCTCATCCGACAAGACCAGTGGGATCAAAATACTATGAAAGTATTTTTGATGCCTAAGGTGAGGTTTGAACCCACAACCTCCGGATTGGAAGTCTGGGGGCCGTTTCACTAAACATCGTACGACTAAACTGTTCGTAAGTGCAAACTTATGATAGTCTGTAAATTTCACATTAACAATGTTTTCTTGTAAACAATTATTGGATTTACATTTATTGAGCATAGGCTGCATATGCAGCCTATGCTCAATAAATGTAAATCCATCACGGTGAAATTTCCAGAGGATCATAAATTTGCACTTACGAACATTTTAGTCGTAAGAAGTTTAGTGAAATGGCTCCCGGGTGTTCCAACCCCTAGGTCAATCCATCCCTACCGGTAAGGATGAACCCCCAATTGGTAAACTACCCATCGTGTGCTCCCACCTGCCACCCACTACTTAGGGGGTAAAGGGTGAAGATACATACTATACACTATACATGAGAGAACTTAATATGTGTGACCAGAGTAGACCCAGATCACCCTGCAATTACCCGGTCTAATCAGAGCCTTCGCTGTTCTCCATTCAGTCGCTGATTGATTGATTCGGGTTTTACATCCATTCAACAGCAAGGTCATGTGACTGTGACCGGAGAACTGGGACTTATGGGTTTTGCGACCAGTGTAGATCCAGATCAGCCTGTGCATTCGCACAGTCTGATCAGGATCTGCACTGGTCACCATTTCATTAATGGAACACCCGTCATGCTTCTAACATGTCTACCAAGCAATATACATGTACTGTCTGCTTCACAAAACCTGCCCAAATTTTACGGCTATATAAACAATGCAAAAACAATATACTAAGAAAAAAAGTTACATTTTGAAAATTGGTCCACTATTTCTGAAATTAGAAAAATGTCCCCATGTTAAATCCCCATAGGCATCTTCACTGTCTATGGGGACTTAACATGTGGAAATTGTTTTTTTTTTCAAAATAAAATCAATATTGGACCAAATTTCATGAACATTTTTTTTTGCTATAATTTAATATCATCGAAAAATACATTGTTTTTGCATTATTTATATAGCCGCAAAATCTGGTATCCAGTCACATGCACGTACACGCACGCACGCACGCACGCACGCACGCACGCACGCACGCACACACACACACACACACACACATACAGACTGGTCAGCCAATGAGTCTTGTTGCCAATCAAGGGGCCATTACATAAACTTCGTACGACTAAAATGTTTGTAAGTGCAAAATTATGATAGTCTTTAAATTTCACATTAACAATGTTTTCTTGTAAACAATTATTGGATTTACATTTATTGAGCATACAATTGTAGGCTGCATATGCAGCCTATGCTCAATAAATGTAAATCCATCAATTGAAATTTCCAGACGATTCTAAATTTGCACTTACAAACATTTTCGTCGTAAAAGCTTGATCCTAATCTGACTGGCAAGAAAATAATGATAAAATTTCTCCTTGCTGTACATTGTATACTGATACACATTTGATCTTCAGGTTGTTACAAGTTCATAACTTCTTACACCGCTCATATAATTACTGATATAATTTCTTATTTAGGACTGTGCTTAATCTATTATGCAGAGTCCTAAATACAAAGCTATATCAGTAATTATACGAGGTCATGTCAGCTGGCTAACCATTCAACTTGCAAAGTATACTTATCTAGCAAAGTATACTTCGAGGGAGAAATTTTCAATTTTAGGATAAATTTTTATTATACTGGATTTATTACATTATCACAGCCATTTTGGCTGTGATAATGTAATAAATTCAGTATAATAATTCTGCATACTTTTAATCATCAAATATATGCAGTCGTTAGTTCTATATGACATAATGCATTTCGGGAAAAATAAATGATTAATCCCTCAAAGTATACTTTGCTAGATAAGTATACTTTGCAATTTTGATGAAATCGACTACTGGTTATTTTGTTTGTTTGTGTGTTGGGGTTTAACAGCCTATCAACAGCTAAAAGTCATTTAAGGCCGGGTCAATGGGTTTAGTACTAAATCTCATACATTACCTGTACAAATGCGGGTAAAACTCCCAAAATCAGAACTGAATATTTACAATAAACAAAATATATATATTCAGCCCTGAAACCAGAATAATCCTGATCTGATGCTAGATCTAGGCCACACCAGAATCACTTGGCCCCCTCCCAAAAGCAGTAGCATCAGTAATAATCTTACTACTTTTATAATGAGCAATAACCCAATTCAACTCCCAGGTAACAAGAGCCAAAGATAAAAACGTACCTGAGGGCCAAACCAGGCAAATCGTGATTCCTATAAGGAGGAACCCCCACCGTTAATTTATGCCGTCGTGTTCGCCCGACCAACCACCCACTCAACCTGTAGCCTATTTCATCAACATTACAAAGTATACTTTACTAGCAAAGTATACTTTGAGGGAGTAATCATTTATTTTTCCTGAAATGCATTATTTCATATAGAACTAACAAATGCATATATTTCATGATTAAAAGTATGCAGAATTATTATACTGAATTTATTACATTATCACAGCCAAATTGGCTGTGATAATGTAATAAATTCAGTATAATAAAAATTAATAAATTTATCATAAAATTGAAAATTTCTCCCTCAAAGTATACTTTGCTACTAAAGTATACTTTGAAATGTTGATGAAATAGGCTACAGGTGATATGAAGGAAGTACAGATGATCTGTACTGTACACTAATATTTACACTACATCTAAATTTCTGCATGTCGCATATCACTCAAGTGACACGATTGACCATTTATATGTATCTGTACATTATGCACACAATTTCTAAATGTATGCACGTTGCCAGTCCCTCACATCACTCGCTGGGCCATTTCTATTTATCTGTGAACTATGCACACAATTTCTAATTCATGTCAGTCATACATGTCAAATCGCTTGACCATTTCAATTAATCTACACTATGCACACTATTTCTACGTATCACACTGTTTAAACACGATGGAAGACCCAGGATGCAACGTCTCAATGTGGGGCTGAACCTCTGCTGGGACAAGCTTCGTCAGTTTCGGACAGTACGGACACTTAAACATTGGCAGATTCAGATTCACGTTTATTTGTTGCGGCGACGGTGTCGGTGACGGTAACGTTTGTAACAGTGTTTGTTGCTGGTTAACCTGCCCGATAGCCATGCCTCTAGGTGCCAGTTGTAGAGCTGGCTGAATACTATTGGTCGTCGGCTGGTTTGGAGTTCCCACACGGACCAGTTGGTGAATGTTCTGTAGTGCAGTTGCTGGCTGTACCGGCGTGCCGAGACGCACCAACTGTTGAAGCGTTTGAAGCTGCTGAACTGTTTGTAAGTTTTGCTGCATGTTCGGGATACTGACTATGACGTTGCCACCAAGCATCGCTGCATTCAGTGGCATACTCATTACGTTTGGAGACTGTGTGGCATTTGGTATGTGAGGGGTAGTCGGTCGGTACGCAATCGTGTTCGAGGTATTCGGACGAACCTGGTTAACTAATTGTTGAACAGGCAGTTGTGTAACTTGCGCCGGCTGAGGTGCATTTGGTTTGAGATTAAATATCTTGAAAGCTTCAGGATTGCTTTCGTTCGTTACATTCGGGGCGGGTGAATGTGACAGTGACAGGGCAGGCGAGCTGGACGGCGTAGATTTACTCGACAAATCTAATGGCGTACCGGGCTGCTTCGGTCTGTTTCCGGACCTCGGAATTACAGGAATATTCAACACAGGTTTCCTGCCCGCTGATCCGAATGAACCTGTGTTTGATGTGTCAAACAGTGATGACTGTATAGGCTTTGCTACATGTGACACTTGCTGTGAAACACTCAAAGGTGAACCAGACGTCTTCAACCTCTGCGACACATTTTGATTAGAGCTCGCACTAAAAGACTGATTACTGTTCATGGTTACTTCGCCTGGTCCCATAACCTGGTCAAATCTGATGAGCGGAGGAGGTCCTCTGATGAGCGGAGGTGGTAGAGTCTGTGATGATGTACTCCCCTGCTGGCTCTGGTTTCGTAGCTCGATTGCCTGTTGATATGTCGGTAACGGAGATGCCGTAGCTGCACTCGTAGCTGCACTAAAAGCTGCCGATGGCGAACTGCTTTTGTTCATCAATGCTCTCTGCTCCGCTTCTTTCTGCATTCTCAAGTTGGCGATTGTATCAGAAAGGGTTGCTTTTCTTTTCTTAGAACCTTGCGATGGTTGATGATGCGGTACCGAACTGGGCGGAGATGTCACAGTTTTATTTATTCGCTTTGTAACCGACGGTACTGACGTTTGTGGTGACGTTTGTGGCACGGCTGTCTTTTGGGGAGGGACAACATGCCGTAACTGACTTTGATCGATCGCGGACATCAACTGAGGATTCATGTGACTCATCATACGAGCAATACCTGGGTTCGTCGCCATCCTTGCAGCTTGCTGACGCTGTAATTGTCTTTGTTGCATTAACTGATGCCGCTGCAGATTCTTTTGCGTCAATGACATGACAGTTTTCTTTGGTTCAGGTTGATTTGCCTTCATAGTTTGCTGCTGGTATATTGATTTGTTGGAATATTTGTTTTTGTCCTTAATTAACGACGGAACTCTCACAAACTGATTGCCATCGATCGCCAATGAGAGTGCAAGTTCGTCAAATCTTCTTTGATGTGCAGTTACAATATGATTATTGACGACATCTTCATCCTTGGATTTGAAAGTCTTACAAAACGGGCACACAGACACAAACACTTCAATATGCTCTGCCTCCAAATGATCGTAAATAGTTTCCAATGATGGCATATGAGTCTTGCATTTCAAGCACATATAAATGTCTTTCTCAACTAGTGTAGTATCGCTCAACCGATTCTCTGGTAAGGGAATTGTTAATGTCTTTAAGTTAGATTTAGCGGGTTCGGATAATGCCACAGGGGGATTTCGATTGTCAGTCGGATGAAGCGACTCGATATGATGATGAATTTTAGCCTCAGTTTCCGCTTCTAGGTCTCGGCAGTACGGACATTGAAACAATCGTGGAATATCCTTGTGAACAGTGCGGAGATGGGCAACCATTGCAGCAAGTAGAGGTGCATGAACATTGCACTTCTCACATTTAAAAGTGTGCCCCAATTTGCCGCGTCTCTTTGGAACGACCAGATCTTTCACAACCGGTGCGGATTTCACTGGATTCAGACCAGACGCCTGTGGCTGAGGTGGAAACCCACTGGCTGTGAAGCTGGGTATTTTCAGTTCAGCTTGTGGAGTTCTGTTGACCTGCGCCACGACTGCCTGTGCATCGACGACAGGTTCGGCTACCGCAACGACTGGTGCAGCTGTTGTTGGTAACTCTGTCTGCGGCTTCAGACTAACAACATCAATGATCTTTAGGTCTAATTCACTGCTGGCGTCGTCATTGACCGGCTCAACATCATCAGAAGCACTGAAACGGATACGGTAACGACCCTAAATATTTGGACACAAATATTCTGGAAAACACAAAGCTCCAGTTAAGCAGGGATTCCGCTGGGGAAAATAAAAAAATCCAAAAAAAATAAAACAATTGGTGATAAAAAATTAAAATTTTCGAAAAAAAAATCCAAAAAAAAAAAAAAATGTTTTACTTCTTTTCCGAAAATTGTAATTTTTTATCACCAATTGTTTATTTTTATCGATCGCCAGCGGAATCCCTGGATAAGGTGTGTATTGGCGTATTTTACGCAATTATTTTAGCTAAATACGCATTGATTATCAAAAGTGACGGTACAAAATATGCAGAGCAATGTGAAAATATGCATTGATTTTCAAGTTGAGTAGTGAAAATACTGTCATAAAATGTTTGCTTTTTCCAGCTCATTTAAGTGAATGTTTAAATTTGTTATATTTTTTTATCACTTGTTCCCTATTTAGCAATGAAAAAAAATCAATAACACATTGGTAAAAGTAAAATACGCAGCGATTTTTAAATCAGGGGGTATAGTAGTACGCTTGAGACACAAAGCTTGTCTGGAGCTCTAAAAACAGTTACACACATTAATATATGGTTTCTCACAGCAAGGAAATTCCAAATAGTTAAAGTTAGTATGGTTGTACTGGTTTATCACAATAACTGGTTGTACTTGTAATATCACAATTTATCCCGTCAACACAGTGCGTATGTGCCGTGAAACACAGTGCCGTGAAACATTTTTGATATCCAGTCAATACTATTTTTGCATTTTAAAGCTATTTGTATGTGTTGACGGATAAATAGAATAGTAGGTTAGTGCCGTGAATGGGAAAAAATATCTGGCGCGGCACGGAAACGGGATGTGCTCGGCAGAGCCTCCTCGCCCATCCCGTTTCCTGAGCCTTGCCAGATATTTTTTCCCATTCACGGCACTAACCTACTATTCTCTATCTATTTTCCTTATTTCTGAACCAAAGTATATGTTGTGACCACTCATTTGAACCGTCTCGGCGAGACGGTTCAAATGAGTGGTCACAACATATACTTCTGACGAGAAATAAAGAAATGCTTGAGCCTTGCCGGATATTTTTTCCCATTCACGGCACTAACCTACTATTCTCTATAACACTGTATTTGGATACAATTTGTTTTGGGAAACCCCCAAAATAAATGGTGTCGTAATACTTTGAGTTATCACGGTCGTAGGTGCCTCAGTTGCCACTGTGATTGGAGAATGTTTGTTTGTTTGTTCGGGTTTAACGGCCTATCAACAGCTAAGGCCATTTAAGGCCGGGTCAATGGGTTTAGTACTAAATCCCATATATTACCTCAAGTGCATGTACATGTTCAAGGGGGGGGGGGGAGAATCCCAAAATCAGAACTGAATATTTACAATAAAAGAACTATATATTCAGCCCTGAAATCAGAATGATCCTGATCTGATGCCAGGTCCTCGCCATGCCAGAATCACTTTGCCCCCTCCCAAAAGCAGTAGCATCAGTAATAATCTTACTACTTTTATAATGGGCAATAACCCAATTCAACTCCCAGGTAACAAAAAGAGCCAAAGATAAAAACATACCCGAGGGCCAAACCAGGCAAATCGTGATTCCTATAAGGAGGAACCCCACCGTTAATTTACACCATCGAGTTCACCTGACCAACCACCCAAGTGAGTGGAGAAATATGTTTTCCACTAAAAAGGCGGGGTTTGAAGGTCATTTTAGGCCGGGTCGACTCCACTATGTTACCTGTTGTGAGGGGAAAATACTAAAACCGGAACTGAATATTTACAGCAAAAATTTATCAGCCCTGAAAATAGAATAACCTGACCTAGTGTCAGTAAACCAGAATCACTTAGTCCCACTCCCTAAAAGTAATATGATTAGTACTAATAGTGTTTCTTTTATAATGGCTATAATCGGATTCAACTCTTACACACAATGTACCAGAAAGCCAAAAATTTATATGAGGACCAAAACTAAGATATCAGGATCCTGTTAAATTTACCCAAACAACCGAACAAAATTACATCAAAGGGCAAATATTCAGCGCTCCAGATACGGTGCATATTTGCGCATTTTACTCACTTAATTTATCAGAATACACATTGATTATCTTTATCAAAAGTGCGAGTACAAAATACTCACAGCGATGTAAAAATAGGCATTGATTTTCCAATCGAGTAGTGAAAATATTGTAATAAAGTTGAAATTTACTTAGTTGGGCTGCAAAAAGCACATACTGTATGCTTTTTGCAGCTCAAATAAGTGAATTTTTACACGTTTTATTTCTTTTTTATCATTTGTTCCCTATTTAATAACGAAGAAAATAATTAATACATTTGTAAAAGTAAAATTTGCTTTGAATTTGAAATCTGGGTGTATAATACTAATACTCATTAGATACTCATTAGATACAAAACTTATCTGGAGCCCCGAACACCTTTTCGAAACATGACTGGATTTGTCCATGAAAATCTAAAACTAGCTCATTTCATGCTAAATAGTTCGAAAAATCGTATGAACAACAAATGATTTTTGCTATTTTTCTTATTTTTATTGAAAAGTATGTTGTGACCATTCATTTGAGACGGTTCAAATGAGGGGCAACAACATATACATGTACTTCTGTGTGCGCAAAAATGCATGTAATGTGTTACATGTACATACCAGCCCACATTCACCAAGCATGTTTTGAGACGATTCTAAAGCAATCCCAACTTGCCATTTTTCGTGAAGAAAAAAGAAAAATACCTGCATGAAATATGGCGCAGCCAACGCGTCTTCATGAGCTGCATTTGGTGGTCTATGGAGTTTGGCACAGACTTATGTCGTTTTTGCGAAGAATCTCCGACACGGAAATCGATTCTTTGCAAAAACGACAGAAGTTTGGGCGAAAATACAGAGACCACCAAATGCAGCTTAACAAGACACGTTTGATACGCCATATTTCATCAAAATCTGTTACGTAATAAGGACACTATAAAAGAATACGTACTTTGAATCGGTACTTGTTGTTGTTGTTAGTACCACGTGATCATACACATTGATATACATATACCAATACTACAATGGAATCTAAAATGTTCGTAAGTGCAAAATTATGATTGTCTGTAAATTTCACATTAACACTGTTTTCTTGTAAATAATTGTTGGATTTTCAAAGTGGGTCGAAATGTCTTGGTCCAAAATATTCATAAACTGATAGACAGTACAATTAAGTCCGGCAGACATTTGAGTAACATCCCTTTGTTATGTTTTTGTTCAGATAGTATAAAATCGCATATTGTTACATGGTTTCCGTTGTTTGCACATATGTGTGCAAACATATAGCGCATGCTGTTTGCATATGGCTTTAGGCAATGCTCATTCCAGGGCCGTGCGTAGACCAAGTGTCTTCATGACGTCACTACGCGGAAGTGCCTTCATGACGTCACTACTTCATGACGTTCATGACGATCATGACACGGCCCCGGAATATGAATACCGAAAATTATCTACGTGAATGGGACGATTTATAAAAGTACTGAAAATACTGAATATAATGCTCTATTTACATCAGTTTTTTGTTGGAAATGTAACAATAATGTTTGATCATGTCTAGCCGTGTGCAAACGTTTGCTGTGGCCCTCGGGAACTGCTTGAACCCGCGGCCTGCGGCCTTGGGGTTCAAACATTCCCTCGGGCCACAGCAAACGTTCGCACACGGCTGGACATGATCAAACCTTATATTAGCATTTTCAATTTGCTGAATAATACAGTGGTGATTCTATTAGAATCTTTACGGTATTATAAAACACATAATCATTCAAAATTAAACACACACAAATGTTCTGGTTTGTGCGAATAAAGTTATCTTAGCATATTTTCAAAATTTTGTACCAACAATCAGAAAGTTTGGTTGGCCGAGACCAACCAGCTTTCCTGATTGCTTGCATGAAAATGTGGTAGATAGAGAATACCAGACTTGTGTATTTGATATCCAGTTCATCAGGCAAGGCTAGGAAATGCGTAGGAATTCCGAGGAATTCTGACAGTTTCCAAGCCGAGCCTGATAAACTTGATATCAAAAGATACTGGCATGGTATTCTATTTATCAGGTAACGATTTATGCTCGCAAATTACCACAGATGACGTCGTTATCTAGACAGAACGCGGATTTGTGTAGGTGTTGTCATTACACTGACGTCATTCGGTAATGTCATGTGACGTCATTCGACCAATGGAACATCAGTTTTCACTTCGTTGTAACCCGGATGTTTGAATCAGGTCAATGCCTGATACAACAATATGTAATTAGTCAGTACGTATTCAGTCAATACAGGGCAGGTTACCTGATAAATACTTAGAACGTCTATAAGCACATACCCTTGGTGTTTAGCTTCTACAGGGCATTGATTGTACAAGCACACATACCTTATTTGCTTAGATTCTACCAATGGACTTTCAGCTACAATCACTTTGTCATTCGTGGTCACGCCAGGAGGCACTTCGGTGGTACTATCTGCCTCTGCACTTGTTTTTCTATAGTGATCCTGTAGGGAGTCAACATCTCCCTGCAGTTTACTAGCATCTTTCGCATTGGATTCCAACAAGTCATTTATTCTGTCAAAGATGTTACCATGGCTGTCACTGCCTGTTTCAGTATCGTGTTGTCTATCATGTTCTGGTTTTGTGTCGCGGAAGTCCGGTACACAATTATACAGGACTTGTTGACCGCTGTGCACCGTTTCGCAATGATGTAAAATTAATTCCTTTTCCACATAGACTTTCTCACATACTGGACAGATGTATTTAATATCATTTTTATGCTTTGTCTTTGTATGTTCTAGCATTGAAACTGCAGTGTCTGAAGAGAACACACAATGACTGCATACAAATCGTTTGGAAAGGCACACATCAGTTTCCTCGGAATGTGTCACATTTTCAGCTGGTAGTTCTACATTAACCTCAGTTTGTTTCACAGGAATATCGATTGCCGAGTCATATTTAGTATTCTCAGTCGCTACAATCATATTTTTGTCTGGTTCAACGGTTTCAGTATCAGTCTCCAAAGGTTCATTATTGTCAGTGCTCGTCTTTTTCCCCATGCTTTCATTCATTATCTTTTCTCTGAACTTTGCATACGATTCCATAATTTGACCAGCATTTTCAGCTTTCTTCTTCTGAGCAGCGATAGCAGCCTCATTAAGTCCCATATCTGATTTTGAAGTACATGTGGATGTTGCACCATTTCCCGAAGCACTAACAGTGAGGCTACCATTTGCCTGAACCTTGTATGCCTTTCCATCAGCCATTCGAGTTAATGGTTTTGTATCTACAGTAGCCGATGCTATGGTTGGAATTCTATCACCCAGTGACTCCTTTTCCTTAATGAACTGGAGGAAATTTGCTTCAAAAGCATCATTAGGCACTACTGGGGGATGCAGGCTTGGCTTCGCTGGACTACTGTCAGTTTGGATGTCTACCTTTTCTACAGGCACAGGGTCCAAAGACTGAGCTTTGCTTCTTCTTTTATGGTGAAGTTTTTGTTTTTCCGAATCAGAGTCAGATTTTGAAGAGGTTGATTTCCGTTTTAAAGTTTTGTTCTCCGGCTTGACTATTTTCTTCACTTCTTTCTGAACTGTGGTTTCTACTATTGAAGGTGTTTTCAATTGTATTGTTTTGTTCTCTGGTCCAATTGTTGGCTGAACGGTGGGCTCGACAATATATGTTTTCCTTCTAACACCACCTTTTAGCTTGATCTTCAAAGGTGGAACAGTTTTTCTAGCTGTTTGTTCACCTGATTCAGATTCAAGATTACCAAACTGAGATAAAAGTTTTTTGTCCAATGAAGGTTTTGACCGTTGCCTTCGTACCATATTAGCATCCTTATTTAAAATATTTTTTGCCACAGAATCATGCTCAACAGATATTGTGTTTTCAATTACAGTATTCGGAGTATTTGTGTTTGTTGAAATCTCATTATCTAGTTTCATTAACTTTTCTTCACTTTCAGATTCAGTTTCAGAAAGTTTCTGTTGGTTTATTTGCAACTGTCTAATGAAATCTACTAAAATAACTGAACATGGTTTACAGCAATTCAACAAATCTTCGGTAGTCAGCGACTTTTGCATATGTGAATCAGTGTCGGATGCGGTTTCAGACATTTCACTCTCTGCAGAACTTTCACTTGGTATTGGATCATTGTCAATCTGTTCCAGTTTTTGCCCAATTTTTGCATGGTCAGGTATTGGCACATCAAGTTCTGTCACACTGTCGTTTGTCACAGGATCAGCTGTTTTAGCAAGTAAAGCGGCCTGTTTTGATTTCAGTTTTGCTTCTCTTCTATTTGCCTTTAAAACTTCATTCTTATAATATTCATTTTCTTCAATACTGTGTTTCAATGCAATGTTATCTAACGGTGACCTTGATATCTTTTGCCTTAATTCAATTTTCCTACCAACAAGATTGACATCTTTAGGAGACCCTTTATTTCCAGAAGTGCGCTTACGCCTTCTCTTCCCAATAATACTTTTAACTTCGTGCGACTCCGGACTAATCTTACAGCTAGGAATTTCTGTACCATAATGTAAGTCTTCTGTATTACCAGATTCAATGCTTGTCAAGTCATCTGCAATATGTACATCAATGTCCTTCTTATCAGTGTCCTTATCAACGTCATTTGCATCATTATTAATTACTTCCTCATTTTCATTGATGTCTGCAGTTCCTAGTTGCATTTCCTTGATTGCATCTTCATCCTTTAGCACAGTTTTGATTTCTTCAGTACTTGCACCAGCTTCCTGTTTACTAATATGTTCAATAATGTTGTTGTTTTCATTAATTGTTTCAACAACTTCTGTATTTTCAGCAGGCACATTTTCTACAATGTTCCGTACATCAGAAACTGATTCAACTTGAAGTTTTTTCAATAGGTTTACATTTCCAATTTCTTCAAGAGTATGTTCAACACTGTATAATATACCCTGAACAACCTCGTTAACATCAAATTCAATTGCATGCATTTCTAACTTGTTTTTTAATTCATTAACATCTGCTTGTCTTCCTTCAACTGATTCCCCTGAACAGACCAATATAGCTTTACATGAGTCATGCCTACATTCAGTGTTGCCACATATATTTAAAGTAGCTATGCTTTCATCTACGAGGTTATCATTTGGAAATTTGACATGTTGCACGTTCAAGTTACCTTTTTCTAAGACTTTACTATTGTCAGTAGTTAATGAATTCTGTTTATGGTTTTCTGACAGTACAATGTCAGTGACGTTCAAAGTTACTATAGCCGATGTCAACACACTATGAATATTAGGTTCCTTTTTTGATGTATGATCCGTAGTAGCTCCATCTATTGGTTTTGCCATCTCTACTGCAGATGTATTGTCACCATGCAAGTCCAGTTTGTTTGCATTATCTGCCTCCTTGTCATTCATGCTTTCAGATTCTATCAACAAGATGTCATTCGTCTCATCCTTAAAGTTATGAATGACTGCCCTATTACTATATGTGGTCTTCATTGCCACTGCCATAGAAGTTGTTTGTTGTCTATTATGTTCTTGTTTACGGACAGTGTCTACAGTCACTATATTTGCATGGTCTACGTTGACCGACTCAGTTGTGGACTCATTACATTCATCGTGTATATTTTTTAATGCCCGACACTGTTCAGTAGTGTTGGACATAATAATGGATTTCTGTAATACGACTCTATTGTTGCCATCAACTCTTGGTTTGTTATCATTGTCTACATTTAAAACTTCATTCACAGTCATTGTCTCTGATCGCGATACATTATTACTGGCATTTACTGCTGCAGGTTTTGCTATTTGTACAGCATCATGTTCACTGCGAGTGATTGTTTCATGTACTTTGACAGCTGTAGCTGTCTTTTTTATTAATGGTGAAGATGCCTTAATCTCTTTGTACTGATTCGGTGATAACATCTTTTTCTTTTGGAAGGATTTACACGGCTTTGAGTAGATCTTTTTTCTAACAAACACACTTCTCTTAGTCAAGACTTTCTTAACACGTCTTTGTTCCTCTTTGCCATGCACTAACACTTTCTTTGCTTTATGTCTTATGTTCGCCGGTTCTGTCATTCCTATCATGTTGGTTTCTGCTGGAAAATCATTATCGACTTCATCATCATGATCTTCAGACTGATCAAGATTTCTTTGCTTTTTTCGAAGCTTAAATTCGTCTAATAGATGGAATTCTCCACTTAATGTGCGTTTCCTTTTGCTTCCTCCTGGAGGTAATATTTCACATCTCTGTCGTGTTCGTATTGCAGGCTCTTCTCCTCGTGTCTGATCTAAATATATTTTCTTGTTGCGCTCTGCACTCTGTGATCGGTTGGACTGTACACTCAATTCAGAACAAAGCGACTCTGTGTCACTTTCTTTAACAATATCCGATACTACCTGCTCTGCATGTACAACTTCAAGTTTAGGTTTTCGTCCTGGTTTTCTCTTTACTCTATCTGGTAGGCTATTTTCCTTTGAGAGAAGACGTTTCTGCTCAATAATTGCAGATAAAATGTCCACATCAGATGCCTTTTCAGGCTTAATATTAAATTTATTTTCTAAACTTCCATCAGCTGCAGTCATATCAATATCTTGTGTTGGTTTTAATGTATCAATGGTAGCCAATAAATCAATTGCTTTCTCGTTTTCAACCGTTATTTTCTTCTCTCTGCATTTCTTCTCTATAATTACACTTTTATTTAGATCCTTACGGCAACCACTCAATTTATCTAAGAGTTTTTTCTGAATCTTTCTTCGGAGATCATTTGTAGCAAGTTGTGTTAGTGCATCATCCTCGGTTTGGATGGCTTGTGAAATTATAACTCTTTTCTTCTTAACTTTAAGGGCAGATTTAGCAACTTGTTTAAACTTAGTCAATGAAGTCACTGCTTTTGTCTTCAAATTATTTTTCTTTCCACCAGCTATGGACTTACTGTCTTTAACAGATTTCATAGGCGGCTCCGATTTGATGTCTGACTTTACAACCTTTGCTTTGAAAGTAACTTCTGGGTCATCTATATCACCATTCATCTTAAACGAGTTGACAGCTACAGCTGATGCATCAATCTTTTCATATGGAATCATTTTATCACTGTCTTTATCAATGTTTTTATTAAATGATTGTTTACTACTAGCTTTATTCTTCTGATGTTTAACCTTCTTGGTTTTCAACTGAACCTGTTTTGATGTATTGACCAATGACTTTAACTTTGACGTACTTGGTCTGTTCTGTGCAGAATATTTTAGTTGTTTAATTTTCTCCAAATCAGTTGTTCCGAATTTCTTCATGATCAATAACGTGGATTTGTTCAATGAGCCAGGTGGTCGACCCCGGGCGCGATGTTTGATAACTGTTCCTGTCGTCTGTTTGTCTTCCACTGGTTGGATTGACATTGCACTGGACCTGGCAATGATATCCAATGTCATTTCATTTGTGTTGGATTTGCTAGCACCTGCAGTTCCCGACGTACTATTGGACAACCGATTCCCAGAATGAGTGTCTTCTGTTCTGTCAGTTTCAGATAATGTTGGAACTTCCATTTCCAATTTAGGCGGCGTCTGTTTAGGTCTACCTTTCTTTCTTTTTACAATTTCATTACAGGGTGATAAGCGATCTGGGCTTTTAAAACAATCATCATCGTCACCATTTATGACAGCATCCCGGATCAAGTTCAAATCCAACGAATGTGGTCTACGCTTCATTCTTTCAGGAATATGTCTAACTGGAGCGACTGCAGATAATGATGTTCGTTTTGCTTTACTATGTTTTGTCACTACACATCTCTTCTTTTTGCTTAGAACTGAGGAATTTTCTTCAGGCTTTCTGTCAATGGAATCTCTTCTACTCCTTCTACTTCCTGTGGAAGAATCTCGGGATTTACTTCTCTCCGCTGAAGACGATTTCTCTCGAATTTTCTTTCCCGTTTTGTCACCATCAGACTTTGAACCTGAATTATATACATGGAAAAATGTGTCCCACTGATCAGCGTAGAAATACAGGCCATTATTTTATTTACGGACTGAATATGTGTGTCCATTCAAGAACAAGGAACCAGACTGTTACCAGTTTGTTTGTTTATTAGTGTTAACGGCCTATCAACAGCTAAGGTCATGTAAGGCCGGGCAAACGGGTTTGATCCCATTTTAACCCGCTGCATTGGGAGGGGGGGGGGGGGGGAAATCCCAAAATCAAAACGGAATATATACATCGAGAACAAATATATTCAGCCCTGAAATTAGAATAACCTGATCTGGTGCCAGGTCAATACCACACCAAAGTCACTTGGCCCCTTCCCCTAAAATAGGATTACGATTATCGTAATACTCACATAAGGGGTATAACCAGATTGAACTGTCACATACAAAATGCCAAAGACGTATGTGAGGGCCAAACCAGGTCTCCAGTCGGGATTCCGGTACGGATGAACCCCGATCGTTAAATTACCCATCACATACTCCCACCTGCCACCCACTACTTTACCAGGAAGATTGATCGAGGTTTTACAACTGCTCAACTGCAAGGTATTTTGTGACTGGAGAAATGTGGCTTATGGGTTTTGCGACCAGTGTATATCCAGATCAGCCTGTGCATCCGCACTGTTCGCAATTCCATCTACGAAACACCCGTCATGCTGCTAACAAGCTATACTTATCTTTATCAAGCTACATGAGTGTGCTATTGATCAGGAGCCCATTTCATCAACATTGCAAAGTATACTTTAGTAGCAAAGTAGAAAATTTCAATTTTATGATAAATTTATTAATTTTTATTATACTGAATTTATTACATTATCACAGCCAAATTGGCTGTGATAATGTAATAAATTCAGTATAATAATTCTGCATACTTTTAATCATGAAATATATGCATTTGTTAGTTCTATATGAAATAATGCATTTCAGGAAAAATAAATGATTACTCCCTCAAAGTATACTTTGCTAGTAAAGTATACTTTGCAATGTTGATGAAATAGGCTACAGGTGCTACACTGTTCACAAAGCTCATAAGCTCCATTTCTCACATCACAGCCTCATGTATATATCGATGGAATGCACCTGTTTGGTGAGCATTGCATGTTACGACTGAATGTACAATACCCTTCCTCCACCAGTGGCCTATTTCACCAATATTGCAATAGTATACTTACTTATCTAGCAAAGTCTACTTTGAGGGAGAAATTTCAATTTAAGGATAAATTTATTAATGTTTATTATACTGAATTTATTCTGGCTGTGATAATGTAATACAAGAGTTGTCAGAGGACAACGAAGCGCGCCCGGTGGCAGCAAAGGAACCGAGGGCACATTTGAAAACACAACGTGCTGGATAAGGGAAACAAAATTTATGAGCCATTTACCAGAGCGTGTTAAGGTTTCGAGCGTACAAAGTATTTGACCTTGACCCTGGGCTTGGCAGAGGTAGAGGACCCTTGGAGCAAAAGCAAGGAAACAAAAAATATAGGCCATTTACCTGAGCGTTAAGGTTTCGGAATGCACAAAGTATGTCACCTTGACCCTGGGCTTAGAAGTGGCGGGACGGACGTGGATTTTCCACAGCGCAGTAGAGGACCCTTGGAGCAATACGTATGTGAAATATGAAGCAAATCCAAGCAAAGAAACAAAAGTATAGGCCATTTACCCGAGCGTCTGAGCGTTAAGGTTTCGAGATGCACAAAGTATGTGACCTTGACCCTGGGCTTAGAAGGGGAGGCACGGACGTGGATTTGCCACAGCGCAGTAGAGGACCCTTGGAACAATGCGTGTGTGAAATATGAAGCAAATCCAAGCAAGGAAACAGAAAATATAGGCCATTATAATTTTTGAAGACTGACAGACGGATGGATGCCTACGACGCCGAGGGTATGCCATAAGCACTGCTTCCTTTGGAAGGCGCGCTAAAAATCAGTATAATAATTCTGCATACTTTTAATCATCAAATATATGCAGTGGTTATAGGTCTATATGAAACAATGAATTTTGGGGGAAATAAATGATTACTCCCTCAAAGTATATTTTGCGGTATAAGTATACTTTGCAATTTTGATGAAATCGGCTACAGATCACTTGGACCCTGATGTGACTCTCATATAACATAGAAGTCATGGAATCATGTGTTTTCGAACGGCGTGATGTCATGTTTTTCAGTAGATTTCCTTTAATATCTTTCTAATGGAATGACATATTTTTATGAAATATAACGCAACAAATGCGGTACAAATTGCCCTTTATTGTATCTACATGTAAGTGGCTTTAATCTCATAAATTTGATGAAGAATCGGTTACCGTAAATGTAAATACCAGATGGCCGCGGCCCGCATGTCGAGCCCGCCGAGGCATTTGATGGTATTTTTTAAAAACTTTAACGCAGATTTCGGATGGACGGACGGAGACCCGGACGTCATTGTGATCATTATGTCTCGCTGGCACGACAAAAAACTAGAGCACATGAATGAAAGAAATAAACAGTACTTGATTCTTTGCGAAAGTTATTGTAAAGAACTTCCAGAGCACCCATAAAACACATATGCCATCGTATTTGGTGTGCTACATATCATCAACATCCGTCTGTTTGTTAGGAAGAATTTATCTACAGTAACCAGATGGCCGCGGCCCGCATTTCGAGCCCGCCGAGGCATTTGATGGTCTCAGAGTGTATTTATTTGAAGTTTGAATTAAGGGTTGTGGAGATATACAGTATTAAGGTATGTAAAAGCTTTACCGCAAATTTTAAAGTCATTTGACCTTGATCTTGGGCATGTGGGCCGCATGGGTGGCTATAGAATGAAAATATGGATGATAATAAAGAATTATTTGAAGTTTGAAGTAAATGAGAGTACATGTAAGTGTTGTGGAGATATAAGGTATGTAAAAACTTTTTTGATTTCAAAGTCAGCTGACCTTGACCGTGGGCATGTGGACCACATGGGCAGGCTATAGAATGAAAATATGGATGATGAATAAGAAGTATTGGATGTTGGAAGTAAATTAGAGTAAGTGTTGTGGAGATATGAGTTATGTAAAAACTTTAATACAAATTTCAAAGTCATTTGACCTTGACCTTGGGCATGTGGACAACCTGGGCAGGCTATGGAATGAAAATATGGATGATGAAAAGGAAGTATTGGCAGTTGGAAGTAAATTGGAGTAACAATTGTGGAGATATAAGGTATGTAAAAACTTCAAGTCATTTGGCCTTGACCTTGGGACACAGGGGCCGCATGAGTGGGACACAGAATGAATATATGGATGATGGCCATTGAATAAGCAAACAAAGTTTCAAGTAAATCCGATTTACGGTTACAGAGATATGTAGTAGGTATCTGAAAACTTTAATGTAAATTTTGACAAAAGATTAACAAAACTTCTAAGTCATTTGACCTTGACCTTGGGCACAGGGGCCGCATGAGTGAGATACAGGTATAAAAACGTTAACGCAGATTTCGGACGGACGGACTGACGGACGCATCACAATGCAGAGCTCCAGATAAGGTGCGTATTGGCGTATTTTACGCAATTATTTTAGCTGAATACAAATTGGGCATTGATTTTCAAATTGAGTGGTGAAAATACTGTCATAAAGTTGAAAATTCACTTACTTGAGCTGCAAAAAGCAAACAATGTTATTAACAATTAATTTGTTATCATTTATTCCCTATTTAGTAATGAAGAAAATCAATAACCCATTTGTAAAAGTAAAATACGCAATTATTTTGAAATCAGGGGGTATAGTACGCTTGAAACTCAAAGCTTATCTGGAGCTCTGACAATGTCTCGCTTTCCGCTCGACAAAAATGACGTCACAGATTATGTCACGCCGGAAAATCGGGTTCGGAAAACGTGTGATCCCACACCCTGAAGTGGGGCTCATGGGGCGTGACCAGTGCAGTTCCTGTTCAAATAGTTCACCAAGTATGTGGTTTTATCCCGTCAACACAGTGCGTATGTGCCGTGAAACATTTTTAATATCCAGTCAATACAATTTTTGCATTTTACAGCCATTTGTAGGTGTTGACGGGATAAACAGAATAGTAGGTTAGTGCCATGAATGGGAAAAAATATCTGGCGCGGCACGGAAACGGGATGTGCTCGACAAAGCCTCGCCCATCCCGTTTCCTGAGCCTTGCCAGATATTTTTTCCCATTCACGGCACTAACCTACTATTCTCTATCTATTTTCCTTATTTCTGAACCAAAGTATATGTTGTGACCACTCATTTGAACCGTCTCGATGAGACGGTTCAAATGAGTGGTCACAACATATACTTCTGATGAGAAATAAAGAAATGCTTGAGCCTTGCCGGATATTTTTTCCCATTCACGGAACTAACCTACTATTCTCTATATTAGGTACAGTAATGTTACCATATTAAGACCACCTGTGGTTCTGAGGAAAAGTCGTCTTATTAGCGAGTCGGTCTTATTACCAGAACTCTGTAAAAACACCAAAATCCCTAATAACATCACAATCTTAATGAGGATATAATACCAGATGGCCGCGGCCCGCATGTCGAGCCCGTCGAGGCATTTGATGGTCTCAAGAGTGTATTTAATTGAAGTTTGATGCCCAATAAGCATACAAAGTTTCAAGCAAATCTGACTTACTGTTACAGAGATAGTAGGTATGTGAAAACTTTAACGCAAATTTTGACAGAAACTTTAACCCAAACATCTAAGTCATTTGATCTTGACATATGGGCACAGGGGCCGCATGAGTGGGATACAGCATGAATATATGGATGATGACTAATAAGTATATGAAGTTTCAAGTCAATGTGACTTAGGACTGCAGAGATATAAGGTATTTAAAAACTTTATAAAAACATATTTCGGAATGCAAACTTCTAAGTCATTTGACCTTGACCTTGGGAACAGGGGAGAGATATAAGGTATATAAAAACTTTAACGCAGATTTCGGACGGACGTCATAGTGATCACTATGTCTCACTTTCCGCAAGCGGTCTCGACAATAAACTAGATGGCCGCGGCCCGCATGTCACGCCCAACGAGGCTTTGATAGCATACTGAAAAATTTAACCAAAAAATTTAACCCGGACGAACGTACGTACGTAGCCGTACAGAGTGACTACAGACATACGTATGCCAATGTGGTGACTATATCACGCTGTACGCAAACGGGCACGACAAAAATACTAAGAAGAAATACATCATATAACACAAGTTTGCTTATCTGTTTACAAGTGAATTGTACAAGAAAACAGCTTTTGATTGTATATACAGAGCTCCAGATAAGCTTTGTGTCTAAAGCTATACTCTCTGATTACTTTTACAAATGGATTATTGATTTTCTTCATTACTACCGTTTGCTTTTTTGCAGCTCAACTAAGTGAATTTTCAACTTTATGACAGTATTTTCACTACTTAATTTGAAAATCAATGCATATTTTCACATTGCTGTGCGTATTGTGTACGCCCACTTTTGACAATGCGTATTCAGCTAAAATAATTGCGTAAAATACGCCAATACGAACCTTATCACATTATCTGGAGCTCTGTTTTCACTTTATATACAATTTTAGTGTCACTATTGTATTCATTTATCTGTTTATGTTTCTAACAAATGGTATCGTTCCTTGTCAGTCTGTGCAGGGCCCTGCCAGCAGATTATCACTAATTAAATGCCACAACTCCTCCATTTTTCCTGCCACAGTCGCAAATCGATTGAAATCGTTGATACTACCCCGAGTACTGGCCCACACGAATAATTGGTAACACATTTTTATAAACACTAGCCAATCGAATTCAACTGATTGATGTAATATGTCCAATTAGTGCAAACAGTATTGGCACGCATTTTTAAAACAACAATTAAGCAAAAGCTGTTGTTTGTTTTATGGGCATCATAAATTGTTTTATCCCGTCAACTATGTCGCTACTAGACGTGAAAAGCAGGTACGTGTATTTTTTCTCGTTCACGTCTAGTAGATACGTCATTATGTATGACGTTACGTCATTATGTGAATGACGTAACACGATAATCTTGTCGCTTCAGAAGACAAACTTATGAGGCCACAAATGCATTTTTAGAGACATTTGAACAACTTTGATGTGGTTAACGGGATAAATAGAATATTATTATAGTGTCATGAACGTGAATAAATATCTGACTCGGCATTCTCTATCTATTGTCTCAGAGTTGTCTTGTGTAGAGATAACCATCAGGCAGCGCTCCAGATAGGGTGCGTATTGGCATATTTTACGCAATTATTTTAGCTGAATACGCATTGATTATCAAAAGTGGGAGTACAAAATAAAATACGCACAGCAATGTGAAAATACGCATTGATTTTCAAATTGAGTAGTGAAAACACTCATAAAGTTATGAATTCACTTGCTGTAAAAAGCAAAATTGTAAAGGTAAAATACGCAATGATTTTGAAATCAGGGGGTATAGTACACTTTAGACACAAAGCTTATCTGGAGGGGCTGCACAAAGCAAACAGTGTTTGCTTTTTGCAGCTCAAATAAGTGAATGTTTAAATTTGTTATATTTTTTTATCATATGTTTCTATTTAGTAATGAAGAAAACCAATAACCCATTTGCAAAGGTAAAATACGCAATGATTTTGAAATCAGGGGGTATAGTACACTTTAGACACAAAGCTTATCTGGAGCTCTGCATCGGGCACAATGAACCCTGTTGCTACCATGGTCATAATAACGGACCCTAAAACAACACATTTTGACGCCTCGGGACTGTCAAAAGTGGTCGTATTACATAATAGCAGAGTGGTCGTTGTATCGAACCCTGCGACCATGTAAACAAAGAGCATGAAGAGTAAATAAAGAGGTTCTTTGACAATGCGGTCGTATTAACAGGGCGGTCTCAATAACGGGGTGGTCATAAGGTGGAACTTTACTGTACCATGTTCCACATTAACGGAACACACGACGACTGCTAACAAAATGCTGTATCAGGCATTGACGCTGAAACAACGTATCACGGTCAACCTGTATTCAAAAACTACTTCTGCTGCCATTTGATTGGTAGGATAACACCATGTGACTAAATGGCGTCCGTGATGACGCAACATAAACAAGTCAGATTTCTTTTCAACAAATGCCACATTATACTTTTACGAGGCCGTCCTTAAAAAATTGTTTGTTTCCTGTAACCCGACCCAGAATTTTAGAAGTGGGTCAGTCGTTAGGCAATTTCTTTTTTTTTCTGTCACAGGACATATTGAATTTAAAAATTATTAATATTAAAAAGGTACAATATTTTAACACTTGCATTGCAAGTGTTAAAATTGCAAGTGTTAAAATATTGTACCTTTTTAATATTAATAATTTTTAAATTCAATATTGCAAGTCTTGCAATAAAAGTATGTCGATTGCTGTATGTGTTGTTGTATGAACATGTATGCCGTTTACGGCCAAAGATTATATTAACCCTTTTAACCCACTGTAGAGCACTAAATTGAAAAAAAAAAAAAAAAAAAATATTAAAAAAAAAAAAAAAAAAAAATTGCAAACGAAATTACAATAAAAAAAAAACGGGGTCGCACCGTTTTTAGCCGGTCGGTCGGGTTATAGGAAACGGAGATATAATTATGGATGGCCCGACCAGTGTAGATCCAGATCAGCCTGTGCAGCCGCAGTCTGATCAGGATCTGTACTGTTCGCTATACCATCAATGAAGCACCCGTCATGATTCTAACAAGCAATATGGATCATCAAGCTAGAGGAGTGTGGTATTTGATCAGAATATCCAAGGTCACAAATCACATAAGCCCCATTTCTCCAGTCACAGCCACATCTTATCCCATAAAATGTTACCTGATAAATAGAATACCAAGCTCGTGTCTTTTTATATGGGATCAGAGTTGGCTTGGAAATGGTAGACGTTCCTCGGCAAACCTCGGAATTCCTACACGTATCCTAGCCTCAATTGATAAACATGAGCATAAACTCTACCTGGTATACTCAATATACATTTCGTCTCGGAAACGATAGGAATTCCTCGACCAACCTCGGAATTCCTACACATTTCACAGCCTCACCTGAAACACTCATATCAAACAGAGCTCCAGATAAGCTGCGTATTTGCGTAAATACCCAATTAAAATTGCCAAAAACCCCAATTGAAATCGGAAGTAGCGAGTATCAAATAGCAATAACAAATTTGTGGTACCTTTATTATGCTACAGAAAACAATAAACTGACCACAAATAAAGCATATTTTTCTTATTTTCCACGAAAACACATCTTTTTATTTCATTAGAATTGTCTCCAAGGAGACAATTCTAATGAAATACCAAGACATGTTTTCCTTTCGAAGCAAACTATTCAATACTTGCTGTCTGTTGATGTGTAAACAGTAGTGTGATTTTAGTTTACCCAATTAAAATATTGAAATACCCAATTGCTTCAGATATGATGGGAGTGAAAATACTCAATTACTAATTCCTTATCTGGAGCCCTGTATCAAATTACATCCCAGTGGCGGTTCTTGCAATCTACTCCCGTAGAAGATTGCAAGAGTTACCGTTTGCAACTAGACCTTTATCTGATAATATCACCCTTATTTGACAGTGCTTGCTATTTTTTTACAGAATCAGACAGCTTCTCAATTGCAAAAACAAAAGTTGAATCCTGAAAGAAAGGGGGGGGGGGGGGGGGGGGGCGGCACCCCAGGACACCCACCCCTTAATCCGCCACTGCATCCGGGTATTCTCTCTACAACCCTGGTCTTGCGTTACCTGATGCAGTGTTTGAAGCCCTGGCTGGACTAAATCGACCCGATATCGCAGCTTCGTCTACGTGGATCGGCTTCGACATTTTCCATCGTACCGGCGCTCCCGATTTGTCTCGGCTCAGCTTCGAGTAATAGTTCATGAGATTGCTGTGACCCTTTGACTGCTGTGCCAGCTTCCTCGTGATCTTCGTCGACGGGGACGGGATCTTCTTCTGTAAGATATAATGGGAAACGTAAATTTGTGAAAGGGTTAGATATCCCAGAAACAGCTACGGTCATAAGTGGCCGTGACTAGAGAAATCGGGTTTATAGGATATGCTGATTGCCAGACAGCGGGCTATATACTGCTTGTTAGAAGCATGATGGGCGTTTCATTGACAAAATGGCGAACAGTGCAGATCCTGATCAGACTGCGGATGCACAGGCTGATCTGGATCTGCACTGGTCACAAAACCATTAAGCCCCATTTCTCCAGTCACAGATATAGACAGCACCTCGGTCTCAAGTCACATCCGAAAGACAACTGGCAAGGAAATACTATGAAGATGATGAAAGGCTGAAAGTCCCTGTATATCAGTGCTCCAGTTAAGGTGCATAATTTGATCAACTTTGGGGGGAATTTTGTTATTTCTTCACCAAAAATGGCAAGTTGGGAGTGCTCTAGAATCGTCTCATTGAGATTCTAAAGAACTCCTAACTTGCCATTTTTGGTGAAGAACTAAGAAAAATACTTTGAATATTTAGTCAAATTACGCATCTTAACTGGAGCTCTTGTATATGTGGATGAAATGTGAGCATGTAACGGTGTGTATTTGTACCATTTTCTGATCCTATGGTGACTAGAAAAAATGAAAGTAAGATTTGATTTATTTGTGTTTAACGGACTATCAACAGATACGGTCATTTAAGGCCGGGTCAACGGGTTTGATCCCGTATTTAACTTGCTGCATTGTGATGAAAATCCCAAAATCACAACGGAATATTTACATCGGAAATAAATATAATAGGATAAAAGTAATAGGATTATGCATAATCGTAATACTCACATAAGGGGTATAACCAGATTCAACTGTCACATACAAGAATGCCAAAGATGTACGTGAGGGCCAAACTAGGTTTCCGGTCGGAATGCCGGTAAGGATGAACCCTGATCGTTAAATTACCCAATCGCATGCTCCCACCTGTCACCCAAACACAAAAATAATTATATTATTGAAAATATAACTATTGCAACGCTAGTTTTGCTACATATAGTATTAATAGTTCCACTCGATGCACTCTGGGTTAATAGTGACATTACACCCTTGTTTTGACTGGACAGTACGTCATCGACCGTGTCAGCGTTTAATAACATTCATTTCTCGAATTGTTAAAGTCGGTATTTTTCGCTTATCATACACATACATAAGAGTGTTACGGCATTATAGAAACTTGGAAAAGTCGCAGGAATACTGGACGAGGCCTTCCGGCCTACGTCCAGTATTCCCGCGACTTTTCCAAGTTTATGTATGGTGATTATATACAAGTGTGCAATCAGGGCTGCAGATAAGGAATTAGTAATTGAGTATTTTCACTCCATCATTTCTGAAGCAATTGGGTATTTCAAAATTTTAATTGGGTAAAATAATATCACACTACAGTTTACACATCAACATACAGCAATTATTCAATAGTTTGCTTCGAAATTAAAACATTTCTTGGCATTTCATGAAATACCAAGATGTGTTTTCATGGAAAAATAAGAAAATATGCTATATTTGTGGTCTGTTTATTGTTTTCTGTAGCATGATAAAGATACCACAAATTTTTCATTGCTTTTTGATACTCACTACTTCTGATTTCAATTGGGTTTTTGGCAATTTTAATTGGGTATTTACGCAAATACGCACCTTATCTGGAGCTCTGGGGCTATACAACATGGTTTGGCTTAGTTCCGAGTACATAACTCTAATTACACTGCATTACATAAGAGTTATGACGGAGTAGTCTTTCCAAATGTGCGTTTGAAGCATTTTTTGTTAACTTTCTACTTCGTGGAGAGTGACCTAAGAATGTTGCTAATACACACTTTATGGTAATATGTCGTCATATTGTAGAATTGTCTCTCAATAACAATATAGCGAAGTATGAACGTGAACACCCGGACATTTTTTTTTATATTTTAATGCTATTACACACATCTACACTGTGTAGTGTGGTGTAGCGATATAGTGCAACATGTTGCCTATAGCAGAAAACGTGCAGCTAGGTTTGGCTGTCAGACCCATTTTCTTGTGATGGCCCACTTAATTATGCTATGATTGTCTATTACCACATGTCTGTCACTATAGCAACAGTGTTCATACATGTAAGTAAGGATATGACAGATGCATTCAATACACAAATCACCTGTCTGATTACCTGCAGCTTGTAAATTACAAGGATAAATAACAAACAACTATGGTGTAAACATTTTTTATTTTTATAAACAAATCACAAAGCACATTTACATTTTCTGACTAACACATTTGCCCCTACTACACACATGGATTTGATTGCCCTCGGCGGTCATTACACAGAGTTGGAACATGTAAACATACATGTACACACGTGAGCCAGTATATAGGGGCCCCGGAATGCGCATAGCGATAAACGAACAGAAACCCGTGTTTACCTACCAATTACGAACTTTCTCCAAAATAGCGCTGTATTTTCACGATCAGTATTAACATATAAATGCAAATTGTTCCCATGAAGTTTGCATATCGGGCTATTAATTACGCAAACATGAAATAAATCTAAACAGAATACACAAAGCGTTGTTTCTCAGTTTCGCACGCTTGACTGACTCCGACGAGAACCTGCTCGCAAAAAAATTAAGTTTATCGACAGTTCAAAGAAGCGATATAAACACAATTTCCGCACAACTTACGCAAACTGGCGATTAATAATGCATTTACCTGTCTATCCATATCGATATTATGACACAACTACGGAAGTATACAAAAATATTCGTCAATCAGTCGACCCGCATCTCGACTCCATTAGGACTTCCCAAATAATGGCGGTCTCCGCGACAGAGCTAGAGGATGTGACGTCACACAAGCAGTAGACGCCTTCATACCCAGCTCATACAATCTTGGGCTCGAAAATGCTACAGAAAATACACATACCTATGCGCAGAGCCGTGTAGCATGATCTCCTTTGACCTTTGCCGATCAGTTCTGCATCTAGAATCAAGATTAACTGTCGCGGCGGCTTTATTTCACCATTTTAACACAAACATATGCGGCTAGCAGACTACACGGATCTCGCCGAGTGGGATAGCGAGTGTATATTCGTGGTTACTTCATGTCGTTGACGTGTCGGCCGACGGGAGACATGTACACTGCATACCGATTAACAAACTGCTTAATGCTCGACTGTCTAGCGGGATATCGTTGTTGTTTCATGTCTGTTAGTATGAGAGACCACTGGCTGCATAACATTTATATATGTATGTGTATTAAAATACACCACGGCCACTGTTCATGAATATGATACTAGCTTAGATATCTGGAGGTAGGCGATACGAATCTACACTGCGCGGCATTTTATTGTTCGTTGGCCTGTAACATAAACCCCGGCGTGTGTTCCTTTTGAGGTCAATTGACAATGGTATACACAATTATTTATGTAGATCCATGTTTAATGAATGTTTAGGCTTATGTCATTGTATTAAACGGCCATTGTCGCACTGATACAATGAGGCGAGATGTTGCCATGACATTGATAGGGTTAAACGGCGGATGAAGCAGGCTAGCCGCCAACTTATTCCAATGACCTTCAAGTGTAGAACCGGGAGACATAATGTTTGACATGCATTAATGCATGTCAAACATTACGTCTCCCATTACTACATATGCATTTAATAGGTTAATTTAAAATGGTGATACATATAAGTGCTATCTAAACATATTGTAAATGCGGAGCATAAAATAAGCCTGCTGTCGAGAGACTGTGGGCCTTGGATAAAAACAAATATGTTCATTGGTTCAGCATTGGACTATACTATGATAAACATTCACTGATGACTAAAGCTTAACGCGAATACCCCACTGACCGTTCCAAATCGGTACCTTGCAGTGATTATTGCTGTAGTTTAGCCCACACCAACGCATTAAGTATTTATTCACATGTAGTGCAGTCTTTCAATATTGGTGTACGAACATCGTTGGAAGATTAATACGGTAATACATTATGTACAGTTTTACATAATATTATATAGAGTACACACGTACATGTTTCCTTTTTTGGTGGCAGGAAATTGCACGCATAAAAAGGATATAATTAACAATCAAAATACATTTTTTAAAGAAACACTATAGCCTATAGCATTATACGAACTGCTAATTCGCCCTACACTCTATTTAACTCCACTTATTTCACAAATTGCATGATTTACCCCATTAAGTTACATATTACCAGATTTAATGACTACCTGTTCGACAGCAAATGGAAAATCAATACTCGGATGGGAGACTGCATTATAAACATGGTTAATTATAAATATGTTATTGTTCACATTTTGGGTTTCTAAGGAACTAAAAAGTTTAGTTATTTTACTTAAATATATACTTATTATTGTGAATACCATCGATGTGGTATTTGGTTGTGTATTTACCAGTAAGTAGGTCATTTCCATTTCCAGATCATCGATCGTGCAGTGATGACGCCATGTCTATAAATTTCATATGACATATCACACAGGGTAGCAGGGCTCCAGATAAGGAATTAGTAATTGAGTATTTTCACTCCATCATATCTGAAGCAATTGGGTATTTCAATATTTTAATTGGGTAAAATAAAATCACACTACTGTTTACACATCAACAGACAGCAATTATTGAATAGTTTGCTTCGAAATGAAAACATGTCTTCAAGTTGGCATTTCATTAGAATTGTCTCCGTGGAGACAATTCTAATGAAATACCAAGATGTGTTTTCATGGAAAATAAGAAAATTATGCTATATTTGTGGGTCTGTTTATTGTTTTCTGTAGCATGATAACGGTACCACAAATTTGTTATTGATTTTAATACGAACAATTTAACATGGGGGAAAGGGAAATGGAGGAGCTGTGGGAGGAGTCAGAAAAAGAAACATTTTGGAAATTGACTCCGAAACCTGGCTAGATAGCTTGGAAATGGTCTAACTAAAAAATCAAAAGTTAAATTTACCCATGTTAAATTCCCATAGACATCTTCACTCACTCTGTGAAGATGTCTATGGGGATTTAACATGGGGAAATTGTTTTTTCGCAATAAAATCAATATTTGACAAAATTTCACGAAATAAAAAGAAGGCTCATTCTTAAATGTTCCTTTAATTTTTTAATTGTTGATATAGCTGTACAATTTGGGCAGCTTTCGTGAAACAGACAGTAAGGAAGATCCCATTGGGAATTACTAGTACACATAACTAGTATCTATCAGGTAACCTGTCCTGCATTGACCGAATACGTACTAACTGATAACATATTGTTGTATCAGGCATTGACCTGATATAAACATCCGGGTTACAACGAAGTGAAAACTGACGTTCCATTGGTCGGATAACGTCACGTGACGTTACCGAATGACGTCAGTGTAATGACTCAACGTAAACAAGCTTAGTCTGCGTTCTGTCCATAGATAACGACGTCATCTGTGGTCATTTTCGAGCATAAAACGTTACCTGATAACTATAATACCGGGCTAGTGTATTTTGATATCAAGTTTATCAGGCTCGGCTCGGAAACGGTAGGAATTCCTCGGCAAGCCTCGGAATTCCTACGCGTTTCCTAGCCTTGCCTGATAAACTTAATATCAAAAGACACTAGCCTGGTATTCTCTATATACTGTATATATTAAACAAAATAACGGTAATAACAGTTTCATGGGAATCGCCTTTTCATGGAAATTAATTGTTCCATTTGCTTTTCAGATCATTAACAAACTTAATTGTGTATTTTCTTTTGTAATACATGTATATAATTATGGCAGTCAACCTTGCTAATTACGTGCTAAGACGGGCATATGCAAATACTAAGATGTGTTGTAATTACAATAATTTTATCCCGTCAACACAGTGCGTATGTGCCGTTTTTTGCATTTTAAAGCCATTTGGTATAAACATATTTTATTAAATAGTAATTAATTCATTTTTCGGTATACAAGCAGTGTAAAGAGGATTGGACCGAAAGATTGCTATATTATAGAGTTCCTCTCCTTGAACAAGGTAATTAGGGTCCCAGGCTGACATAACTCTTGCAAATCTAAAAAAAAACGCAATGGTCTCACATGTCATCAATACTATGCAATACTAGCAATTCGATGCAATACTAGCAGATACAATTCAAGTGTGTAATTATGTTTACGGATTTTTGGTAATAATATATAAAAAGGGTGTTTCAGCTAAATTTCAGCTAAAAACAGGATGAGAAAGATAACAACTACGAGACAAAGAAAATGAACATAATATGAAAATAATATAAACATGAAAAGTAAATAACAATCATAAAGATATTGTAAATATATGCATTTTCTACAAGCCATTTGTAGGTGTTGACAGGATTAAAAGAATAGTAGGTTAGTGCTGTGAATGGGAAAAAATATCTGGCGCGGCACGGAAACGGGATGTGCTCGGCAGAGCCTCGCCAATCACGTTTCCTAAGCGTTGCCAGATATTTTTCCCATTCATGGCACTAACTTACTATTCTCTATAACACAAACGGTCTCCATGATTGCAATAGGGCATTGGATAGAATTTACGATATTTTGTATAGCTATTGATATATACTGAATATAAATAATGTTGTTACGTTTGACATCATCTTGCATATTTGGCGGGCATCTTGAATTTAGTTATATATGCTCCATACCTGACACAAATAAATATGTAAGCTATATATTTTGACTTTTCGTCTGAATGTTAATTACCTGAACATTCATAATTCTGATGTATACACAAACTATTATCCGTATAATACAGTGTTCCATTCCAATTATTATGTCTAAAACAAAATGGCCGCTGAATATAACCTAATTTTTGTGGATACAATTCACTCCATTGCGCATCTAAACTGGTATGCTTGTTTTTAATTTTACATTATTATACACAATATATTTGCATTTCCAAAATGCAAGATGGACGACAAAATATAAACAGCTGCAAAATTTAAAGTGTATCACATGCATGTACTATAGTATGAATGCTGTGGACAAATGCACATTTATTATACCCATATTCGCATAGAACTGTTAATATAGTCTTACTCGTATGTGTAATCTAATCAGGTTAGTTAATATAACACGTACTGCTATTTAAATTGCACGATGAGTGATACAATCAAGATGGCTGCTAAATTAAGAAATTGTCAAAATTAGACGATATGGTATAGTATGATAGTTTATCCCGTCAACACAGTGCGTATGTACCGTGAAACATGGTGCCATTTTTGATATCATGTCAATACGATTTTGAGATGCGGCTGGGGTTATTCTTTGTATTTTAAAGCTTTTTGTAATGTTGACGGGATAAATAGCATAGTAGGTTAGTGCCGTGAATGGGGAAAATATCTGGCGCGGCACGGAAACGGGATGTGCTCGGCAGAGCCTCGCCCATCCCGTTTCCTAAGCCTTGCCAGATATTTTCCCCATTCACGGTACTAACCTATTATTCTCTATATCATACACATGGATGCATTATATACGATTTACTCGTTTTCACATATGACAGTACGCACTTGCAAAGTTTGTCCGCTATCAGTACAATATAATGGACGTAATAAAAATGCGTGCCAGAAATCAAGGTCTGCATGCTACATGTAGATGTTTTTCGCATACAAGTACAAGAAAAATTAATTTCAGTATTTCTGCAATTCAAAAAAATTCCCCATGTTAAATTATACAATACAATAATACAATACATTGTATTCACTCTTAGCCACATGCGTGACACACGATGTATACAACAGATTACATAATACAACGATGGGTACAAATACAAAATGCATATGTATAAGCTCACTAGTCATTATAACCATAAAGCATTTCTTATAAAAATAGCTAAATTTCTTAATTGCTTTCCAGATTTTTTCTCAGGTATATAACTGTGCGAATTTTAAAGTATTTGGTCTTCTAAAATAAAATGGTTTGATATACCGTTTTCGAACTTCATCATAGAAGCGGCACTCGAAAAGGAAATGAAACTCGTCACCGAGAGCACCAGCGCCACATTTGTTGCAGACCCTGCTTGCTCTCGGCACACCTGTCCATCTACCAGTTTCGACCGCCAGTCTATGATTACAAGTTCGAAATCTGGTCAATGTTTTTCTTAACCTTTCCGTGAGATTAATTAAATATGTTTCTAATCCAAACTCTGTTTTAAAGATTCTATACGTAATTCCACGTGAAGATGAATCGATGCTGGTGAGCCATGACTGAATAAACTGGTTCTGAAGCTGGGTCCTGGAATTTCACTCTGTGAAGATGTCTAAGGGGATTTAACATGGGGAAATTGTTTTTTTCGCAATAAATTAAATATTTGACCAAATTTCACGAAATAAAAAGAAGGTTCATTCTTAAATGTTCCTTTAATTTAATATTATCGAAAACAAAAACAAATATAGTTTTTGAATTGTTGAGATAGCTGTAAAATTTGGGCAGCTTTCGTGAAACAGACAGTAAGGAAGATAACTTTGGAAATTACTAGTACACATAACTAATATATATTTACAAGATAGTACAAGAAAAATTTAATTCGCGCACCTTTATTTATATTTATTTAATATTATGTTAACCTTATTCACTAAATAATGGGCCAATCATGTTTGTTTGCATTTGAGCGACATCTAGTGCTTTTAAAGGTGCATGCCCACTCCGTAGGCACACACTGTTCTTTATATCAGAGACACCAACTGAGACATTTTCTGGCAAAAGAAACATTCATTCACCATTACCCCATGTATTGATAGGAATTATTATACATTTTATATCTGACGTAAATTTTCACACTGATATCAGGGGCAACAAAAGTGTGTCCTTAAATTTTTAACGGACGTTACTATTTATTCTCTGTATTTGTTTTTTGATGTGCAATGGTCATACTTTATAATCTGTTGAAATAATTATTTATTCAGGTGACGCATTTAATTACTATAAATAATAAAACAATAGCATGCCTCGCTTGCATATGAAAATAGCCTGATACTGCCGCGCGTCACTATCAGTAAAATAAATATTACTAAATGATTATGTCTGTATAGCGGGCACTCGTAATTTTTAGAACTGGTGGAATAGTGACACAATTATACACTTATTTAATTCATATAACGAACATTTTATGCCTACTGAGTGGGCATGTACCTTTAATTGTCTACGTTGAGTTTCGCTTAAGCCGGTGCTAGTGGGCGTTTGTGTCATGGATGGACATTTTAAAATATATATTAATGCCAATCAATGCGTGGGGTAATGGTGAATGAATGTTTATCCCGTCAACACAGTGCATATGTGCCATGAAACACGGTGCCGTGAAACAATGTTGATATCCTGTCAATACGACCTAATCACTGCGTATGAATATGTGCGGTGGCTGGGGTAATTCATTTTGCATTTTAAAGCCATTTGTAGGTGTTGACGGGATAAATAGAATAGTAGGTTAGTGCCGTGAATGGGAAAAAATATCTGGCGCGGCACGGAAACGGGATGTGCTCGGCAGAGCCTCGCCCATCCCGTCTCCTAAGCATTGCCCGATATGTTTTCCCATTCACGGCACTAACCTACTATTCTCTATTTATTTTGCTGTATCTGATAATAATTGCAGCACAAAAATATTTACACAATTCCCTAACATTTGATTGGCCCGTAGCAAGTCTCTGTCCAAAATGTATATCCCAGTAAACTCCCACGCCGAACTACTTTCCGTAACCGTGAGGCGCAGTTAAAATAATTCTTAAGAAAACGGAAAATAAACATATTTTCTTGATGAATTTATTTCAAATGCTGGAATTATATGGAATGAATGACCTTTTTGTCGAATTTATCGGGGATATAAACTTGGAAAAGTCGCGGGAATACTGGACGAGGCATGTACCTTTAATACAAAACAATCGGAAAAGTCTTGTAACTGTCGAAATGAATCGCGTTCAACAACCACCAATAATCTACTGTCTGTTCCACGTTTTTCTGCCGACGAACTTCTGGCTATCCAACACATTAAATCTAAAATATATTTAAATCTAAGTAGTTTTTCATCAATAACAAAAAGGTCACCCTCCCCCAAACAATTGATTTGACTAAATTCTATCAAATATTGATTTTATTGCGAAAAAAAGATTTTCCTATGAGAATTTAACATGGGGCTAAAATAAATGTTTTAAAAATATTGTTTTCATTGTGGACAGATTTTCAAAATTTAACCTTTGTTTTCTGGAACCTTTGTCTGGAAGAACGCGCGGGGAGACTTTCGACATTTAAAAGGGCTGAGGAAGTTTTTAAAGGCACAACATGTTCTTTATAGGAATTAAATAAGCGTATAATTGTGTCACTATTCCACCAGTTCAAAAAGTTACGAGTGCCCGCTATCCAGATAATTTAGCAATATTTATTTTACTGCTAGTGACGCGCGGTGGTATCAGGCTATTGTCATATGCAAATGAGACATGATATCTTTTAATTATTTATACTAATTAAATGCGTCACCTGAAAAAATATTATTTTCGACAGATTATAAAGTATGATCATTGCACATCTAAAAATAAATACAAAGAATAAATAGGAATGTCCGTTAACAGTTTAATGAGACACGGTTATCGCCCCTGATAGCAGTGTGGATATTTACGTCTGATATAAAACGCATACTTATGTCAATCAACACGTCGGGTAATGGTGAATGAATGTTTATTTTGCCAGAAAATGTCTCAGATGATGTCTCTGATATAAAGAACATTCTGTGCCTACTGAGTGGGCATGTACCTTTAACATAAATATACCTTCGTCATTTACCCTTTTCAAGGCATTGCTTGTTTTTTACCGGATACTTCGGTAGGATTTGGTCAACTGAGTAGACGCTTAGCATAGAAAAGGTATGGTATGGCCTGACTTATACGCTGTAATAGGCATATCTCATGCTACACACATATGAATTCTTCTGCACACATTGCTTTCAAAATGTATACAATAACAGGGAAATTAACGTCTCATATGTGGCATTGTCATCTACATCTACTTGTTTGTTTCATAGAGTATTATATTTCCGAGGTTTGATAAAACAATGTTTGTAATGTACTACTCAGGGGTGCCGGAAAGTAGGTCCGGCGAATCTACCGGGTGCCCACGTGACCCACCTAAAGTGCATGGTGTTACCACTCAGTTGAACCGTCTCGTCGAGACGGTTCAACTGAGTGGTAACACCATCACATATGATGAGAAATGAGAAAAATTACAAAAAAAAAAATTTACATTCCGTTCTTTTTATACATGAATTACAAATATGTTAAAATGATTGTTTCGGCAGTCGCCGGACATGCAGGACCTGTTCCGATGTCCCCGCTACTGTCTGTTTCACGAAACCTGCCCAAATTTTACGGCGTTATAAACAATGCAAGAACATTTTGTTTTTTGATAATATTAAATATTTTCACAATTTAAGAATGAGACATCGTTTTATTTTGTGAAATTTGACCAAATATTGATGGGAGCATGACCAACATATATTGTGTAATCGATAATTACTAATTTATTTATTGATATGATTTATGTCTAGGATGAAAACTTTTTATATTTATTTTCAAAACTTGGAAAACAATATTTACAATCAGGCTGGTAAATATAAATTATATTCAAAAAATCATGTTTAATGTTGTTTTCTTTAAGAAAACAAATATACATCTTATCTAATTATCCGGTTGACAAGCACTATTATAATATAAACAGAAAGAGAAAGATTATAACTGTATTTTGTTTTATAAACATAAAACTCCATTGTATTTTTTTTCTCACAATTATGAATTAAGAAAATGAAAAAAGAAGAAAAATATATGTGAAATTATATAGATAATAGTAGGTTAGTGCCGTGAAAGGGAAAAATATCTGGCAAGGCTTAGGAAACGGGATGGTCAAGGCTCTGCCGAGCACATCCAGTTTCCGTGCCGCGCCAGATATTGTTTCCCATTCACGGCACTAACCTACTATTCTATTTATCCCGTAAACACATACTAACTGCTTTAAAATGCAAACGAAATAACCCCAGCCACCGAACATATTCATACGCAGTGATTAGGTCGTATTGACAGGATATCAAAAATGTTTCACGGCACCGTGTTTCACGGCACATACGCACTGTGTTGGCGGTATAACTATATTTATATATAAGGTCGTATAAAGTTTAATTCACGATTGCGTTCATCTATAATCTCTTGGCCGTTCCAAGCCGATGTTCTGTCCTTCATGTTTGTTGTCTTGTATAGGACACAAGCTATGTGATTTTGTTGATGAAAACTATTTACAGAAACTGTAATATTTTCTGTCAATGACATTCGAAAGTGGACGAAACTTTCGTAGCAAATGCCGAATATATTCAATTCCGCATTTGCTAAGAACATTTCGTCAACTTTCGACGTTATGTACCGAAAATATTGTAAATTTTGTAAATATTTTTGTGAAAAATCGCACACCTTCTTAGGTACGAAACCACATTGCTTGTGCCATATTATTTATGTCAATTTGCTCCGTTGTGGGACTCGGCTGACTGCCACAGTCGGCGTTTCTGTTTACTTACCGTTCCACGGCGGTACCCGTGCTGGCATGTTTACATGTAGCGTGTTATTATTGGTTTATAGCACCGGGATTGTCTTTTTGAGTCTTATGAGGGTTTGTTCGGTGAGGGCAAGGCTGTGGGATAGCAGCTGACATTGGGGCGGCGAGGCATCCTCGTAAATAATGGTTAATGACGCGCGAGCTCGAAGCTCGATGCGTATCGTAGGACGGTGGCGTTTGGGGTGTGGGGTTTGGGGCTCCTCCCACAAGAACATTTGGAAACCCAGAACGCCTGCATAAGTAACCGGTAACCGGAGTTTGTTTTTGCAGTAACATTTCATGATTTGGAGAGCAATATTTGAAGGCTAAAGACGTTTGAAAAACAAATACTGGTGCCGCGGCGCCAAAATATTGGGAATGCGACCGCGGCCCCTGTGGCCCCAGCTGCGACGCCTCTGGTACCTTAACAAGGTGTATGAGCACGTGGTACTAACAACAACAACACGTACTGAAACTTCCAGAATCAATCCGATTCAAAGTACGTATTCGTTTATAGTGTCCTTATTACGTAACGGATTTTGATGAAATATGTCGCATCAAATGCGTCTTGTTAAGCTGCATTTGGTGGTCTCTGTACGTTGGCCCAAACTTATGTCGTTTTTGCGAAGAATCGATTTCCGTGTCTATCGACACGGAACTCGATTCTTCGCAAAAACGACATACGTCTGTGCCATGAAGACGCGTTTGCTGTTCCATATTTCATCAAAATCCGTTGAATATTAAGAAAAATATCAAATAATACTTACTTTGGAGTGGGCGAAATTGTTGTTGTTGTAACCACGTGATCATGCCCCTTGCTTAATAGATGTCCGATTTTCAATGAGAAATATTTACAGAAACTATAATATATTCCGTAAATGACATCAAAAATTGATGAAATTCCCATAGCAAATGCAGCATTCTGGAAATTTCGTCATCTTTCGACATGTTTTACGGAAAATATCATAAATATTATAAATATATTTAAAAAAAATCACATATATGACGACGACGACGACGATGATGCGGACGACGACGACGGAAAAAGCGGCGACTGCATGTATAGCCGCGACTTCTGCTAAAGCAGGCGCGACAAAAATTGGTTAAATAATAAGAAAAATCAAAGTAGATTTTTTCGTCAAACTAATACCAGGAAGGAATTGAACATATATTAAGTGTATTTTTTTTTTGCACACATACTGATCGTCCTATCATGAATACATTGCCAGAAAAAGACACACAGGTATTGTAACATTTTGCAGACGGAAATTTGCCGAAAACTAAATTCTGTGGTATGATCACATGTTGGAATGAAAATAAAACACTTTATTTCTAATCTATGTACAATGTACATGTAGTTCTATAATTTTCAATTTTGGGACAAGATCAGCGATTTTATAAACACATTACTCCTATGTAAGAATATCGATTAATTTCATAAAAGTTTATAGAAATAAAATACTTTCTTTAGTAATTACCTTTTCCAAAATGTGTGCTTCAAAAATCCCAGATTTTACACTAAACTAAGAATTGTAGAAGTCCGTAAGTCCGTTCGAAAATATGCTTAACTTATAGGAACGTGTCATGTTTTAGATTTCAAAAATAATCCCCAAAACTGGGATTTTCAAAATCAGCATTTTTATCTAGAAAATGGAATTTGAGTAACAGCACACAGTTTTCTTGTTGCAGGAAACGATGCACAGCACGTGTATAAACAAGAATTCCGCCACGGAAGCGGTGTCGCGCCTACCGAGGCATTTGACCGTAACATGATCATGGGCATGTGTTATAGTAGGTATCACAACAACTGTCAGACCTTCACATGGTTGTGGAAACACTTAGCCATTTTTTTAATGTCAAAAAGGTTCATCAACCTTGACCTTTTTCGTGTTTTAAAACACGAAAAAGGTCAAGGTTGATGAACCTTTTTGACATTAAAAAAATGGCTCAGTGTTTCCACAACCATGTGAAGGTCAAAAAGGTCAAGGTCATGTTAATGGCCACATGAGTGTGTTCCAAATGCTTACATGTATCAAGTGTCCAAATATTGAAGCAATCCATTAAGTAATATTAATGTCATACGATGCTGAAGAAACTTGTACAAGCTTTTTGACGCAAAACAATGGCTAAGAGTTTCCACAAAATGGGAAGGTACAAAAGGTCAAGGTCATGTTAATGGGGGCATGAGTGTGTTTCAAATGTTCACATGTAGACAGTGTCCAAATAATTGAAGCAATCTGTCAAGTAATATTAAAGTTGTATCATACTGAAGAAACTTGTACAAACTTGTTGACGCAAAAACAATGGCTAAGTGTTTCCGCAAAAAATGTGAAGGTAAAAAAGGTCAAGACCATGTTATTGGCGGCATGAGGGGGTTCCGAATGAACATATGTATCAAGTGTCCAAATATTGAAGCAATCCGTCATGTGATATTAAAGTTATACCATGATGATGAAGCTTATACAATTGTTTTGACATTTCGGACGGCGACGACGCGGACGACTGAAAAAGCGGCGACTTTAGTCGCGACTTCTGCTGAAGCAGGCGCGACAGAAATGAACTTTAATTATCTTCAGGTACTCGAAATATATAAATTGTAAGCCGACCTCCATTTAGGCTGACCAGTTAGAACATTGGGCGAGTATACTATACAACATACATGATATTAAATCAACAAACATGTTTTATCCCGTCAACACAGTACGTATGTGCCGTGAAACACGGTGCCGTGACACATTTTTGATATCCAGTCTATACAATTTTTGCATTTTAATGCCATTTGTAGGTGTCCACGGGATAAATAGAATAAAAGGTTAGTGCTGTGAATGGGAAAACATATCTGGCGCGGCACGGAAACGGGATGTGCTCGGCAGAGCCTCGCCCATCCCATTTCCTGAGCCTTGCCAGATATTTTTTCCCATCTGCTATTCACTCTTCAGTCAGTTCATTGGGGAATAGTTGTCCTGGGGCTGTCTTTGCACTTCCTTTACTACATGTACATCTTTAAATTAAAACATTTAAGCTAGAAACACCATTTTTAGACATTTATTTAAAAGAAAAACTGTTGTTGTGTACCGTTGCTTTCCTTTTGGGACCGCACACCTCTGGCTGTGGAGTGCATGCTTGTGCCACATTGAAGGATCGTCGACCACCGCCGTGAGTGGGTCATGTGTTTAGCATTGCGTTCGATTCTTCTATACGTGGATCTCCTTTGGGTGTACATTGTTCTCTATTTCGTACACTATATAAAGTCCTTGTGAAACCAGTGGAACTCTCTAAACCGGACACAGAGGAACGTTGGTTGTGCTTAATATTTATAGTTGCATTGCCATTTATCTGCGATGATAATGTCTGTTCATGTTCACAAAGCAGTCACGCGTGTCTTGAGGTAGGTATATGCCCGTTTTGCAGTGGAACCTCTCTAAACCGGACACCCTGGGGGCCTCCCCAGGGTGTCCGGTTTAGAGAGGTTCCACTGTATACCATTAAAACTGTATTTTAATATGAGACAAGTCATGTGACTTCTGGCCATTAAACACATTACACAAAGAAAGTAACTTTTCATCAATAATAAAAAAGCCACCCTCCTCATTTTTTGTATTTGATGAAATTCCGTCAAATATTGATTTTATCGCGAAAAAAAATAGATTTCCTATGGGAATTTAACATGGGGGCTAAAATAGATTTTTTTAAAATGCTTTTGGAATTTGTGGACCGATTTTAAGTCTTAACTTTTGTTTTCTTAGTTACGTCATTTCCAAGCTATTTAGCCAGGTTTCGGAGCCAATTTCCAATGTTTTGTTGTTCGATCGCTCCTGTAGCCCTTTAACTCCGTTTGCCCCATGTTAAATTCCCATAGGAAAATCGTTATTTCGCAATAAAATCTATATTAAATTATATAATTTTGGGGAGGGTGACTTTTTTGTCATTGAGGAAAAAGTACTTACATTTAAATATGTTTTATATTTAAAGTGTTTACTAGCCAATAGTTCATCGGCAAAAAACGTGGACGAGACATTTATTTTATAGGATGTCCGATCTCATGTTAAATAGTTAAATGACATCGACAGTTGACGAACTGTTCAGTTCAAATGCGGAATAGAATTCCGTATTTACTCTGAAAAGCATGTCACATTTCACATTTTACAGCAACTATGCCAGTTTCTGTAAACATGTTTCTTATACAATCGCACATCTTCTTGGGGTATAAAAGCGCACGGCTTGTCTCATACGTAAATACATCGTAGCGATTGAGTGGACCATGTTACCGTGGGCGCCGAAGAGTTGCTGGAAGTGACATGGACTTTCTCCAGTACGTATGCCCACCAGTATTTCTGGAAGTGGCATGTGCTTTCCACAGTGTGTTTGTCTCATGACACCCAGATTGGTCCAGCAATGGCATTTGGTTTCAGGATGTCAGGCAGACTGCATAAGCAACATATGGCTGTGATTGGAGAAATTGGGCTTATGGGTTTTTCGAACAGTGTAGATCCAGATCAGCCTGTGCATCCGCACAGTCTGATCAGAATCTACACTGTTCGAAATTCCATCAATGAAACACCCGTCATTATAGATCGTTATCAAGCGACATGAGTGTCGCGTAAACGCCGATGAGTTACTGGAAGTGGCATGGACTTTCCCCAGTATGTATGCGTACCAATACTTCCAAGTCTAACTACTTACCAGGGGCCGTTTCACTAAACTTCGTACGACTAAAATGTTAGTAAGTGCAAACTTATGATAAATTTCACATTAACCATGTTTTCTTGTAAACAATTATTGGACCTACATTTATTGAGCAGCCTATTCTCAATAAATGTCAATACACACATTGAAATTTCTAGACGATGATAAATTTGCACTTAATGAAACGGGCACCCGGATCTGTGAAGCTACACTGACCGTGAGTAGCCAGTAACCGGACATATACATAAATGAACCCTATAACTGTTGAACGCTTGTATTGATTCGAAACTTCAAATGAGAGTTACACAATATTTCGAATAAATACTTGCATGTGTTCACTTACCATTTTTGACTGACGTTCAGCTGCCAACCTACATTGATATGTTGGCGTTACAACACTGACTGTGACTACTTGTGTAGCAATCTGGAAATACTATGAATATAATATTAATGTTATTCACTTTGAAATCGAATTGCGTTGTAATTATAATAAATGAATAATATTTTATTGAGATTTATGCGGGTAACAACCTTTTAAACTTGCAGTATTACTGAATGATGAGCTTCCAGCGTTCAGCAATATAGTTAAACTTTTAAACGTTTATGCCCCGATACATTCTCAAATAAATGTCATTTATTCCAATAGTGTCGAGCCGAAGGTAATGTCTGTCAAATGAGATAAGCCATGTGATTTTTTACCTTCGGGCATCTGCGTAATTTCATGAAACACGTTTACACAATTTACAATATTTTCTGTAAATGACGTCAAAAATTGACACAAATTTCAGAGTACATAGATTCCGCATGTACTCTGATTTTTTTGTCAGCTTCTGAGTTTATTTATGCAAAAATATTATAAATTTTGTAAACGTATTTCATGAAATTACGCAGATGTACACCCGAATGAAAAAACTAGACGAAACGATCTGCTGAGGAGACCAATGAAAAGTAGAGGGCAATATACCCAAAGAGTAACTGAAGAGCCCATTTAAAGTGACTGTACAAGCCTCGACAAATCCACTCGTCTTCTCGTATTGGCAAGTAAGTTTTAAATCTGGACGTGTGGTAATATGAAGAGAAAGTGGGGCATAAAAATAAAAACATATATGAATGTACGAGTTGAAATCCAATCCGAATGAGTGGAAAATTAAGAATGTGTCTAGGCCTGTTGTATATCAGATGTATCAGATGTCCACTATGTGTGGACAAAACAACCAAAAAGTATCCATCCCATTGTTTGTATTTGATTAAATTCCATCAAATATTGGTTTTATTGTGAGAAAAAAGTAACATAAGGGCTAAAATAGATTTTTTAAATACTTTTTGAATTAGTGGATCGATTTTTAAAATCTAACTTTTGTTTTCTTACTGTGTGTTTCACGAAACCTGCCAAAATGTTAATGCTATATTGTTACATGGTTTCCGTTGTTTGCTTGCTGTTTGCACATGGCTGTAGGCAATGCTCATTCCGGGGCCGCGCGTAATGAAAGTGCCTTCATGACGTCACTACGCGGAAGTGCCTTCGTGACGTCACTACTTCATGCCGTTCACGACGTTCATGACGCGGCCCCGGAATATGCATACCGAAAATTGTCTACGTGAATGGGACGATTTTATAAAAGTACTGAAAATACTGAATATAATGCTCAAATTACATCAGTTTTTCGTTGGAAATGTAACAATAACGTTTGATCATGTCCAGCCGTGTGCAAACGTTTGCTGTGGCCCTCGGGAACTGTTTGAACCCGCGGCCTGCGACATTATTTGTCTTTCGATATTTTACAATTTTATCAAAATTGGAGAATGAGCCTTCAATTTATATCGTGAAATCTTGTTAAATATTGATTTTATTACGAAAAATTGGATTTGTCTATGAGAATTTAATATGGGGGAACTTGTAAAAGGGAGGTGGAAGATATGTGGGAGGAGTCAAGCAACGAAAACATTTGCAAGACTCCGAAGCCTGGCTAGATAGCTTGGAAATGATATAAGAAAACGAAAGTCAAATTTTAAAATTGGTCCACTATTGCTGACCTTAGAAGAAATTCCCCATTTTTTTCCGCAATATAATCAATATTTGACCATATTTCACGAACTAGCAAGAATGCTCATTGTTGAATTTTGACTCCGAAACCTGGGTAGATAGCTTGGATATGATCTAACTAAGAAAATCGGTTCATTTTTTTTAAAATTATAATTGTTTCCCCATTTAAAATATTGTTTTTGAATTGTTTATAGCGCCGTACAATTTGGGCAGGTTTCGTGAAACAGACAGCAGTTACATCATTGCCAAGCTATCTAGCCAGGTTTCGTAGTCACCTTTCATTTTTTTTCGACCCCCACCGTCAGTCCCAGGTCCTTTTTGACCCATGTTAAATCCCCATGCAATTTCAACAACTAATATTTTCAGGGAAGGGTGACCTTTTTGTTATTTATGCAAATTCACTTACATTTAAATAGTTTTTACATTTAATGTGTATAATAGCAAAGGTTCGTCGACAACAAAACGTGGAACAGACAGTAGTAAATGTATATATATGTTGCCAGTGCCACTACGACTATTTTTTCCATTCCATTCGGCTCATATTTAAGGGTGGGAATTGTCTCGAACACCTTCCATACCCGGTCGCCTATTTTGCTTTCAGTGGCCTATTTAAACGTTCGTTGACAACAAAACGTGGAACAGACAGTAGTATATCGATGGTCTAGTAACATAAGGTCGTAACTGCTATGCTTTAGCATAGCAGTTGCGACCTTATATTACTAGACCATCGATATGTATATTCTGAGCTGTTGCCAGTGTCACGACTAGTTTGCTTTCAGTGGCCTATTTAAAAGTTCGTCGAAAACAAAACGTGGAACAGACAGTAGTACATGTATATATATGTTGCCAGTGCCACTACGACTATTTTGCTTTCAGTGGCCTATTTAAAAGTTCGTCGAAAACAAAACGTGGAACAGACAGTAGTACATGTATATATATGTTGCCAGTGCCACTACGACTATTTTGCTTTCAGTGGCCTATTTAAAAGTTCGTTGACAACAAAACGTGGAACAGACAGTAGTATATCGATGGTCTAGTGACATAAGGTCGCAACTGCTATGCTAAAGCATAGCAGTTACGACCTTATGTTACTAGACCATCGATATGTATATTCTGGGCTGTTGCCAGTGCCATGACTATTTTGCTTTAAGTGGCTTATTTAAAAGTTCGTCGAAAACAAAAAACGTGGAACAGACAATAGTATATGTATATTCTGGGCTGTTGCCCGTGTCACGACTATTTTGCTTTCAGTGGCCTATTTCACCAGCATTGCAAAGTATACTTTTCTAGAAAAGTATACTTTGAGGGAGAAATTTTCAGTTTTAGGATAAATTTATTATTTTTTATTATACTGAATTTATTACATTATCACAGCAATTTCGGTTGTGATAATGTAATAAATTCAGTATAATAATTCTTCATACTTTTAATCATCAGATATATGCAGTCGTTAGTTCTATATGAAATAATGCATTTCAGGAAAAATAAATGATTACTCCTTCAAAGTATACTTTGCTATAAAAGCATACTTTGCAATGTTGGTGAAATCGTCTATGGCCCCAGTATGACTTGGAAATAAATGTACATATATCGCTGCTGTTTTGCTTTAATTTTGTATACATTATATGCAAACAGCCAAAGCTACGGAGCCCCGCAGGGGACATGGGTTTTTTTATGAATTCGTTCCCATTCGTTCCCTCAATTTATCATTTCGTTCCCTCGCATTAGCAATTCGTTCCCACGATATAACAATTTGTTCCTACGAATTAACAATCCGTTCCCTCGAATTAACAATTATTTCGTGGGAACGAATTAATAAAAAATAATTCTACGTCCCCTGCGGGACTCCGTACAAAGCGGCACGCCTTTTATGTTACGTTTTAGTTAACCTTTTAAGCTTTATTCATGTGTACAAGCCTACATGGTTCAGCGCATGCTGTAAGTAGTATAATTATGATAACTACTTTCAAGAAAGTTCACGGTGTAATACGAAATACGGAAGCCCATTAGGGCCACTTCACTTTTTGAGAATTTCCATTTATTCAAGTTGTTTTCTTGAATTTTTAAGTTCTTCTCTTGAATTTTCAGGATGTTTTCTTGAATTTTCAAGTTCTTTTCTTGAATTTTCAAGATCTTTTCTTGAATTTTCAAGAAAAGATTTTTTCATCTTGAAAATTCAAGAAAAGAACTTGAAAATTCAAGAAAACAACTTGAAATCTTGAATTTTCAAGTTCTTTTCTTGAATTTTTCAAGATCTTTTCTTGAATTTTCAAGAAAATATCTTGAAAATTCAAGTAAAGAACTTGAAAATTAAAGAAAACATCTAGAAAATTCAAGAAAAGATCTCGAAAATTCAAGAAAAAACTTGAAAATTCAAGAAAACATCTCGAAAATTCAAGAAAAGATAACAAAAAGTGAAGTGGCCCTAATGGGCTTCCATACACTACTGCCCGCGCTAATCTTGTCAATATTTGTCTATTATTTCGCAAATAATTGTGCTTGAAATCATGCAGCGTGATTGTCTGAGCCTGTGCTGTGCTACAGCTCAGGCTCAGTCAATCAAACTGCTTGATTGCTAGTTGAGATTGCCAATATATGTTCAGAAACGTTGACCAATATTAACGCAGACGGTTGTGTGCAAGCAATGTATTTATATTTATGAATCATTGGTGTTGTAATAACGATAATACAGTGAAGCATCTCTAAACCGGACACCCTGGGAGGTCCCCAGGGTGTCCGGCTTAGAGAGGTTCCACTGTAAATCGGGCATATTTAGGTTGTCAGACGAACTGGTTCCAAAACAAGTACCAACTTGAACTACACGAACTAGTTCGTAATCTGGATAGATCATATCGCGGCGGATCTGACTTGAGTGATGATTCAGATTATGAGTCAGCAAATGCTAGGTTGTATTATTGAATAAGCACAGCATCATACATGAACGCTGTGTTGATCCACAAACACGTTTTGTATTTTAAAGGTACATGCCCACTCAGTAGGCACATACTGTTCTTTATAGGAATTAAATAAGTGTATAATTGTGTCACTATTCAACCAGTTCTAAATATTACAAATGTCCGCTATACAGGTATACTCGTTTAGTAATACGTGTTTTACTGATAGCGACTCGCGGTGGTATCAGGCTATTTTCATATGCAAATGCGGCACGATGTTTTTTAATTATTTATACTAATTAAATGCGTCATCTGAAAAAATAATATTTTCGACAGTTTATAAAGTATGATAATTGCACACCAAACAAATAAATACACAGAATACATAGTACTGTCCGTTAACATTTTAAGGAAACACGGCTATCGCCCCTGATATCAGTGTGAACAATTACGTCCGATATAAAATATATAATAATGCCAATCAATAGGTGGGGTAACGGTGAATGAATGTCTAGTTTGCCACAACATGTCATATTTACAGAATATACAAAACGATCTGTCTTCCTATAGTATACAGTGGGGTCAGTGTGTAAGTGCACACACGAACGAACACGACAGGTTGGTTCCAACCTGTCGTGTTCGTTCGTGTGTGCACTTACACGCTGACCCCACAGTAGCCTACTGAGTGGGCATGTACCTTTAATACATTGTGTTGTTACACACCGATTAATTATTTAGTTTCGTCATTTTGTAATATCGTCGACTAAGGAAACGTCAGCAGAAATACATGCAGTTTTTAATTCAGATTGACCGTGATAATACCAGTAAAAGTAAATGCTTTGATTTAACGACGGCACTGGCTCGATGACCTTGCATGTCGGCACCGACTATTTAAGTCCCCATCCTATAGGACTATGCTATCACGAAGGACACGCCGGATTGGAACTCAGGACCTTTCGATCCGTACTCCGATGCTCTACCACTGAGCTATTGCGACTGAGTCTACCAGTCAGTTTTATTTTTTTTTTTTTTTTTTGCTTATATTTAACGGCGGCACTGGCTCTAGGACCTTGCATGCCGTCTCCCAAGAATGGGAGAAAGAACGGAGGTAGAGATTTTTTTGAGAGAAGCCGGTAATTCGTATTTACAGAGCAACTACGAATTATCGGTACCCATTTACAGCTGGGTGAACTGGAGCAGTGTGGATAAAGTGTCTTGCTCAAGGACACAACGCACGCCGCTAGTCAGGCTCGAACCCACGACCCTTGGATCAGTAGTCCGACACACTAACCATTACGCCACGGCGCTCCTTCTACCAGTCAGTCTACATGTAGTGTCGTTTTATATCAAGTTTAGTAGGCGGGGCTAGGAATTCAGAGGCCTACCGAGCCGAGTCTGATAAACTTGGTGTCAACAGGCAATACACTGGTATTATATGTATCAGGTAACGTTTTATGCTAGCCGATGGTCAAATATAAAATAGTTTTCGTTGGAACTTCAGTTTTCAATTCGTTGTAACCCGGTTTTATTATGAACAATCGATTTCTCTATGGGAATTTAACATGGGGGAAAAAGAGGGAGTCGTCGTCAAGAAACGAAACAATTTGGAAATTGACTCCGACACCTGGCTAGACAGCTTGGAAATGATCTAAGAAAACAAAAGTTAAATTTTAAAAATCGGTCCAGTATTTCTGAAATTCTAAAAAATGTCCCCATGTTAAATATTCATAGACATCTTCAGTCTGTGATTTCCCAATGTTAAATCCCCATAGACATCATCACTCTATGAAGATGTCTATGGGGATTTAACATTATGGGGATTTAACATGGGGAAATTGTTTTTTTCGCAATAAAATCAATATTTCACCAAATTTCACGAAATAAAAAGAAGACTCAATCTTAAATTTTCCTTTAATTTAATATTATCGAAAACAATATTATTTTTGAATTGTTTATATGGCCGCAAAATTTGGGCAGCTTTCGCGAATTAGAGTATAGCAACGTGTACTCTGTCAATAAAAAGCCCGTTACCCGTTAAATAATGACAATAGAAAATGCACAAGCAACAAATGCCCCAGAACCAACAATGTCTAAGTAACCGACAATAAAATAACAGTAGAAGAAGCAATCAACCACACTAAAGTAGAGAACTGTACATTTGGGAAATGACAACAAGGGTGCCGCATTAGAACGGTCAGTTAACAAAACAATTTACCGGGCGGTTAACCTTGTTACAGGGGAACCGCAAAACTGATGTGACTCCTCAAAACGTCAGTATTAATACACGAATAAGAAAACCATCGCCGTTTAACACGAATTGTACGGGAAAGTACCACGACAGTTCCAAATAGCAAATGAAGCCACACAACACAAATAACAATGAATACAATACAATGTCAAATTATCAATGCAAATCGCCGAACACGTCTACTAGAAAAAACATACATGGTTGTATTGCACCTGTTCATTTCTGTACCCCAGAACACGACTACCAGAAAACAAAACATTGCACCAGGTCCTGTGAATTTCTGTCGTGCTATAGTTTATTTGTGCAGTGTTCCTTCGTTTGAAGACCGTCCACCGCTGGGGAACACGTGCCATCCAACGATGGATGGTCTTCAAATGAAGAAACACTATACAAACTATAATGGCAGAAATATCACAACAACAATATCAGTCCTACTCAGCTCCAAAGATTCACAAAGACATGAAACATGATTACAGAAACTGTGTTAGTTTCTTTAAATAATGCCAACAGTTGACGAAAATTTCAGACCAAATGCGAATTTCGCATTTGGTCTGATAATTTCGTCAACTGTTGACGTCATTTACAGTAACTTTTGTAAATATTTTTCATGAGATATCGCGCATTTTCTTAGGTATAACATGACATGGCTTGTCTTCAATGATAGCGAATTTCTCGCGAAGAATGGGTCCTGATTACGACTGTATCAACATGTCGGTCGATATCCAACCTTCGGCACGCATTTAGAAGAAAATCCCCATGTTAAATCCGATAGACATCAAAGAAAACACAACCCTAGAAGAATATACAGATTACCCGAAACGAAGCATGACAGCAAGAGTACCGTCTTGGAACGGCCATTAAATAATCGTATTAATCAAACGCATTTTGACAATATGTTACTTTCTTTCGACTAATAAACAGTCTTGTACAGTCAATGAACTCATAATAAGTAAGGTTACCAAAGCAAGTTGAAATATCTTGAAATATTCGAAGAACGGCGTCTAAAATAGTTCTCAGTGTCCGGAAAATACCACAATTAAGTGTTTGAACAGATGGTCATTATGCCATGTGGGTATTCTGATGGATTTGGGTGGATTTCGTTGGTCTTGAATTATTTACATAGTTTTATTGCAACCACGTACTAATGCTCAATCATTTCACACGATAGAAATCGCCAATTGTCTACACATTCACCGTTCCGAACTTTCGGACCCTCTTTTATACAATTATCGTACTTATACGTGTAATTCGCGGGAGGTTACGTAAATTGTACGTTAGTAACAATGCACCCAAACCACCAGCGATACCGAAATAATCCATAAAACACCGAAATATGAACAGTTCTTCAATAACCTGTGGAAAATACACCTAACATATGGCTAAATGTATTCTGGTGCGTGGAAACCGACCATACAGTGACATACTGCCGACAATACATATTTTAGACAGTTCTGAAAAATAGGAGAAACAAAATCCCAATTTCGGTTACTTTCCCCATTATACCAAATTTAAATTGGTTTACTATATCCCTGCTAATCAAGCTGACCATCAAGAAGTATGTCATATTGACACATACACAATATTTTTTTAAAAATCCTACCCTAACTAGTGTTTTCTGTACACTTGTCGGACCACCACTATCGTGTTCAGGCCTTACGTGCTATTGAAAATATGGATACTTGTATAATATTGCTTGCTGGGCCTGGAAAAATGATCTATATCATCATGATTATACCGGTACACCAACGCCGTGATAAGACAGATCGTGTAATTGAGAACATTTGAGATATTTCGTGTAGACAACGCTTACCACCTGCGAACGTTTCCGCGCTATTCGAAGATAATACGACTTTATCTACGAAATTGTTACCACCATTGGATATTGTTTTCGTAAAACTAAGCAAATGCACATTCAAATTTGCCAGCTTACACTTGCTACGTGTATAGGCAAGATAACAAGGCGTATCGCCGATCGCCGATACGCCTTTACGATAAGCCTTGGTATCTCGCGAATGGTGTAATTTGTTGGCAATAGTTACCGTGTCGTTATTCACGTATAACGCTCGAGGGTAAATACTTGTGTGTGTACGCTATACAGCTGTGATTATGCGTCGCTGTGTAGGCGAAGTCTGGCATGTTTGCACATGTCTACACATATCAGCGATCCCAATATCCCGAGTACATGCGTTAATAAACCTGACATGTTTCATTGCAGTGCTGATTATACGGTCTATATTTAGCACATGTCTACGTCAATACAACGCATGAACTACACGTGTATATGCGTATGTCGGCGGGCGAACGTCCAACAGACTATTGGTCATCGACACGAATGGTCCAACAGCTGCAAATAGCACGGTATAAGCAGACATATAAACCATTGTTTACAGTCACATGGTACACAAAGGATCCCGTGAACCGAGTGTAAATCATCAAGAAGATATACACAATTTGAAATTGTGATGTATTTGAGCACGATACATTTCTTCTTAGCACGATCTACCAATGTCGTTGGACACGACTAACTAATATTGGCCATATTGTGTTATATATACCTGCATACATTCGAGTCTGTTCAAGTATCCATATTTATCATGTATACGGTACCGGTACATTACGTACGAACGCAATGTACTAACGTATAAACAACAATGGGTTATAATTGGGCCGTGTATATTTGTGTACGAAATGCTACAACATGGCGGCGTATGTGGTATTGTAAATGCGTGCTAAAGGTTGGTAATCGGCATGCTGAAACAGTCGGAATCAGTAGCCTATTTCACTAACATTGCAAAGTATACTTATCTAGCACAGTATACTTTGAGGGAGAAATTTTAAATATTAGGATAAATTTATTAATTTGTATTATACTGAATTTATTACATTATCACAGCCATTTTGGCTGTGATAATGTAGTAAATTCAGTATAATAATTATGCATACTTTCAATCATCAACTATATGCAGTCGTTTGTTCTATATGAAATAATGCATTTCAGGAAAAATAAATGATTACTCCCTCAAAGTATACTTTGCTAGATAAGTATACTTTACAATTTTGATGAAATCGGCTACTGGGCACATTCTTCGGGAGAAAAGTCCGCGATCATTGGAAACAAGCCATGTGATTTTATACCTAAGACGATTCTCATGAAACATATTTATTTAAAATGACATCAACAGTTAACGAAATTATCGGATCACTGAACATTTCGGTATCTGTTTGCATCATTTAAAGAAAATATCACAGTTTCTATAACTATTTTTTAGGACAAATCGCACGTCGTCTTAAGGGTGTTGTACCCTTTGTGTGGCCCCATGTAAAGTCAATGGAAAGGAAACGGAGAATCTAACTAGATATCCCATATCTACGGCTTCAGTATTTGGATGTGATTATACTGCCATTAACATGAAATAGAATGCACTAACACAATTCGGTGTTTACATATATATATTTACCTGTCTACACAGGTGTGTAATTGAAAAGTATACACGTAAACATCTCAGTGTGCTTATTTACGTCCTAACTACAGCATATTGTGTAATTTCCATGCAGTATAATCACAAATATATACTAAACATTTGGATATGTAGTATTTGTGTAAGTGACTTTTTGGTTTTTAGTTAGATTTTTCGTTACATTTCCATTGACTTTACATGGGGTTCCCATAAGGGCACATCTACCTTAAGTACAAAACACATGGCTTATCTCATTGTAGGCTGATCACAGAAACCAGCACCGACCAGGCATGGTGTGTTGCCACATTATACCACACAGTAGATTCTATCTCAGCGAGACGTCAATAAACACAGGGGCGACTGCCGGAATCAATAATTGTAACATACATGTATGTGTAATTCGTGTATAAAAAAACGGAATGTAAATATTTTTCTGCAATTTTTCTCATTTCTCATCAAAAGTGTATGTTGTTACCACTCTGTTGAACCGTCTCGACGAGACGGTTCAACTGAGTGGTAACAACATACACTTTGGGTGGATACCAGGGGCACCCAGTAGATTCACCGGACCAATATTATGATGCTTCCGGCGCCCCTGAAACAATATGCTTTGCTAGTTTATGCAAACAGTCATATGATGTGAATATTGATTGTTATCCCAATGTAGGACACACGTAGTAGCATAGCTCTAAACCAGACATCAACGAACAATATGTGTTGCTGGTCTATAGAGTTTAATCACATGATCTGGCTGTGGGCGGCAGTTGTTCCAATTTTCCACACAGTATAACCTCTACACCAGACATCAATGCATACTATGTCTTACTTGTCTATACAAATAGTTATATGACCCGGATGTGGATAGTTGTTCTAATTTGCCACGCAGTATAACCTCTCTACACCAGTCATCATTAAAGACCCGTGGGGCCCATCCCATGATCATTCAATGATTCATGCATAATTGCTTGGTAAATGTAATGTGATAAATGCATAACATAAATGTGAACAGTATCTTCCTACTATATCCTACACAGTACGTGGAGTTGCCATGTCGACCATCTTAGTGTGTACAAGTCAACGGCCAGTTTTACCTCTTATTGCGTTTGACACATACAACTAATAATATGACAAACAAATGAATACAATTTGGTGCAACATGACGGGGGAAACATTAGACTACAGCGAGCTATGCCTTGTTTTCACCAAATTTATATACAAAGTCTGACATATGAAGGGTTTGTTGACACTTTGATAAAATGTTTGCGAACTCAGTAAAGACTGTGTAACAGTAAGAACAATACACAGTGCTGTAGATATATACCTGTATTACCATACATACTGTATCGATTTCAATGACTTGTAAGCAGTTATCTGAGTCTATTGTCATTATTGTCTACTTACCTGCTATGCGAGTAAATACGGCTTTTACCTGTGGCAGATGTATTTCTAATAATAGACAGTGCATCGGTTTGACATTTTACGCATCGAAAACGTGTCCATTGTATATTTTGTGAGTGATGTGTAGAAAAGCTCAGCTATCTAGCTTTTTGCGTAGTCTGCTAAAATAATGTTTATATGACGTTGTCGTCCTATATATATGGGAAGTGGTATTAAAGTTGCTGTCATATTATTGGCTGTATGTGTCAAACAATCCAAGTGGTGAAACTGTCCGATAACATGTACAAACTAAAATGGCGGAGATGGCAACTCATAGCTCTGCATAATATAATCTGGGTCAGATATACTGAAACAAAAGGTCATATTCTATAAGGTCAGTCCTTAAAAAATATGCGTTGCTGGTATATACTAATAGTCATATGACCCGGATGTGGGTAGTTGTTCCAATTTGCCATATAGTATACTCTTTCTTCACCAGACATCATTAAACAATACGTGTTGCTAGTCTATACTAATAGATATATGACATAAACATGAGTAGCTGTCACCATGCACCACACAATATAACCTATCTAAGCGAAACCATAAACAATCTGTTTTGCTGGTCTATACTAATAATAATTCCAGCACAACAATATTTACACAATTCACTAACATTTGATTGGTCCGTTGCAAGTCTCCGTCCAAAATTTATATCCCAGTAAACTCCATGCCGAACTACTTCCCGTAACCGTCAGGCGCAGTTAAAATAATTCTTAAGAAAACGGAAAATAAACACATTTTCTTAATGAATTTATTTAAAATGCTGGAATTATAAGGAATGAATGGCATTTTTGTGGAATTTATCGGGGATATAAACTCGGAAAAGTCGCGGGAATACTGGACGAGGCCTTCCGGCCTTCGTCCAGTATTCCCGCGACTTTTCCATGTTTATACCCCGATAAATTCCACAAAAAGGCCATTCATTCCTATATAACATGACCTGGATATGGATTGTTGGTTCAATGTACCACAAGAAGGACTTCTCGCAAACTTTAAACAGACCAACTGTTTTTCATACTACGGTAAACGCGTGGGTGGCAGCATATGATGGGTAATCTAACGATAGGGGTTCATCGTTACCGGAATTCCGACTGGATACCTGGTTTGGCCCTCACATACATCTTTGGCATTTTTGTATGTGATAGTTGAATCTGGTTAGGCCTATATCACTTATGTGAGTATTACGATTATTCGTAATCCTATTTTATGGGAAGGGGCCAAGTGACTTTGGTGTGGTATTGACCTGGTCAGGTTATTTTAATGTCAGGGCTGTAAATATTCCGTTCTGATTTTGGCACCCCCCCCCCCCCCGCCCAATGCAGCAGGTTAAAACGGGATCGAACCAGTTTTCTCGGCCTTACATGACCTTAGCTTTTGATAGGCCGTTAAACACCAACCAATAAACAAAAAAACAAACTACAGTAAACACAACTGCCCATGGTTTTATTACTTATACTTACACAGCATTTTCGGAAAGTTTCAAAGATGTAAATAGTAAATACATGGTTAGTGGCGTCGAATATAAAATATATTCGGTTGAACCTTAGACAGCTTTATTCGGGCGAGCTTTAGCGAGCCCCTATAAAGTTGTCGAGGCAAAACCGAATATATTTTATATTCGTCGGCACTTCGTCGGCACATTAAATATACCTAAAAGTATCAATAACTGAACAAAAGTAAGTTAAACTTTTTGTTGACTCCCTGTTAGAACACAATACAATGTGTTATAACAGGGAGTAAACCTTTTTTTTTCAACTGACTTTTTCCCACTTATTGATACTTTTAGGTATATTTAATGCATTTATAGACCTTGCTCCGTTACTTCAACCTGTGGCTTTAGACTCACAATTGTCATAATAAGGATTACAATCATGATATATATGTCATTGTCGTTGGTTACTTCGCATAATTATATTGTAAAAATGGACAACATTCAGCTGAATCGGCAGCGATTTAAATTTAAAAATCCGCCGCCATCTTGAATTTGATGTTGAGACTGACCAATTAGAGGCCACGATTAGGGGTCAAAGGTGAAACAATAAAGGAAAAAACGGCACTTCATATATATTAGGCTACTTCAGGTATATTAGGTTACTTCAGATATAAACAGCATCTATTCAACCCCCTTTATTACTCTAAATGGAGCAATGGCTGCAGTATAAATAACCATATACGGCGTAAAAATAGGAATGTTATCGTTTTACGTCGTTTTGTCGCAATTGATGGAACATCGACGTTGCCGGTCAATAGCGTGATGTTATTGATGACGACGATGAACGTCATGTAATATAATGACGTCAAACACACTTTAACGAATCAACAACGTCGCGCAACGTTACATGGGGCTAATGTAATGTACTGGGATATAAAAGCAATACGTTGAATGGGCGTTTCGAGTATGGGATGGTGCACCATCAGAACAACTTTCCAGGAATATTTGTTTACTGTATATTCGTGTGCTAGGTTATATTTAAATCCGGTTTTGTCCACTGACCATCCAAGTTTGAACCCATTCCATATCGATGCCTTTTTTTTTTTTTTTTTTAATTTATTTTGTCTCACGTGAACTTTGTGTGTTGGCGGCTTTATTTGCCTTTGCCTTCTGTAACGCATTCATTGTATTCAGTTTATATTGACGCATTCAGTTTACATTTCTGTGACTCATTCGTTGTGTTCTGTTTATATTTATGTGACGCATTCGTTTAGTTCAGTTTATATTTCTGTGACGCATTCGTTGTGTTCTGTTTCATATTTCTGTGATGCATTCGTTGCATTCAGTTTATATTTCTGTTTTCTCATTCGTTGCATTCAGTTTATATTTCTGTGACGTATTCGTTGTATTCAGTTTATATTTCTGTGACGCATATGTTGCATTCTGTTTATATTTCTGTTTTCTCATTCGTTGCATTCAGTTTATATTTCTGTGACGCATTCGTTGCGTTCAGTTTATATTTCTGTGACGCATTCGTTGCATTCAGTTTATATTTCTGTGACGCATTCGTTGTGTTCTGTTTATATTCCTGTGACGCATTCGTTCTGTTCTGTTTATATTTCTGTGACGCATTCGTTGCGTTCAGTTTATATTTCTGTGACGCATTCGTTGTGTTCTGTTTATATTTCTGTGACGCATTCGTTGCGTTCTGTTTATATTTCTGTGACGCATTCGTTGAGTTCAGTTTATATTTCTGTCACGCATTCGTTGTGTTCTGTTTATATTTCTGTCACGCATTCGTTGTGTTCTGTTCATATTTCTGTGACGCATTCGTTGTGTTCTGTTTATATTTCTGTGACGCATTCGTTGTGTTCTGTTTATATTTCTGTGACACATTTGTTGTGTTCTGTTTATAATTCTGTGACGCATTCGTTGTGTTCTGTTTATATTTCTGTGATGCATTCGTTGTGTTCTGTTTATATTTCTGTGACTCATTCGTTTAGTTCAGTTTATTTTTCTGTGACGCATTCGTTGAGTTCAGTTTATATTTCTGTGAAATATTCATTGTGTTCTGTTTATATTTCTGTGACGCATTCGTTGTGTTCTATTTATATTTCTGTGACGCATTCGTTGCGTTCAGTTTATATTTCTGTGACACATTTGTTGTGTTCTGTTTATAATTATGTGACGCATTCGTTGTGTTCTGTTTATATTTCTGTGATGCATTCGTTGTGTTCGGTTTATACTTCTGTGACACATTCGTTGAGTTTAGTTTATATTTCTGTGACGGATTCGTTGAGTTCAGTTCATATTTCTGTGACACATTCGTTTAGTTCAGTTTATATTTCTGTGACGCATTCGTTGAGTGCAGTTTATATTTCTGTGATGCATTCGTTTAGTTCAGTTTATATTTCTGTGACGCATTCGTTGTGTTCAGTTTATATTTCTGTGACGCATTCGTTGTGTCCTGTTTATATTTCTGTGACTCATTCGTTGCGTTCAGTTTATATTTCTGTCACGCATTCGTTGTGTTCTGTTTATATTTCTGTCACGAATTCGTTGTGTTCTGTTTATATTTCTGTCACGCATTCGTTGAGTTCAGTTTATATTTCTGTGACGAATTCCTTGAGTTCAGTTTATATTTCTGTGACGCATTCGTTGTGTTCTGTTTATATTTCTGTGACGCATCCGTTGTGTTCTTTTTATGTTTCTGTGACGCATTCGTTGTGTTCTGTTTATATTTCTGTGACGCATTCGTTGTGTTCAGTTTATATTTCTGTGACACATTCGTTGTGTTCTGTTTATATTTCTGTGACACATTCGTTGTGTTCTGCTTATAATTATGTGACGCATTCGTTGTGTTCTGTTTATATTTCTGTGACACATTCGTTGTGTTCCGTTTATATTTCTGTGACGCATCCGTTGCGTTCAGTTTATATTTCTGTGACGTATTCGTTGTGTCCTGTTTATATTTCTGTGACGCATTCGTTGCGTTCAGTTTATATTTCTGTCACGCATTCGTTGTGTTCTGTTTATATTTCTGTCACACATTCGTTGTGTTCTGTTTATATTTCTGTGACGCATTCGTTGAGTTCTGTTTATATTTCTGTGACGCATTCGTTGAGTTCAGTTTATATTCTGTGACGCATTCGTTGTGTTCTGTTTATATTTCTGTGACGCATTCGTTGTGTTCTGTTTATATTTCTGTGACGCATTCGTTGTGTTCAGTTTATATTTCTGTGACACATTCGTTGTGTTCTGTTTATATTTCTGTGACACATTCGTTGTGTTCTCTTTATAATTTTGTGACACATTCGTTGTGTTATGTATATTTCTGTGACACATTCGTTGTGTTCTGTTTATATTTCTGTGACGCATTCGTTGTGTTCTGTTTATATGTCTGTGATGCATCCGTTGCGTTCAGTTTATATTTCTGTGACGTATTCGTTGTGTCCTGTTTATATTTCTGTGACTCATTCGTTGCGTTCAGTTTATATTTCTGTCACGCATTCGTTGTGTGCTGTTTATATATCTGTCACGCATTCGTTGTGTTCTGTTTATATTTCTGTCACGCATTCGTTGAGTTCAGTTTATATTTCTGTGACGCATTCGTTGAGTCACAGCTTATATGTCATGCGGACTTGAATTCCGTTGGTTGATATATACAGAAAACATTGCACTGACTGTGCATTAGGTGCCCATCCTCGATGGCCTATCAGTTAAATGTACTTTAGAAACAGCTTAATATCTGTTTTTACACCATTTTCACAATTGTATTGGATTTTTAAATATATTAGTTTTTTGACAATGATGGTGTTTTTTATATTATTTTCATAACGAATGTTATAAAAACTATTTTGAAAGGATAGTCACGTGATGTAAATATCAAGCATCTGGGTATTTGGTAACGGCTACAGCGTGATTATAAGAAATTGAATCGTATTTTACAAACTAACGCAATATGTATGTTTACTGTCTGTTCCACGTTTTGCTGCCGACGAACATTTGGCTATTAAACATATTAAATCTGAAAATATTTAAATGTAGTACCTTTTCATCAATAACAAAAAAGTTACCCTCCTCAATTTTTTTTTATTTGATGAAATTTCATGAACTATTGATTTTATTGCGAAGAAATGATTTTCCTATAGGAATTTAACATGGAGCGAAAAGGAGGAGGCTGACCAGGAAGGTCGAAAAACGAAAACACTTGGAAACTGACTCCAAAACCTGGCGAGATATCTTGGAAATGATGCAAATAAGAAAACAGAAGTTACATTGTGAAAATGGATCCACAAATAAAAAAATATTTACAAATATATATTCCACAATAAAATCAATATTTGATGGAATTTCATCACATAAAACTTTTTGGGGAGGGTGACATTTTTGTTATTGATAGAAAAGTACATACATTTAAATATTTTTTAGATTTAATATGTTTAATAGTCAAAAGTTCGTCGGCAGAAAAACGTGGAACAGACAGTAGTTCTAGAACCGGTTGGTTGAAGATTATGGGAAATCACGATAATCGCTGAACACGACCACCAGTAGCCGATTTCATCAACAGTGCAAAGTATACTTTACTAGCAAAGTATACTTTGAGGGAGTAATCATTTGTTTTTCCTGAAATGCATTATTTCATATAGAACTAACAAATGCATATATTTCATGATTAAAAGTATGCAGAATTATTATACTGAATTTATTACATTATCACAGCCAAATTTGCTGTGATAATGTAATAAATTCAGTATAATAAAAATTATTAAATTTATCATAAAATTGAAAATTTCTCCCTCAAAGTATACTTTGCTACTAAAGTATGCTTTGCAATGTTGATGAAATAGGCTACTGATAAAATATACATTCAAATACTGGTTCATTCCACATCGTCATTCGTGTCAAAACATTGGGCAAATATATCCACACCGTCTAGCAGACGGAAGAAGTAGAATGGGAACAAATATCTGGCAAGCTCAAGAATTTCTTTATTTCTCATCAGAAGTATATGTTGTGACCACTCATTTGAACCGTCTCGCCGAGACGGTTCAAATGAGTGGTCACAACATATATTTTGGTTCAGAAATAAGGAAAATAGATAGAGAATAATAGGTTAGTGCCGTGAATGGGGAAAATATCTGGCAAGGCTTAGGAAACGGGATGGGCGAGGCTCTGCCGCACGAGATATTTTTCCCATTCACGGCACTAACCTACTATTCTATTTATCCCGTCAACACCTACAAATGACTTTAAAATGCAAAAAAATAACCCCAGCCACCGCACATCAAAATCCGTGACATAATAAGGACAAAATAAAAGAATACGTACTTTAAATCGGAGGTCTTCTGGAAGTTTCAGTACTTGTTGTTGTTGTTGTAACCACGTGATCGTACACATTGAGTTAGCATATGCACTTTGTATATAAGCTATATATCAGTTCACTATACTCCGGGATAGTGAAGGGACCCACAAAACAAAACTAAAAACATATAACCATTGAGTACTATTGGTACCGCAGTGGTTGGCTAGTTTTCGAATAACCATATGAATAAAATAAAATAGACAAAGTCAAGAGATGCACGAACCCGCGGAGCACGACTACAGAGAGCAATATACGCAACAAATACCAAAAGAAGCCAAAAGAAACGGGATATAACGTTTAACGTCACACACAAATCTGGCCATCGTACAGCGGGCTTCGCAGTCTTATACAATGCGACAATTTTATTACATTTCAAGCTATTACCAGATTACATGCTTGGATTTATCTGTGAGATAAAACCCGTAAGTGTCAACTTACAAATAATACACCGTGAATAGAGCACCCGTAACCACCCGTGTGCACTCTCCCGCAGTCGTTATAAAATAAGCATCGCCCACACAAATTCATACGCAGATGCAAACGCCCTGAAATATTTTAAAATGCATTTTGGTTCGAAAATGTTGTTCAGAATTGTAATAAATAGGATATTCCATCGTACATGTTTGATTAGCGTGAAATAATGCACGAGTGTACGTCGGCCTACGCGTAAAAAACGAGTAAGCGAAATATATTCAGACAATCTCGGAAACGGTGTTATTTGTGTCTTTTTCTGATGCGGATGAAGTCCGTACCACCAGAGAGCCGTTTCACTAAATTTCGTACAACTAAAATGTTCGTAAGTGCAAATTTAGGATCATCTGGAAATTTCAATTGATGGATTTACATTGATTGAGAATTGATTAAGAAAACATTGCTAATGTGAAATTTACTATCATGATTGTGGATCTACGAACATTTTATTCGTACAAAGTCAAGTGAAATGACCCCCTGACCCGGAGATGCCAATCTAACGGTACAGGATGTGAAGCTGTATTTGTAAACATCCGCGTAGACATACATATGGCTTAGACATACATATGGCGTCCGCACAGTCTGATCAGGATCGACATTGTTCGCCATTCCGTCACTGCAAATCCCGTCATGCTTCTAACAATATAGATCGTCATCAGTCTACTAGAGCGTGCTATTTGATCGGGAGCTACACTGGTCAGAAATCCCATAAGCCCAATTTCTCCAGTCACTGTGACATAGGTGTGGCTGATGTGGTCGCTGTGCATTTATTGGATTTACATTTATTGAGCATAGGCTGCATATCATATGCAGCCTATGCTCAATAAATGTAAATCCAATAACTTCTTCTCCTCAATGGTTATGTTATTATAGCTTAACCCTTTCAACCCTAAGGAACTGGAATGGACTGTGATATGCTAATGTTCCGACCAATCCAATGGTCACAAAATGATTTTCAGATTCGTCCATTTATGAAAAGTTGTGTTTTTGTTCTAAGAAATATTAAAATTACTTTAAAAAAGTGCAGATCCTGATGAGACGGCTCATTACGAGCCCGCTCATCTGGATAAACCGCTATAGCGGGATTTCGGGTTCAAAGGGTTAACGACATTTTTGGATAATTTATCGGGGTATATATTTCGGCCTTCAGCCTGTATTGTTGAACTTTCAAAAGTTTATATCCCTGATAAATTATGAAGAAAAAAAAACGTTGTTTATTCCTTATAGGTCCAACCAAATTATATTTTAAAGTGATTAAATAGAGTTTAAATACTATTTTTCATAGTTTTTGTTTTCCATTTTCCAACAAACGTGCGCACCAATACTCAAGTACATTCATTGTATGACGTTTTGCGTCAAAATCAGTGACGTAACGTGTTGTATGTCATAACGTCGCTCTAAGCGAATGGAACGTTAATGAATGTAAGTATTTATTGTCAATCGGTTTTTCGCATTTGAAATTTTCAAATCGATGTAAATTTGTAACTGTCCTGAAGATAATTGATAAATGAACTCATGCCATATGCCCGGATGTGGCTACTGCATGGCGGCCAAGTAAAATTCGCCTTTTAATGAAGACCTTTGTAGACATCTTCTGTCCGTAAATGGTGACAATTTATAGAGAATAGTAGGTTAGTGCCGTGAATGGGAAAAAATATATGGCAAGGCTTAGGAAACGGGATGGGCGAGGCTCTACCGAGCACATCCCGTTTCCGAGCCGCACCATATATTTTCCCCATTCACGGCACTAACCTACTATTCTATTTATCCCGTCAACACATAATAGCTTTAGAATGCAACACAATAATAATCCCAACCACCGCACATATTCATATTTTGGATAATTTATCGGGGTATATATTTCGGCCGTCAGCCTGTATTGTTGAACTTTCAAAGGTTTATATCCTGATAAAGTATAAAGTGATTAGGTCGTATTGACAGGATATCAAAACTGTTTCACGGCACCGTGTTTCACGGCACATACGCACTGTGTTGACAGGATAAATGTAGGTATGACATGGACGTCACAAGTATTTTTGAATGGGGGTCTACTTTCAGCTGTGAAACAACCAAAATATGTAATGGGTCCAGGGGTTGCCCATGGACCCCTTACATATTTATGTTTCTTCACAGCCCCGACAGAAGTTTGATTTCCAAAAGTAAAATACTGCATTCGGATGTTTGGACAGCAACTAGCTTCTGGGAAAACAGTTTCTGGTCAAGTTAAGAACATTGCCATTTTGTAATACATTCGTAGGAGGGGCATTTGAATAGTATACTGTCTGCTCGCACATTCATGCACATGAAATGGCTATCGCGGACCTAAGTATTTACATAAATGATGCTGGCTCCAAAAAGGGGGGTTCGTACGAACCCAGCGAACCTCCCCTGACGACGCCCTTGTATTGATTTCGATTTTTAATTAAATGTCAACAGATAAATATGAAAATAACAGCTGCACAGGCAATCGACATGGCAAATCGATCATGGATGTTTTCACATTTAACGACATGTGTATATATATGTGAGTTTCATTAATGTGAGAAGCTAATTTAAAAACTTGATCGAAATGTTTTCTGACGTTTAGTGACACGGACCATGGCGAATATCAAAAGAAAAGCAATTGAGTATTGTGGCTCACTGTCTGACAAACTATAATAAATTGAAATAATATTGTCGTTCTGGTTGCAACGTTCTGATCACGTGATCCATGAACATGCGCTCCCCTATGTATCTACCATTGACACGTTGAAATTCAGTTCAGACTAATACACCATTATACTTCCAAGACCAAAGTATGTTCACAATTTTGAGTATTTTCATTGGAAATATAACAGCCAGAATCCGGGTACATGACAAGAGTTTGTGCATGAATATACTCTATAGCAGTTTAAACTGTTCTCGAGTATATTTATGCACCAACTCTTGCCATGTGAACTGTTCTAGAGTATATTCATGCACCAACTCTTGCCATGTGAACTGTTCTCGAGTATATTCATGCACCAACTCTTGCCATGTGAACTGTTCTCGAGTATATTCATGCACCAACTCTTGCCATGTGAACTGTTCTCGAGTACATTCATGCACCAACTCTTGACATGTGAACTGTTCTCGAGTATATTCATGCACCAACTCTTGCCATGTGAAGTTCTCGAAATATTCATGCACCAACTTGCATGTGAACTGTTCTCGAGTATATTCATGCACCAACTCTTGCCATGTGAACTGTTCTCGAGTATATTCATGCACCAACTCTTGCCATGTGAACTGTTCTCCAGTATATTCATGCACCAACTTTGCATGTTGACAAATGTTCTCGAGTATATTCATGCACCAACTCTTGCAGTGAACTGGTTCTCGAGTATATTCATGCACCAACTCTTGCCATGTGAACAGTATCAGTATATTCATGCACCAACTCTTGACCTATGTGAACTGTTCTCCAGTATATTCATGCACCAACTCTTGACATGTGAACTGTTTTCTCCAGATATATTTCATGCACCAACTCTTGCCATGTGAACTGTTCTCAGTATATTCATGCACAACTCTTGACATGAACGTCTCTCCAGTATATTCATGCATCAACTCTTGCCATGTGAACTGTTCTCCAGTATATTCATGCACCAACTCTTGACATGTGAACTGTTCTCCAGTATATTCATGCACCAACTCTTGCCATGTGAACTGTTCTCCAGTATATTCATGCACCAACTCTTGCCATGTGAACTGTTCTCCAGTATCTTGACACCAATCTGCCATGTGAACTGTATCCATAATTCATGCACAACTCTTGCATGTGAACTGATCTCCAGTATATTCATGCCAACACATTGCAACTGTAACTCCAGTATATCATGCACCAACTCTTGCATGTGAACTGTTCTCGAGTATATCATATTGCATCCGCTTGACCATAACTGTTTCTCCATATATTCATTGACTCTGCAGTGTGAACAGTTCTCCAGTCCAGTATTACATGCACCAACTCTTGCCATGTGAACTGTTCTCTGAGTATATTTCATGCACCACCACTTGAACTTCTTGCATGTGAACGTAATGTTCTCGAGTATATCATAGCACCAACTCTTACATGTGAACTCTCCAGTATATTCATGCACCAAACCTTGCCATGTGAACTGTTCTCGAGTATATATGCACCAACTCTTGCCATGAACTGTTAACTCGAGTATATTCATTGCACCAACTCTTGCCATGTGAACTGTTCTCGAGTATTCATTGCACCAACTCTTGGCCATGTCCGATTCCTACTGTATTTCCAATGAAAATACTCAAAATTGTGTACATATTTTGGGTCTTGGAAGCATAGTGATGTATTAGTCTGAACTAATACTAGTTGTTCAGACTAATACATCATTAGACTCACGTGACGTTGCGCTATGTTGCCGATTGGTTAAAGTTCCCAACGTCGCTGTTCCAGGAATTGCGACAAAATGACGTAAAACAAGATTATTGTTAATTTTGACGCCTTATTCGGTTATTTACATTTTTGAAACTATCAGAAAATGTACTGTAAATATATATAATAAAAGCACGAGCTGTAGCTTTTACTGGGTGTACAATACATTTGGTCTGTTTAAAGTTTGCGAGGAGTCGTTCGGACTCCACGCACTTTAAACAGACCAAATGTATTGTAACCCCAGTAAACGCAACAGTCCATGGTTTTATTCCTTAAGAGATATCTACATGTGTTCACATTCCATTTCTGAGAGACGTACTGTTGCCCGCGGTATTGTTATTATGACGTTACGTCACTGATTGTTTCGCGAAACACCGTAAAAACAATGCGTATGTGTGTCGGAATCTTCAAACACACTACAAACAAGGTGCATAGTCACGTGGTTACCACAACAACAACAATGTCCGAAAGTTTTGAAAGCGCGCCCTCTCGAGTAAATATTATTTGACATTTTCCTTAACGGATTTTGATGAAATATGGCGCATCAAACGCGTTTTCATGGCCTGCATTTGGCGGTCTCGGGACATCGGCACATACTTATGTCGTTTTTGCGAAGAATCGATTTCCATGTCAGTATTGGCAGTAAACTGGGAAATTGATTCTTCGCAAAAACGACAGATGTTTGGGCCAAAGTACCGAGACCACCAAATGCACTTGATGCGCCATATTTCATTAAAATCCGTTACATAACAAGGACAATATAACAGAATACGTACTTTGAATCGGACGCGCTTCTGGAAGTTACTGTAAGTGTCGTTATACAAATGTAGTTGTAACCAGGCGGTCATGCACCTTGATAAAACAGCGGCTTTCAAGTTAAACTAATTTTGTTTTAGAATTGGGTTGGAATTATAATGAATGAACTGGAAATGGAGAATCTGTCGGGAATATATTTTTGAAAGTCAGACAAAACTAACTGGATACCGGATAGTCTCCAGCAATGTCGCGTATTGCTCCTATATACAACACAGGCACTTTGTGGTCTGAATGAGAAAAGCCTCTGTAAATCATACCCAGTTGTATTCTGATATTAAATATCTAGAAGGCAGGACACTCGCCATATGTTCAACCAACGGAGGTGGATTATTTACCTAGGGCCCGGCTCGCTAATTCAGTAATTGTAACGCTCGCGAAGGCCGGAACCAGCAGGCCCGGCCTTCTCGCGCGCTACAATTACCGAATCAGCGAGCCGGGCCTTAGGTACACTAGTACCACTTCCGTTTGTTGAAAAGATGACGAGTGTCATACCTTGTAGATATTTAATATAAGAGTAGAGTTGGGTATGATTTAAAGAGCGTTTTGGCGTTCATACCACAGTGCCTATGATATACAATACCATCGACTAATAACACACACGTCTATTGTTGCACGTACAACAGTTTTAGTTTACCGTATATAATACTATTCTGGTTTGTGTCTATCTGTATGTCGGGTGGAGGGGGTGGAGGAGTGTGGTGGGGCTGACACGACATTTATTTATTGATGTTTTAATGAAAGTCGTGAGGTAACTGTTGTATATTGGCCACTTACTGTAATGTGTGTATGTTCTATATTGGGCTTTCCAGACCATGTTTAGAACATTGATTAAGTTCTACAGTATTACACCTTTTTATCAGCCATTCGAAATTGCAATTGACGCAACAACATACCGATGGTGCATTAAACTGTGGTATAACCATCATGGTTAATGATTATATCCCGTCAACACAGTGCGTATGGGCCGTGAAACACGGTGCCGTGAAACATTTTTGATATCCAGTCAATACAATTTTTGCATTTTACAGCCATTTGTAGGTGTTGACGGGATAAATAGAATAGTATGTTAGTGCCGTGAATGGGAAAAAATATCTGGCGCGACACGGAAACGGGATGTGCTCGGCAGAGCCTCGCCCATCCCGTTTCCTGAGCCTTGCCAGATATGTTTTCCCATTCACGGCACTAACATACTATTCTCTATATAGTTGGGAGCGTATACCAAAAGTTATGATGCCATTAAACAGCGTTATGGCATACATCCGCTTCACGTATAAACACACCATGTGTACGCAAATACAGACTAGTAGCTTAGTGCCGTGAATGGGAAAAAATATCTGGCAAGGCTTAGGAAACGGGATGGGCGAGGCTCTGCCGAGCACATCCCGTTTCCGTGCCGTGCCAGATATTTTTTTCCCATTCACGGCACTAACATACTATTCGATTTATCCCGTCAACACCTACAAATAGCTTTAAAATACAATACAAATAACCCCAGCCACCGCACATATTCATACGCAGTGATTAGGTCGTATTGACAGGATATCAAAATAATTTCACGGCACCGTGTTTCACGGCACATACGCATTGTGTTGACGGGATAATATACGCTTAACTGTAGTCGTTTATGTACATGTACAATCGCTAGTAGTGTAATCTCGAACATTCAGTGCATATACGTGACTTCCACTTCCTAAATGTCCTTCAAAACAGGTACCTGCTCGTCTGATCAATCAACTTAGCCACGTCACGTTTAATACTGCATTATCTGGAATACACATTTGCAGTATAATCTATTTAAAACAGGCGTGTACATGTGTACCAATACACACACATACACATAGGCTTTATCAGTTGAATGAATGCCAAGCGCTCGCTAAAAATCTATTTCATTGCTTGCTTAAACACAATACTTGAATGTCTGGCCTTCTATTCACGTCGAATTACACATTCATAGTGAGTCATTTATGCGCGATCGATTCAATGGTTTCTTTGTTACTGGCAACAGGGAATTCATTACACGATCCGAAATTCGCTATATAGCTGCAACAAAATATAGTGTCGATACGTGAATGGGGAATAACTCTCGTGGGATTCCCATTCACGCACCGACACCATCAATTTGATAATTAGACTAATGGCCAGATATACGTGTAACAGGATGCAGTCTGTTCAACTATCATGAATTAACAAATCGTGACACGATACCCAGAGGAGACCAGTGAACCTACTGGCTCGATGGCCTTGCATGTCGGGACCGACTATTTAAGTCCCCGATTTAAGTTGCCTACCCAAGGACACGCCGAATGGACCATTGCAGCGGTGGAGGCGGGAATCGAACCCGGGGTCTCCCGCAGTCCGAAACAATCAAATATCTAAACTACACAATGGCTGCAACCTGGCATGCATACTCATTGCTAACCAACATGAACAGGATTTAGAGTAAAAACAACTTATCACATCTGTGACACATTTCCGGGTGTTGTTTCCGTATTACCACAGCTCGTGTGCAAGGTATGTGCATGAGGATGTGATACATAAGTTAGATCACGTTTGTCCGCATGTACGAGCGATAATCCGCGAGCTAAAAGCTCGCGGATTATCTCCTCGTACATGCGGACGAACCGTGATCTAACTTATACATAATCAATACACTGACAGGAGATTTTATCAGTCACGGTAAAGTTTGTTTATTAATATAGTGTCATCGCTATCTTATGAGACACTCTATCGAACAATAAATACTTCACAATTCCTACAGTCTATGTCAGCCACACGGCTGGTGGGCAATGGTGACATTACATTAAACTAGCTAGCGGCTCACCAACCGGCGACCTCCGACCCAACTGAGGCTCGAACCTTAAACCTCCAAGTTGTGAGGGGCATGCCGTATCCACTAGGCCACAGCGACCGGTACATATGTGGCAAATACCTTGACCAGATTAGCTCAGTAGGTAGAGCGTCGGACGGCGGGAGACACCGGGTTCGATTCCCACCTCCACCGCTGCGATTGGTCGATTCGGAGTGTCCTTGGGCAAGACAACTTAAATCGGGGACTTAATTAGTCGGTCCCGACATGCAAGGCCATCGAGCCAGTACCATCGTTAAATCAAAGCATTTACATTTTTTTGGTGGCAAATACCAATTGCCAACGAGAGAAAATTACAGTAATCGCCGAACCTGAAAAGAAATACCCAGTGCCAGCGAGGTAACAGTATACAGTCCGGAATTGTTCCTTGTTTCACAAACGAACGACTGATTATCGGTTACACAATTAGAAAACAGATGTTTTCGCTGGTTTAAACGTGTTACGTCTAGCGTTTAAATATTTGATAGCTGGGTAATTAAACAAACAAACAAAACAAAAACGTTTTCACGAGAGAAACAAACGATAACCGTTTATATGCCAAACGATCCAGTTCACTGCGTTTTCCATTCGTTTTCGTTTGTTCAAATACCTACTCGATGAACATATCGGAAGCTAGCAATGTTACTATGTGTCCTGACTGTATACTCTGACATGCGCAATGTAGGCAATAAAATAAACAGTTAAACCCATCGTAATCGCCGATCACGTACATAAATTTTTTTTTTATAATAATCTATTGTTAGCTATGGATCAATATCGGGCCCAGGGATTCCGCTGGCGATCGCCACTTTCGCAATTGGCGATAAAAATAAACAATTGGCGATAACAAATTACAAAAAAAATAAAAAAAATAAAAAAAAATTTAGATTTTTTTTCCAAAATTGTAATTGTTTTATTTTTTTTGAAGTGGCGATTTTTTTATTTCCCTCAGCGGAATCCCTGCGGGCCCACCTATACACCACCACCAGCGTTAATTTTGTCCAGATGTCAACGGTTCTGAATACATATTATAGCATTAAAGGGACACTATGTTCTTTATAGGAATTGAATACGTGTATAATTGTCTCACTATCCCACCAGTTCGAAAGTACAAGTGCTCGCTATACAGATACAATCAGTTAGTAACATTTATTTTACTGATAGTGACGCGCGGTGGTATCATGCTATTTTCATATGCAAATGAGGCATGATATTTTTTAATTATTTATACTAATTAAATACGTCACCAGAAAAAATAATATTTTCGAGAGATTATAAAGTATGGTTATTGCACATAAACAAATAAATGCAGAATATAAATAGTATTGTCCGTTAACATTTTAAGGAAACACGGTTATCGCCCCTGATATCAGTGTGGAAATTTAAGTCTGATATAAAATGTATAATAATGCCAATCAATACATGCGGCAATGGTGAATTAATGTTTATTTTGTCATAAAATGTCTCAGAATATGTCTCTGATATAAAGAACATTTTGTGCATACTGAGTTGGCATGCACCTTTAATACGTAATTCTATTTCACATCTTCTATGAAGATTACGTCAATTTCGATGTCATTTACGGAACTGTCGTAATTTTGTCAATCATGAGAAATCTAAGGTGAAAATCACATGGCTTGTATCACATGATCTTACTACACTCTATTTCGCAGGGGCTGATCGGTCTCGATTGTGGCTGTGACTGCAGAAATGGAGCTTATGGCGTTTGTGGATATTCAAACTTCTGGGGGCCGTTTCACTAAACTTCTTACGACTATATTGTTCGTGAGTGAAAAATTAAGATAGTCTGTAAAATTCACATTAACATTGTTTTCTTGTAAACAATTGTTGGATTTACATTTATTGAGCATAGGCTGCATATGCAGCCTATGTTCAATAAATGTAAATCCATCAATTAAAATTTCCAGACGATCCTAAATTTGCACTTACGAACATTTTAGTTTTACGAAGTTTAGTGAAACGGGCCCCTGATCTTTTAGCGCACTCCTGAAGCGTAATAATGCGGAGCCCCGCAGGGGACATGGATTTTTTTAATTAATTCATTCCCACTAAATAACAATTCGTTCCCTTAATTTAAAAATTAATTCCCTCGAATTAACAATTCGTTCCCACTATATAACAATTCATTCCCACGAATTAACAATTTGTTCCCGTGGAACGAATTGTTATTTCGTGGGAACGAATTGTTAAATTGAGGGAACGAATTGTTAACTCGTGGGAACGAATTGTTAAATTCAGGGAACGAATTGTCATTTCGTGGGAACGAATTAATAACAAAAAAATAATTCTACGTCCCCTGCGGGGCTTCGTAAATTAAATATCAAAACTATATGTTATTATGGGTGTTCCATTGCCCGAATTGTGAACATTGCAGGCAAGCTCTTGTACACTAGTTTAACTCTTTACATGCTGGGAATATAATTGCTAAAAATAGACCAAATATAGCAGCAGATGACACTTCATTAATATTTTTATTTATTGCTCTCTGAAAACAAAAACGGGTAAACGTGTCCACTGAAAACGCTGCGTGTTTGCATCGGAAACGTTTCGCAGTTTTAGTATCACAAACATGCACAGTGAAGATAAAAAGAAGAATCTCCACAAAACAATGGTTTTCTGACAAACGTAGCGCTATCGTGAGCCAAACGTGGGTCAAACCACAACGCAAAGTGTAGACTCGGAACAACATTTATGCGGTACTACATTTTCGGTTACCTTTGGAAGCGTCCTGGCCCCCGTTTCACTAAACTTCGTACGACTAAAATGTTCGTAAGTGCAAAATTATGATAGTCTGTAAATTGCATATCAACACTGTTTTCTCGTAAACAATTATTGGATTAACATTTATTGAGCATAGGCTGCATATGCAGCCTATGCTCAATACATGTAAATCCATTAATTGAAATTTCTAGAAGATCCTAAATTTGCGCTTACGAACATTTTAGTCGTAAGAAGTTTAGTGAAACGGGCCCCTGGTGCCAATGCTAAAATATATTTATCTCCTAATTAGGAGATACCAACTCCTAATTAGGAGACAATAAGTCCTAATATCTCCTAATTATGATTTACTATCTCATCTCCTAATTAGGGATACTAACTCCTAATTAGGACTTAGTATCTGCTAATTAGGAGAGAAAATATTTTTAGCATCGATACAGAAACTAACTCTTAATTAGGAGATGCTAAGTCCTAATTAGGAGACAATAATTCCTAATTAGGAGATAGTAACTCCTAATTAGGAAATATTATCTCCTACTTAGGAGACAACAATAGTTTAGCATTGACACCAGGACGCTTCCATAGTTTGTTTTCTGATATGATTTAATTATATGCATAAAATGGGCACAGGCAGTGCAATAACACAGTGTAATAAAACTCGTATTACACTAGTGTAATAAATATGCAGAGACAGGTTTAGTGACCAGTACAGCTTCAATATATGATTATGTGCTTTAGCCTTATGCAATTTAATACCATCTAACATTTGTGATGATTTAATACATTTATTAAACGAATTGTCATAATAAACGAGGCTATGTGTTGATTTAATATAATATTTATGAAACTCGTTGACAGATTTCAAAATAAACCCGGAATAGCCTCGTTTCCTATGAAATCAGTAAACTCGTTTGATCAATATCATATTAAAGATACGTGCCCACTCAGTAGGCACAGCATGTTGTTTAAAGGAATTAAATAACTGTATAATTCTGTCACTATTCCACCAGTTCTTAAAATTACGAGTGCCCGCTATACGGATATAATAACTTAGTCATATTTATTTTACTGACAGTGACGCGCGGTGGTATCAGGCTTTATTCATATGTAAATTAGGCATGCTATGTTTTAATTATTTATACTAATTAAATGCGTCACCCGAAAAAATAATATTTTCGATAGATTTTAAAGTATGATCATTGCACACCAAAAAATAAATTGCAGAGAATAAATAGTAATGTCCGTTAAGATTTTAATAAAACACGGTTATCGCCCCTGACATCAGTGTGGGGAATTTATGTCTGACATATTGTGTATAATAATGCCAATCAATACGTGGGGTAGTGGTTAATGAATGTTTATTTTGGCAGAAAATGTCTCAGATGATGTCTCTGATATAAAGAACATATTGTGCCTACTGAGTGGGTATGTACCTTTAAGTTATTACTTTTGTACGATCCTCTATTTCTAGATAATACGTTACAGGTACACAATGTGTGTCTATTCTTAACGTTTACCTGCGGAACAAGACTACGATAGCAGAAACTATTCAACGTACAAACTCAATTAAATAAATGATTTATGTACTACCATGTCAGCATACCTATACTGCCGCGCGTTAGGGAAGCGTGATTGTAGCTAGTTATTTATTTGATTTTTTTAGCTTATATTTAAGGGTGGGAATTGGCCTTCCATACCCCGGCTAGCTATTTCCCTTGCAAATCTATTTATAGAGATCCGACCCTATGCTGTATTTTAACGTTTATTTCTTACTGAATATCACAAAACAGTAGTTTTGCGAACAGAGTAGACCCAGATCTGTGCAGTCTGATCGGAGTCTACACTTATTGCAATAACATTAATACGTGTGAAAATATGAATCCGGCAAATAATGCAGTCCCTGGTCAGATTGCAGACATGCATGATGATATGGATCAAAACTAGTGGAAATTACTAATAGAGAATAGGTTAGTGCCGCGAATGGGAAAAAATATCCGGCAAGGCTCAAGCATTTCTTTATTTCTCATCAGAAGTATATGTTGTTACCACTCATTTGAACCGTCTCGCCGAGACGGTTCAAATGAGTGGTCACAACATATACTTTGGTTCAGAAATAAGGAAAATAGATAGAGAATAGTAGGTTAGTGCCGTGAATGGGAAAACATATCTGGCAAGGCTCAGGAAACGGGATGGGCGAGGCTCTGCCGAGCACATCCCGTTTCCGTGCCGCGCCAGTTATTTTTTCCCATTCACGGCACTAACCTACTATTCTATTTATCCCGTCAACACCTACAAATGGCTGTAAAATGCAAAAATTGTATTGACTGGACATCAAAAATGTTTCACGGCACCGTGTTTCACGGCATATACGCATTGTGTTGACAGGATAATAAGTGTTTCTTTTCATAGCAAATCACGCTACATTCGCCTTTTTTTACAAGCAATAACGCCATGAACAACACAATTTGGGCATGATTTCTATAAATAAATTCAACGGGAGATAACTAGCTACGATCCCTCATTGCGTAAAAAGTAAATAGTGCCGGACACGACATGGTAAAACAATACAACTTACAAGACACAGTCAGAAGACAATGATCACTTTTTAAGTTTTCATGATGGAAGCAGTACATATATGGTCACAATTGTGGTTGTGACATGATAATTCGGGCTAATGGGATTTATTACCTGTCTAGCTCCTGATCAAATAGCAAATATAACGATCTATATTGCTTGTTAGAAGCAGGCCGGGTGTTTCATTGATGAATGGCGAACAGTACAGATCCTGATCAGACTGTGCGGATGCTACAACACCCGGAAGGGGTACATCAAAGAGTGGTAGATGTCCCCAGAAGTAATGTGTCTCATGGTGATAGGTACCTTTAGTCCAGGAGGTAGAGTCTTCATGTGCCGTGTGTCCTTCTTATGCTGCCTGGGGGTTAGTTGCGAACAGTAACTCTTGCAATCTACTCCCGTTACTGTTCGAAACTGCATGGGGGTGAGCCTGACCACAATCTCTTGGAGCATGAGTGGATCTACCACCGTGAAGTGTTTAAGCCAGACACATCTTCCCTCCTCAGTTCCCCCATCAGCTAGCTGTTCATACATGGTACACTCGGATCTGCAGTTGAGCCACTCTCTGACCCAAATGGTTCTCCCACTCGTCTAGCCTCTTCTTGTTCTTCTTCCCACCACATGTTGAGACAAAAGTGAAAGTGAATGGGTTTAACGTTCCAGCAACACACACACTCATGCAATCAAGAACACACTCACACGCACGCACACGCGCGCGCGCGCGCACACACACACACACACGCGCAGCTCCGATGGTGCGATGACTTCATTGTTCTCTCCATTGTTCTGAGTACGTACGGAATTAAAGGAATTATCTCCGAGGACTCGGATAAAACGAAGAAAAGCCTCCAAGAGGCCATGAAACCCACTGTTCGAGTCCTCTCACTACCGTCAACACACATGCACACCCACACCCACACCCACACACACCCACACACCCACACCCACACCCCACACCCACACCCACACACGCACGCATTCTATGTTGCAGCACATCTCTGTTCAGACCCAAGGCAGGCTCTATCAGCTGAATTCGACCTGTATTCATGGCTGTTATGGGTAGATATACAGCTCTCGAGTCATCTCGAGTCATCACCTCAATGAGGCGACAGTCGGAGATGGCGGCCATATATACACGATGTTAAGACCGCGTATTTTCCACGCTTTTTACTACGGGTAGCTACGGTTTGCTGCGTTTTGGTGCCACCAAAACGCAGCAAAACCGTAGCTACCCGTAGTAGTACGTACTAATACGAAGTGATACCAAGCAATACCTACGAAAACCTACTGAAACCTACTAAAACGTAGGAATAAAACGCAGCAATACGTAGTAAAGCGTGGAAAATACATAGTAGTTCTTAGTGGGCATAAGTACGTTTGTGTACGTATCTAATACGTTTTAATACGGTTTAACTACGTTATGCTTTAATACGTTTTAATACATTTTAGTACGTACATATGATACGTCTATCGAAAGCCCATGTTAATTTTGAACATGTCCAACAAACGTGGCGGGAGCAATCATAATTACGTATATAGCCGTATCTAATACGTTTGAATACGTATAGTACCGTTTTAGTACGTTTAAAAGCAATACCTGACTGGGACAATTTCAACCCTACATACCATAAAGCAAACATTTGCAAACATTGTAGATCCAGATGGGCCGGCTTGTAATAATCATGTAACTATCAGGACCCACAGTGTTTGCCGTCAGTAGCTTTCCAGATATTTTAAAAACTACTATTTGAATAATGGACAGGTAGAGAAATGATCATGGGACTATAAATGCATTAGGGCCGTAGCACTTAACTTCGTACGACTAAATATTCGTAAGTGCAAACTTATGATATTCTGTAAATTTCACATTAAACATTTTTTCTTGTAAACAATTATTGGATTTACATTCATTTAGCATAGGCTGCATATGCAGCCTTTGCTAAATAAATGTAAACCCATCAATTGAAATTTACAGTCTATCCTAAATTTGCACTTACGAACATTATGACCCCCAGAGTGAACATGTTAAATGGACTGGGGCTCAGATATGCACATACAAAGATCTAAAACTAGATTGTGCTTTTGTATAATTGTATTTGTTAACCGAGTGCACCGATGAATAGCCTGAAAATGTGCACAGTACTTAAAATCAGCCGGCGTTACGAACGCTAGTTATTGTGCAATCGATGATTAGTGATAATGCGTTGGAATAATGGCTAAAATTGAAGCCTAATCCATATAAGACACGCCATATCAATGTACCTTCGGACATCTGCATAATTTAATTAAACGCGTTTACAAAAATTGCAATGTTTTTCATAAATGAAGTCAAAAGTAGACAAAATTTTCGGAGTACATGCGGAATTATATTCCGCATGTTCTCTGAAACTTGTGTCAACTTTTGACGTAATTTACGGAAAATATTGTATTTTTTGTAAACGTATTTCATGAAATTACGCTGATGTCCGAAGGTACAAAATCGCATGGCGTGTCTTATATGCGGTATACAGCCATGAATATGTAGCATAAAACGTTACCTGATCAATGGAGCGAGCCTCGGAATGCCTCTACGTTTCGTAGCTAAACCTGATAAACTTGATATTAGAATACACTACTGACAGTTTCACAAAAGCTGCCCAAATTTTACGGATATATAAACAATTAAAAAAATTAATTTGTTTCGATAATATTAAATTACATGAAAATTTAAGAATGAGCCTTCTTTTCATTTCGTGAAATTTGGTAAAATATTGATTTTATTGCGAAAAAAACAATTTCCCCATGTTAAATCCCCATAGACAGTGAAGATGTCTATGGGGGGATTTTTAGATTTACAGAAATACTCAATTCAAAATTTAACTTTTGTTTTCTTAGTTAGATCATTTCCAAGCTATCTAGCCAGGTCTCAGAGTCAATTTCCAAAATATTTCGTTTTCTGACTCCTCCCACAGCTCCACCTCGTTTTTCACCATGTTAAATTCCCATAAACAAATAAATGTTTCGTCATAAAATCAATATTTGACCAAATTTCACGAAATAAAAAGAAGGATCATTCTTAAATTTTGATAAAATTTAATATTATTCAAAACAAAATTACTGTTTTTAGTGTTTATATAGCCGTAACATTTGGGCAGGTATCGTGAAACAGACACTAACTATGTATTATAGGAACCAGTATCTGAAATGATCGTACTACATTGGTGGTACATGTACATTATCATCCGAAAAAAGAGGAAATTGATTCTGAAACCTGGCTAGATAGCTTGGCAATGATATAACTAAGAAAACAGAAGTTGACTTTTGAAAATCGGTCCACTATTTATGAACTGAGAAAAAATGTCCATGTTAAATCACCACAGACATCTTCACTCTGGGATTTAACATGGAGAAATTATTGTGAACAAATCCAATAAAATCAATATTGGCCCAAATTTCAAGAAATAAAAAGGCTCAATCTTAAATTTTGCTCAAATTTAATATTATCGAAAACAATATTGTTTTTGCATTATTCATATGGCCGTAACATATGGACAGATTTCGTGAAACAGACAGCAGTCACTGCAGGGCAGGGGCCAGTTTCACTACACTTCGTACGACTAAATTGTTCGTAAGTGCAAATGTAGGATCGTCTTGAAATTTCAATTGATGGATTTACATTTAATGAGCATAGGCTGCATATGCAACCTATACTCAATACATGTACATCCATTAATTGTTTACAAGAAAACAATGTTAATGTGAAATTTACAGACTATCCAATAGTCTTGTCTACAAACAAACATTTTTAATGGGAAATTTACAGACTATCGTAATTTTGTACTTACGAACATTTTAGTCGTACGAAGTTTAGTGAAACTGCCCCCATGATAGTTAAGTCAGCATGTATTCAGTCAATGCAAGGTTCGTTACCTGATAAATAGAGAATAGTAGGTTAGTGCCGTGAATGGGAAAACATATCCGGCAAGGCTCAAGCATTTCTTTATTTCTCATCAGAAGTATATGTTGTGACCACTCATTTGAACCGTCTCGCCGAGACGGTTCAAATGAGTGGTCACAACATATACTTCGGTTCAGAAATAAGGAAAATAGATAGAGAATAGTAGGTTAGTGCCGTGAATGGGAAAAAATATCTGGCAAGGCTCAGGAAACGGGATGGGCGAGGCTCTGCCGAGCACATCCCGTTTCCGAGCCGCGCCAGATATTTTCCCCTTTCATGGCACTAACCTACTATTCTATTTATCCCGTCAACATTACAAATAGCTTTAAAATGCAAAAAATAACCCCAGCCGCATCTCCAAATCGTATTGGACAGGATATCAAAGATGTTTCACGGCAGCGTGTTTCACGGCACATACGCACTGTGTTGACGGGATAAATGTCTGTATTGCTATAATTGGCATAGTGTATTCATATTAAGACAACTACGAATCAACATTAAAGAAGATTACCAAATAAAATACACGCTACAAGTGACGTTATAGTTCGTCAATCGCTGGCCAGCATCGATCTACACTTATTTCACATATTGCAAGATTTAACCCCAATAAGTTACATAAAACCAGATTTCATAATTACATGTTCGACAGGAAATAGAAAACCATTACTCGGATGGGAAATGTGTTGCAGAATTTGGCTTAACTAGAAGTATGTTATTGTTCCTATATTGAACTTGCAAGGAACTAAATGCTGCGGTCGCTAGCACTCCATGGCATTTAATTCCTTAAACATCCAATATGTGAACAATAACTTATACTTATCAGGAGCCGCTTTCATCAAAATTACAAAGTATACTTATCTAGCAAAGTATACTTTGAGGGAGTAATAATTTATTTTTCCCGATATGAATTATGTCAACTAACGACTTCATATATGTGATGATTAAAACTGCAGAATTAGTATACTGAATTTATTACATTATCACAGCCAAAATGGCTGTGATAATGTAATTAATTCAGTATAGTAAAAATTAATAATCATAAAATTGAAAATTTCTGCCTCAAAGTATGTTTTGCTAGATAAGTATATTTTGCAATGTTGGTGAAATAGGCATGGATGGTAATAAAAGCACAGGTAGACTATAATAGTTTATATAATTATTGTTTACAATCGTATACAGAAGTTGTGTATTATGATGATTATACGATTATTCAAACATTAAATTCGTGTTAACTTTATGACTGATTGTCTCTATTTGCTGACACCTATACATTATACGTTTAATAACAAAGTGTGGGACAACGTGGTTTCATGTTTCTATTATGATATTCTTTAATTTCAAATTAAAGGTACATGCCCACTCAGTAGGCCCAAACTGTTCTTTATATCAGAGACATTTTCTGGCAAAATAAACATTCATTCTCCATTACCCCACGTACTGATTGGCATTATTATACATTTTATATCAGACGTTAATTTCCACACTGATATCAGGGACGATAACCGTTGTTTCCTTAAAATGTTAACGGACATTACTATTTATCATCTGAAATTATTTGTTGATGTGCAATGATGATATTATTTTTCCAGGTGACGCATTCAACTAGTATAAATAATTTAAAAATAACATACCTCATTTGCATATGAAAATAGCCTGATACCACCGCGAGTCACTATCAGTAAGATAAATATTACTAAATGATTATATCTGCATAGCGGGCAGTCGTAATTTTTAAAACTAGTGGAATAGTGACATAATTATACACTGAGTGGACATGTACATTTTACACTGTTTTCTTGTAAACACTTATTGGATTTACATTTATTATTAAATTGAAATTTCCAGACGATCCTACATTTGCACTTACGAACATCTTAATCGTACGAAGTTTAGTGATACGGCCCCCAGATGTATTTACAGTACATTTCCTTTCATATCTTTAAAATGAACGACTGATTTCTATGAAACATAGGCATCTACTACGGAAATGGTTATAGGAATGAATGGCCTTTTTGTGGAATTTATTGGGGTATAAACTTGGAAAAGCCGCGGGAATACTGGACGAAGGCCTTCTTTTTGTGGAATTTATCGGGGATATAAACTTGGAAAAGTCGCGGGAATACTGGACGAGGCCTTCCGGCCTTCGTCCAGTATTCCCGCGACTTTTCCAAGTTTATAGCCCCTTCCGGTCTTCGTACAGTATCCCCGCGACTTTTCCAAGTTTATACCCCGATACATTCCACAAAAAGGCCATTCATTCCTTATAATTCCAGCATTTGAAATAAACTCATCAAGAAAATGTGCTTATTTTGACAGACGGCAGCCATTTGTATACATTGACAGCACTGACAGTGCACCTGTAGAAAGTAGTTCGGCGTGGGATAAATTTTGGACAGAGACCTGCTACGGGCCAATCAAATGTTAGGGAATGGTGTAAATATTTTTGTGCTGGAATTATTGCGCTATGTTGTATAGTTTGCTTCAGTAAATAATCGGTTACCGTCAATGCAAATAAACCTCAAGGGCACGTGATTGTATGAAATAAACGGTACTCGATTCTTCATGTATTTCTAAGTTTTTGCGAAGAACATTAGGAGCGCCCATACAACAAATACAATTAATGACGTCAGTAATTACATGACGTCGGAAAATCAGGTTCGTAAACCACGTGATCCCATACGTATGATGTGACAGTGGTAATTGTACCTCATCTTTTTTCTTCTTTTTTTAAATGGGCATATGTTATCGTCATGGGTGCCCGTCCGTACGCCCGGGCACGCGCTCGGGTTCTTATGTGGTCGTAGGTGTGGCCTAATTTGAAAGAAAACAATGCACCTTATCCCGTAACCGCCTAAGCCAATTGTATCTTAGGTCGTCATTTCCGTTGTTTGGACACAATGAATGTCAGGGGTGTCACGTAGGGATGTCCGCAAGTAGGAACGTCCGTCCGTCCGTCCGTCCATCTGTTACGTTTGTTGTAAGGAGTACAACTTTGAAACCGTAATATATGGTGGAGACTTGGGGCCCGTTTCACTAAACTTCGTACGACTAACATGTTCGTAAGTCCAAAATTATGATAGTCTGTAAATTTCACATTAATAACGTTTTCTTGTAAACAATGATTGGATATACATTTATTGAACATAGGTTCAATAAATGTAAATCCATCAATTGAAATTTCCAGACTATCCTAAATTTGCACTTACGAACATTTTAGCCGCACGAAGTTTAGTGAAACGGCCTCCTGCTATTTGGTATGTGGATTCCTTATGACATTCGTATGCTGAAAATTACTTATTATTGGACCCCCGAATTCTGGATTATCTCCCCTATTCAAACCATTGGGAAAAGTGGGTATACTGAGATGGCATGTAAACGACTTTCCTCTCGTTATCCCCTCGCCGATAGGCAATGTTAGCGTTAGTCCATGTACGTGCGTACGTGCGTAAGTTAGTAATACCTTTCCTTTGTTAATAGCTTATGAAGCGCTTCACCGATTTTGATGATATTTGGCCACAATATGTGTCTAGGGACAGTGCTTTGTTTTGCATACGACCCACGTCCGACCGCACAAGGTCAATGTCACTAAGGACATAGTGTCACATTGCTTGTAAGGCAAATGCGTTAATGATTGTTTTTGTTTATTCAATAAAATATGAACCGCTTCACTGATTTTGATACTATTTTGCCACAATGTGCGTCTAGTTCTACATTGTATTCGAAGAGTTCCATGGCTTGCTACACTCGACGCGAAGAGTTACACCACAACCGGCGTGATCTTGCCCAGATGTCAAGCAGTTTGATTGGCTGAGACTGAGCTGTAACACAGCTCAGGCTCCGCCAATCAAGCTTCTTGCTGTCAAGCGCAATGTTCAAGTATTTTGCAATAAAGCAATGGACAATTATTGGCAACATCAGCGCGGGCGTTGGTTTAGTAACACGGCATGCGAAGAGCACGGCGTGTGTTTCGGTGACGAGAATTCAGTACAGCACGAACAAGGCACTCCACGACCGGTAGCCGTTCTCACCGATTTCTTACTAAGTGCACTTTTGATGGAGAAATTTTCAATTTAAGGATAAATGTATTACTTTTTATTTAATGAAATAAAACATTTTCGGACCAAATTATTGTACTGAATTTATTAAATTATCACAGCCATTTGGCTGTGATAATGTAATAAATTCAGTATAATAATTCTGATTTGATGTATTGCTGTTTAACGGCCTGTCAACAGCTAAGGTCATTTAATGCCGGAAATAATAATTCTGTATTCTTTTAATTATCAAATATATGCAGTCGTTAGTTTTATATGAAATAACGCATTTCGGGAAAAATAAATGATTACTCCCTCAAAGTATACTTAGTTAGATAAGTATGCTTTGCAATGTTGGTGAAATCAGCTACACACGTATGCAATCACAACATTAAACATGGAAAGCAACAGTATGTATACATTATATAAACTCGTCAGCTTCCATTAAAGGGACATGCCCGCTCAATAGGCACAAACTGTTCTTTACAGGAATTAAAGACATGTATAATTGTGTCACTATTCCACCAATTCTAAAAGTTAAGAGTGCCCGCTATACATACTCATTTAGAAATATATATTTTACTGGTAGTGACGCGCGGTGGTAACCGGCTATTTTCATAATTAAATGCGTCACCTGAAAAAATAATCTTTTCGACAGATTATAAAGTATGATCATTGAACATCAAACAATAAATACAGAGAATAAACAAAAATAATGTCCGTTAACATTTCAAGGAAACACGGATATCGCCCCAGCTATCAGTGTGGAAATGTACGTCTGATATAAAATGTATAATAATGACAATCAATACGTGGGGTAATGGTGAATGAATGTTTATTTTGCCAGAAAATGTCTCAGATGATGTCTCTGATATAAAGAACATGTTGTGCCTACTGAGTAGGCATGTACCTTTAAATAACTAATATACATGTACACAAACGTGTCATATAATATAATGATTGCAAATAGCTGAAGTATAATACTTCGCATACATTATCCGCGGCTTGTGTCTTGTCATTGTTAAGCAAGTTGAAATGCAATTGTACACCATAACGTTTAAACCAGTGTACGTGAAAACATACTTTATAAAAGTCGACCTCAAAATACTGTCTGATGTTTTCATACCGATGTATACCTAAGTCGGGCTCCGTAAAATCGATACTTCGATGAGTACAATAAAACTGACGATGAGCTAGACACCACGATGCGAGATAGGTACATTTATATACAGTGAAACCTCTCTAAACCGGAACCCATGGGGTCTTTAACGTCGATGGGGTTCACTGTCATTTACTTCACTGCCGTGTCTGTTCATGATTGAAAATGACAAAACATGAAGTGGTTATATTACAGTGGAACCTCTCTAAACCGGACACCCTGGACCTTCCAGGGTGTCCGGTTTAGAGAGGTTCCACTGTATACATAATTTATATTTTATATGATCTGAAATGGTTGCTTTTCAATTTTCCCGAACCCTTCCGTATATTTTGGTGTAGTGTTCGTATGTTTCTCATACTATGGTTATCAAGTTACATTGTATTATAACTGTTGTGTAACATAAGTTTAGGAATTTAATGCACACGGGTTTAAACCAAACCACAGGTATTTGAACAGATGGTCAGTATGCTGGTGTCATATATGGGTATTTGGGTTGATTTTAGGTATATTATGGGTGGATTTTGTTGGTTTTGGGTAATTTATATAGTTTTGTGCAACTAATAATTATCAATCATTACACACGTCAAGTATGTACACTTTCACCGTTCCGAACTTTCGGGCCCCTTTCTTAGTGTCAAAATACGAGTAATTCGCGGGAGCTGACGTAAATTGTATGTTGATAACAATGCACCCAAACCACCAGAGATACCGAAATAACCCATAAAACACCGAAATATGAACCATTCTTCAAGATCCTGTGAACCAAATACATGTATCAGAACAAGTCAAAAGGTATACGACAATATACTGCAAGCGTCGTTTTACATTTGACATATGGCTGTGGCTGGATACTTTGGGCGTATTCGATTTATGAAGAGTATAGTTCATTATCAAATAGCACACGCCGACAGCCAAATAACGATCTATATTGCTTGGTAGACGCAGGACGGGCGTTTAATCGACGGAATGGCGAGCAGTGCAGATGCTGATCAGACTGTGCGATGCACAGTCTGATCAGGATCTACACTGATCGCAAAACTCATATGCGTCATTTCTCCAGTCACGTATAATATTTGTAAAAAACATGGATATGCCCCCTTGGTGTACTGTACTATATAGAACATGGCCAACTTCTTGTGAAGGTAAATATTGCCAAGGCCATCTTAATGAATGGTGGCACGAATATCGCATATGTTCAGGTGTAATAACAAGTGTCCAAATAGTAGTCACCGTGCAAGCTATATTGGCAACATAGAGAAACCCTTACACACATTTCGACGTAAATTACCACGGACGAACGGACGGACGGACGGACATTCCTACGTGACACCTCTTTCGTAGGACATTTCTAACAAAGAAACTACCACCTGATGAAACAATATGCTTAAGTGGTTACACAATAGGTTGCATTGTTTTATTTTATATCAGGCCAGACCGGCAGCCACCTAAGACCCCGGACGTGTGGACGGACGGACGGGAGAACGGACATACGGAACACCAAGAGCAAATCAATATATCCCCTTCGCACAGGGACATACAAAGAAAACACAGGCGACTTGTGAATGTTCACATAAAACAAGTTTTACGTCGTCATAGCTAAATATAATTATTGACTTGAACTTTGTTTCCTGCATTCAACTATGTTTATGATAATTACGGAGCCCCGCAGACGACATTGATTTGTTTTATTAATTCATTCCCACGAGATAACAATTCGTTCCCTCGAATTGACAATTCATTCCCACGAAATAATAATTCGTTCCCTCGAATTGTCAATTCGTTCCCACGAAATAACAATTCGTTCCCTCAATTTAACAATTCGTTCCCTCGAATTAACAATTCCCACGATATAAAAATTCGTTCCCACCAAATAACAATTGTTATATCGTGGGAGCGAATTGTTATTTCGTGGGAACGAATTGTTAAATTGCGGGAACGAATTGTTAATTCGTGGGAAAGAAGCGTTAATTCGTGGGAACGAATTGTTCCCTGCGGGGCTCCGTAGATAATGATTGGACTTAGAGACAATGGTAAACTATAGTCTGTTTCATGAAAGCTGCCCACATTTTACGGCTATATAAACAATTGAAAAACAATATTTTTTTCGATAATATTAAATTAAAGGAAAATTTAAGAATCAGGCTTCTTTTTATTTCGTGAAATTCGGTCAAATATTGATTTTATTACGAAAAATTGATTTGTCTATGGGAATTTAACATGGGGGAAAAAGGTAGAGGAGTTTTGGGAGAAGTAAAAAAACGAGAAATTTTGGAAATTGACTCCGAAACCTAGCTAGATAGCTTGGAAAAAAAGATCTAACTAAGAAAACAAAAGTTAAATTTTAAAAATCGGTCCAGTATTTCTGAAATTCAAAAAAATTTCCCCATGTTAAATCCCCATAGACATCTTCACTCCGTGAAGACGTCTATGGGGATTTAACACGGGGAAATTTTGTTTTCGCAATGAAATCAATATTTGACAAAATTTCACGAAATAAAAAGAAGGCTCATTCTTAAATTTTCCTTTAATTTAATATCGAAAAAAATATTGTTTTTGAATTGTCTATATAGCCGTAAAATTTGGGCAGCTTTCGTGAAACAGACTATAGGTCTATGGTATTTTCACAGATGTGATAGTAGACCGGCGAAGGGATGAAAAAGACAAGTTTGATGGCATTTTGTGTTACAAATGTACCCTAATTATGTATATCTGTAATGGGTAGACTCTCGGATAGGGGTGGGTACCCCCTCAAATTTGACATTTTGGGGTAATTGATTTTCATATGTAGACAACAACACTATTGAAACTGTTACTGAAGATTAGAAACAGTTACATACTTGCCAATTAAAATTCAAAATGGCCGCCACAATTCACAGAAAAATCCATAACACAGTGCAGGTACAACACAAACTAGTAATGTTATGTCTGTATTCATAATGTATTCTCTAAAAATGTTTTGTGACATGATATACAATTTATTATGATACAACAGAATGGAATTTACCAATTTAACGACCAAAATGGCTGCCATAAACTAAATATTCACACTGGATTAATGTTCACCGGCCTTGTTCCATTCAAATATGTGACAGTAATAGGCATGCTTTAAGTTTTATATTGTTACACGCCGTGATACACCCCAACAACATATGACTTATTGAATGATTCACATATGTAGCTTCTGTAGCCGATTTCATCAACATTGCAATGTATACTTATCTAGCAAAGTATACTTTGAGGGAGCAATCATTTATCTTTCCAGAAATGCATTATTTCATATAGAACTAACGACTGCATATATTTGATGATTACAGTATGGATAATTATTATACTGAATGTATTACATTCAGTATAATAAAAATTAATAAACGTATCCTTAAATTGAAAATTTCTCCCTCAAAGTGTCCTTAGCAAGATAAGTATACTTTGCAATTTGGTGAAATAGGTTACTGATCAGTCGATATCCCAATGTCGTAATCGTGACAGAAAGATGGAAAATAACAACATTCGTCAAAACTGTGAAACTTTCAATATTATAATACTGATTTTGTGGAAAAGCTCGTGCTTAGAAAAATACCGAATGTAAAGACTTAGAGAGTGTCATTTAATGTAAGTTGCATCAATTCAATATGTGTGATTAATGAGGTAATGGGGGCTCACAAATTAAATTCTTAATTTATCCAGCCTACTAAATATATTGTTCTTTTTGTTAAAGTAGGGTGTTGTGTATATCCATATGCACTTACAGTAGTTCTATTTTAGTGAAACCCAACCTACATGTACATACCGTATCTGCAAACGTTTCTAAAATAACAAAACAGTGACATGTCAGCTGCATATTGGTATTAATCCAGCCATATTTAACATGGCGATGTGTTGATGACTATGTGTTAGCAGATGCGAAGATCAGTTTTACATATTAATAATGGGCATTGGTAGCGTTGTAAATATAAACAATTCCATAATCCAGGGTTTGCCACATTAACACATGGAAGTAGTTGGATAAACTGAAATTTAATTCGAAATCCAAAATGTCCATTAGATATAAACAACACACACTCAAATATCACATTCGGATGATAGAGAATCGTAGGTTAGTGCCGTGAATGGGAAAAAATATCCGGCAAGGCTCAAGCATTTCTTTATTTCTCATCAGAAGTATATGTTGTGATCACTCATTTGAACCGTCTACTCATTTGAACCGTCTCGCAGAGACGGTTCAAATGAGTGGTCACAACATATACTTTGGTTCAGAAATAAGGAAAATAGATAGAGAATAGTAGGTTAGTGCCGTGAATGGGAAAAAATATCTGGCAAGGCTCAGGAAACGGGATGGGCAGAGCCTCGCCCATCCCGTTTCCTGAGCCTTGCCAGATATTTTTTCCCATTATATTTATTCTACTATTCTATTTATCCCGTCAACATCTTCAAATGGCTGTAAAATTCAAAATATTGTGTTGACTGGATATCAAAAATGTTTCACGGCACCGTGTTTCACGGCACATACGCACTGTGTTGACGGGATAAATGTATTTATCCCGTCAACACAGTGCGTGTGTGCCGTGAAACACGGTGCATTGAAACATTTTTGATATCTTGTCAATACGACCTAATCACTGCGTATGAATATGTGCATTTTACAGCCAGTTGTAGGTGTTGACGGGATAAATAGAATAGAAGGTTAGTGCCGTGAATGGGAAAACATATCTGGCGCGGCACGGAAATGGGATCTGCTCGGCAGAGCCTCGCCCATCCCGTTTCCTGAGCCTTGCCAGAAATGTTTACCCATTCACGGCACTAACCTACTATTCTCTATTTACATGGTAATTTATTACGTATAATTCCTGAAAAAGAAAGATGTTATTTATTTATTATTACATACATGTAGCAGGGCTCCAGATAAGGAATTAGTAATTGAGTATTGTTGCTCCATTACTGGTGAAGCAATTTGGTATTTCAAAATATTAATTGGGTAAAATCAAATCATACTACTGTTTATGCATCAACAGACTGCAATTATTGAATAGTTTGCTTCGAAATGAAAATATGTCTTGGTATTTCATTAGAATTGTCTCCTTGGAGACAATTCTAATGAAATACCAAGATGTGTTTTGATGCAAAATAAGAACAATATGCTATATTTGTGGTTTGTTTATTGTTTTCTGCAGCATGGTAAAGGTACCAGAAACATTTTTATTGCGTTTTGATACTCGCTACTTCTGATTTCAATTGGATTTTTTGGCAATTTTAATTGGGTATTTAAGCAAATAAACAGCTTATCTGGAGATCTGCATGATGCATATGAAAAAATATGTCTCTTGTTTTGCCATATCATATGCATTTTCAGCAAAATCCACCCGACTGTATATTCATATACAAGTTATATTCATTCACAGAAATATTGATTTTCGAATAGTTTGCATCTACATTTGTATCGCAACATGCATGTGTCATGCACATACTAAATGTTACATAAGCATACTACCACAATGACTAAATCTAGTACTTTGGCACAAAGTACAATCTCTTTGTTTACGACAACGATAATGCATTGAAATACAATAATTTTGATATGATTTCCACATATTCAAGTAACATCATACGTAGCTCGCGAGTCTACATGTGTCATCCACATGCCACCATTTTAGATGATGGTGCTTTTACGTACCTAGACTCGATGACACTTTTTGAGGATAATATAAAACTACAATGTACATTAAGATCATTTTAATATATCATATACATGTGTTGGAGTTATCTGCAACCAACGGAAACCATAACATCCATTTATGACAGTACTTGAGATCATATTGATGTTAGGCGCCATGTGTTGTGGTATTGTGAGTTCGAGGATAGCGATCAGAATAAAGCTCACAGATCTGTTGAATAAGATAAAATAATGTGATAGACATGCTGATTGTCAATGGAAACCATCAAAGTGCAAACCATTTGAAAGTGTATTGATACACATAAACACCATAGTCAGAGATTATTGTGTCGGTGTTGGCTGTAAAATGCAAACATTGTGTTGTCTGGATATCAAAAATGTTTCACGGCACCAAATGTATTTATCCCGTTAACACAGTGCGTATGTGCCGTGAAACACGGTGCCGTGAAACAGGGCCGTTAGGCACTCGTGAAATATGGACATTTCACACCACTCGATGAACATATTATATTCATTGCACAAATATGAATATTCTATTTATTATATACCGCTCTCTGGACATTAGCAGTTTTTTAGACTGTATATGGTAATGTATGTGTATTTGCAGCTTATTTGCGCTGTTTTTTCTAAATACAGAATATGAATATAGATAGCGGAAGTAGTCGTATTTTCACCGGATGTTGTTTATTTCATCGATGAGAACATATGACTTTTATTTACATCTATAACTATGTATTTCATGGGTAGGTATATAATACATAATTATATTTTGGTTTACATGGGCTCTTTGATCGCATTTGAGTATTCTATTTATATGTTTGAATGGGAGTATTATGTCATTTTCCACATACAGGACAAATTAGATAGAGTATATCATCAATATAGAATTATATTTGTCTACTATCACATACATTTCTAGTCATGTTGGATTGCTACTGTACGAGTAAATGCTTAAACGAGGAAAATTTATATTTTTATGGGCTCAATGGTTAATACCGGCGAATTAAACCAATGACATGCGTTGAGATAATACAATAATAATAATACTCATTTAAGAAAAAGTGTTTACAACTTCAGCACATATTATTTTAGAGTAACCACTATTTATTTCAGTTGTAGTTTACACACAGTACAGGCAATACACGCACCTCTATGCAATGTGTACACATGAATAGGATTAGAAAACAAGTTTTTGTTTACAGCTTATACAAATTATTCTCACTATACGTATTCTTTTCGGATGGTAGACCTTTTTATTATGCTAATTGTGCTAACACACTTCTTTGTGTGACATTATTAAATTCACCAAATGAATGTATACACATAAATCACTGTGTCATTTCATCACCGAGTTAGATTATGAACCTGCGTGGGTAACCACCCTTATCCGAAGGCTTTCACGTCAAACAGTATAGGTACCCATTTGTAACAAAAATGCCATCAAAACCTTATTGGGTGCCCTTTATGGGCCCTGGCCTGTCGTCTATGCTATGTCTACGCTTTCTGCATCAAACGGCTGCCAGCCAACTGATACCTTTGTTCCTTGATGGGTCTGAGATGAAACAGATTGGTGACACAGGGCTCCAGATAAGCTGCGTTTTTGCGTAAATACCCAATTAAAATTGCCAAAAACCCAATTGAAATCAGAAGTAGTGAGTATCAAAAAGCAATGTAAAATTTGTGGTATCTTTATCATGCTACAGAAAACAATAAACATACCAGAAATATAGCATATTTCCTTATTTTTCCATAAAAACACATCTTGGTATGTTTTCATTTCGAAACAAACTATTCAATAAGTGCGGTCTGCTGATGTGTAAACAGATGTGTGATACTATTTTACACAATTAAAATTTTGAAATACGCAATTACTTCAGAAATGATGGAGTGACAATACTCAATTACTAATTCCTTATCTGGAGCCCTGGTGACATATATTTTAATTATAGATTTGTATCTTATTTCTAGACCAAATGGGTACAAGATGACGAGTCGCCTGAAAGCAAAGCAAAATTTGGATTAATTAAACAAAAAAAAAAAAAGAAAAAAAAAATTTGGGTTTATACATGTATTTTGAAATAAACTGAAAAATCCAACTATGTTAATTTCTTGCAATTGGAATGAAACGTTATTAAATTTAATTGCAGTTTAATTGTATATAATTATTAAAGGTTACATTGCCACTCAGTTAGGCACAAGCTGTTCTTTATTAGAGAAAAGGACATCTCTATATACAATTTTTGGGCCCAAATATGCACATTCATTCACCAATTACCGAAGTCCTAGAATTGCAAAATTAAGGAATGCGTTTTATTCAAAAAAAATCAGACGTTAAATATCCACTGCTATCATTGGGCGAATAAACGTGTTCGTAAAAATGTTAACGGCAATTCCTATTTTTATTTCTTTGTATGTATTTCTAATTGTACCCCCAACAATATTGAACAGGACTTTATAATCTGTGAATGTATTATTTTTTTCGGCGACGCATTTAATTGGTATAAATTTAATTTATATTAAAGGTACATGCCCACTCAGTAGGCACAGCCTGTTCTTTATATCAGAGACATCATATAATACATTTTCTGGCAATATACACATTCATTCACCATTACCCGACGTGTTGATTGACATAAGTATGCGTTTTATATCAGACGTAAATATCCACACTGCTATCAGGGGCGATAACCGTGTCTCCTTAAAATGTTAACGGACATTCCTATTTATTCTTTGTATTTATTTCTAATGTACAATGAACAGACTTTATAATCTGTCGAATGTATTATTTTTTTCAGCGACGCATTTAATTGGTATAAATAATTAAACAAATACCATGCCTCATTTGCATATGAAAATAGCCTGATACCACCGCGAGTCACTATCAGTAAAATAAATATTACAAATTATTATATCTGTATAGCGGGCACTTGTAATTTTTAGAACTGGTGGAATAGTGACGCAAGTAACTGTATACACTTATTTAACTCCTATATTGTACCTATTGAGTTTCTAGATATTGCATAGCAGGCGCGGATCCAGGATTTCGGGTTAGGGGGGGGGGGGGGGGGGCGGGTGTAACTATTTTGCAATACTTGACTATATTATCGAACGAGCTATGCTCGTTCGATAATATAGTCAAGTATTGCAAAATAGTCGACCGAGCGGAGATCGGGATAGCGCTAGGAGGATCCGGGGGCATTCCACCCCGGAAATTTTTTGAAATCTACATCGCATTTCCTGCGTTCTGGCGCATTTTGGAGCAAAACTATTGACACTGCCACAGTATGTTTAGACATGATTTTTGATTGAAAACGGTTACATTTTGAAACGATAAGACAACGAACGAAAAATGCATGGAATACATGGCACTTGGCATGAAACGTGCCTTGAAACTTGTAAAAAATCTTTACTTGGCGAATTTTAGGGGGGGGGGGGGGGGGCGGACGCCGGGTCCGCCCCCCCCCTGAATCCGCCCATGTATAGTATGATTCTTTCACAGCGACATAAACTTATAGATCATAAATGTTTCGTGTATAGCGAAAATGCCAAATGATCACCCCCGTTTATCGCAGTTTCTGATATGAAATACAAAGCAGACTGAAAAAAAAAGAAGTTCATACTGCAGTGCTAGACTCTGGGCAGGCCTGCATCATATACCGGCATGAACAGATCACTGGTATGCGATTGGTTATACAATAGTATCAACGCTGTGTTTTATAGTACATTTATATAATTGTACCATCATGCTCCGTGATTGGTCAGTTAGATCTCAACCACGGTATACTTTTTGCTGCTACCGTTTCTGTCAATATTCAGCAAATTCATGCAGATAAACAAATATCAAATATTTATTGCATACAATTGGCATTCACAGAGTAGCAACAGGTTTTGCTGCTGCCAAACATTTGGCTATACAACACATTAAATCTAAAACTTATTTAAATGTAAGTACTTAACAAAAAAGTCAACCTCCCCAAAAGAATGTATTTGATGAAATATTGATTGTATTGGGAATTTAACATGGGGGCTAAAAATAGAATATTTATAAACAGTTACATTATTTGTTAGTACATGAAACACCCTGTGACTTGATCCTATGACTTGATCAGGATATATGCTATTTATTCTAAGCATGACTTGTTTTTTTTATTTTGCTGAGTACCTTTTTGCCTTAAGTTTTCGAGTGATACTCACCGTGTTAATCATGTTTCTATAATTCTCGCGGCTTCATTCTGAATTATTTTCCAACGAATCGTTTTCATATTCTGTACACCCATCCCCGACTGATGAAGCATAATCTAGAATAGGTCTCGTATATAGAGAATAGTAGGTTAGTGCCGTGAATGGGAACAAATATCTGGCAAGGCTCAATAATTTCTTTATTTCTCATCAGAAGTATATGTTGTGACCACTCATTTGAACCGTCTCGCCGAGACGGTTCAAATGAGTGGTCACAACATATATTTTGGTTCAGAAATAAGGAAAATAGATAGAGAATAGTAGGTTAGTGCCGTGAATGGGAAAACATATCAGGCAAGGCTCAGGAGACGGGATGGGCGAGGCTCTGCCGAGCACACCCCGTTTCCGTGCCGCGCCAGATATGTTTTCCCATTTACGGCACTAACCTACTATTCTATTTGTCCCGTCAACACCTTCAAATGGCTGTAAAATGCAAAAATTGTATTGACTGGATATCAAAAATGTTTCACGGCACCGTGTTTCACGGCACATACGCACTGTGTCGGCGGGATAAATTACAGTCTCCGCGAAACTGCCAACACTTTAGAGGAAATTCAGTCTGGTAAACAACAAATTTTTATCAGACCGGACAAAAATTGACGAGACCGATTTTTTTTATAAAAACTAAAATAGATTTTGTGTGATATTTAAGAGCTTTTTAGCTTTTTAAGTATATCAGTCATATAAGAAAAACTAGCAAACACCAGAAGCGCATACAAAAGGATGGTGGTTTCATTGAAGGTTAGAATAATAAAAAATATATAATTTTTTTACTTTTTTTACTTTTTTTTTACTTTTTAGCTCATGTGAGCTATGTGAGCTATGAGCTATTGTTACCGCAATGTGTCCGTCGTCCGTCGTCCGTCGTCGTCGTCGTCGTCGTCGTCGTCGTCGTCCGTGAAAATTTTCAAACGTCTTCTCCTCCGTAACCATTGGCCTATAGTCACCAAACTTCATGGTCATGGTCCTTAGGTAGGGGGATTACAAAATTGTTAAAATTACATCATTACGTAATCCAAGATGGCCACCGTCTAAAAATAGCACAAATTCTTCAAAAATCTTCTTCTCAAGAACCGCCGACCGGATTTCGACAAAACTTGGTAGGACTGATCGATGTACAATGCTCTTTCAAAGTTGTTAAAATGGTGACCCTGGGGTCAAAAATGGGCGTGGCCCGTGGGGTCAAATTGGGATCAAATTTTATTTTTGACCGAATATGGTCTTGTCATATATCAAATTGAAGGTATCAACGAGGCGATCACTCTGGTGCATTTTTTTGTCGAAATCGGATGGTTAGGTAATCCAAGATGGCCGCCGAAAGGTCAAAAGGTCGTTCTTTTATTAGAGATTTCAAAATTCTTCTTCACATGAACCGCTTGGCCCATGGTAGCCAAACTTAAGAGTTATGGTCCACGGGTGAAGCCTTTTCAGATTTGTTAAAATGGAGGTCATCGATAATCCAAGATGGCCGCCGTCTAAAAATAGCATAAATTCTTAAAAAATCTTCTTCTCATGAACTGCTAGTGGATTTCGACGAAACTTGGTAGGAATGATCGATGTACAATGCTCTTTCAAAGTTGTTAAAATGGTTAACACGGGGTCAAAAATGGGCGTGGCCCGTTGGGTCAAATTTTATTTTTGACCGAATATGGTCATGTTATATATCAAATCGAATGTATCAATGAGGCGATCACTCTGGCGCATTTTTTGTCAAAATCGGATGGTTATGTCATCCAAGATGGCCGCCGAAAGGTCGAAAGGTTGTTCTTTTATTAGAGATTTCAAAATTCTTCTTCACATGAACCACTTGGCCCATGGTGGCCAAACTTAAAAGTTATGGTCCATGGGTGAAGCCTTTTCAGATTTGTTTAAAAATGGAGGTCGTCGCTAATCCAAGATGTCCGCAGTCTAAAAATAGCACAAATTCTTAAATCTTCTTCTCGTGAACCGCTGGCCGGATTTCGATGAAACTTGGTAGGAATGATTGATATACAATTCTCTTTCAAATTTGTGAAAATGGTTACCCCAGGGTCACAAATGGGCGTGGCCCGTGGGGTCAAATTTTATTTTTGACCGAATATGCTAATGTAATATATCAAATTGAAGGTATCGATGAGGCGATTGCTCTGGTGCGATATTTGTCGGAATCGGATGATTATGTCATCCATGATGGCCTCCAAAAGGTCATTTATTCGAGATTTTGAACGTCTTTTTCTCAGAAACAACATGGCCGATGATGGCCAAACTTCATAGTAAGTTAAGATCCTTGGGTGAAGCATTTTCAGATTTGGTAAAATGAGAGTCATTGCTTAATCCAAGATGACCGCCATCTAAAAATAGCACAATTTTTTTAAAACACATGAACTCAATGTCACATTCTCCTCTGGTGTTCATGGAGTCAGGTGAGCGAATTAGGGCCATCATGGCCCTCTTGTTTGTTTATAGTCAGACATTCGGTTTCGGTCCGGCGACTTCCGGTTTACCGTCGGACCGGCGGCAATTTTAACTGACATATCCGACGGACCGACGACTTTCGCGGAGACTTGTATACGATATATATATATTTGGTTTAAAGACTGTCTGCTTATCTTGAATGTTAGGTTACGCATTATGCCCAATACTCTGGTAGTAGAATTAATTATATTTTGTATTTGTGTATGCCATGTATGGGCTCGAACTTACAACAGTACTGCGTTAATCTTGCCCAGATACCAAGGTTTCTCAATATCTATAAGCCTCTGCCCCCCACCCCCTCACAGTTATATCTGGCATAAATATGTTACATTGCCAACCCTGTCTACCCACCTACATATATCACCAATTTCAGTTGTAACCTGAGTTTAAATAAAGGTACATGTATGTTCTGTTCTGTTCAGCTATCTACCTGGCAATCAAACGGTGCCGTGAAACATTTTTGATATCCTGTCAATACGACAATATGGGGTTATCTTTTTGCATGTTAAAGCCATTTGTAGGTGTTGACGGGATTCTCAAAAATATGAAAATTACTTTCAAAATGTGCAGATCCTGATGAGACAGCCCTTTACGAGCAGCCTCATCTGGATCTGAACTGTTAGCATAAACCGCTATATCAGGCTTTCATGTACAAAGTTAATAATAAAATGAATGCAACGGATGCGTCATGGAACACAAACACCAACTGAAGCCCCCACATCAACACAGACAACAGAAAATGAAGAAAAACCGAGGCATTATATTAAAAACGATACAAGCAAGCGTGACGGCAATGGTATTGTCTTGGAACGGTTAATGTCCAGAACTTCCCTATTGATGGGTTAAACTATTGTACATGACGTCATCATCCTCCCGTATGTCATTCATCTCGTGGAGACTTTGTGGTATCATTTTCATTGGCTTTTGATTCATTGGCGCACTCGTTGCATGTAATGCATATGCTATATTAGGTAATTTATTGGGAGACAGTACATCGGCAGTTTAAAGAGTACACCTTCGTTCCTGTCGAATGATCTGTGATTACCTCCATATGTCTTGAATTGTTTTTTATTTACCTGGGGCCCGTTTCACTAAACTTCTTACGACTAAAATGTTCGTAAGTTCAAATTTAAGATCGTCTGTAAATGTCAATTAATGGATTTACATTTATTGAGCATAGGCTGCATATGCAGCCTTTGCTCAATAAATGTAAATCCAATAATTATTTACAAGAAAACATTGTTAATGTGAAATTTACAGACTATCATAATTTTGCACTTACGAACATTTTAGTCGTACGAAGTTTAGTGAAACGGGCCCCAGGACTCTCTGGTCTCCTAAGGGTATATAGAGAATAGTAGGTTAGTGCCGTGAATGGGAAAAAATATCTGGCAAGGCTCAGGAAACGGGATGGGCGAGGCTCTGCCGAGCACATCCCGTTTCCGTGCCGCGCCAGATATGTTTTCCCATTCACGGCACTAACTTACTATTCTATTTATCCCGTCAACACCTTCAGTTCAAATGGCTGTAAAATGCAAACATTGTATTGACTGGATATCAAAAATGTTTCACGGCACCGTGTTTCACGGCACTGTGTTGACGGGATAAATTGTTTTTCTCTTTCATATGTTTAGAGAAAGAAGGTAAATTATTTGTTATCAGGTAACGAGCTACATGTATGTATTGGCATAATAATCAGGGGTGGGAATTTTCAGGATATATCCTGAAATCAGGATTTCAAAGAGGTTCCTGATAATTGTAGACAACTGCTAATGTTTCAACATGGGAAGCACCCTTTTATGTATTTGTGGGGGCACACACATGTTTGCTTAGCCATTTTCAGGGTTTGGCATTTGAAACTGTTCCCCCAACAATACAGTCGTATCAGGAAAGAACCTGCCACGAATATCCGGTTTACAACGAATTGAAAAACTGACGTTGCATTGGTGGAACGGCGTCACATGACATTACCGAATGACGTAAATTAAAGGCGTAACGCAAACCTGTCTGCGTTCTTTTCAACAAAACTATTTATATTTGATCATCGGCTAGCATAACAATTTACCGGAGATATAGAATACCCACTAGTGTCTATTGATATCAAGTTTATCAGTCTCGACTTGGAAACTGTAGAATTTCCACGGCAAGACTCGGAATTCCTACGCGTTTCCTATCCTTGCCTGATAAACTTGATATCAAATGTGTCTGTGGCTGGAGAAATGCAGATTAATGCTTTGCGATCAATGTAGATCCAGATCAGCCTGTGCATCCGCACAGTCTGACTAGGATCTGCACTGCTTGCTTTTAATAAGGACAATAAATATTTACCAGTTTACAGGAGTGTGCTATTTGAACAGGAGCTACACTGATCACAAATCCCATAAGCCCCATTTCTCCAGTCACATATAGGTACCAACGTGTGTTTCCGTCATCAACATGATCAAATATATGACTAGAGCAACTTTAACATTACATTGGCTGTGCCTGGAGAAATTGGGCTTATGGGTTGTGCGACCAGTGCAGATTCAGATCAGACTGTGCATCCGCACAGTCTGATCAGGATCTGCACTGTTCGCCATTCCATCAACGAAACACCCGTCATGCGTCTAACAAGCAATACATATCGTTATTAGGCTACAAGTGTGTGCTATTTGAACAGGAGCTACACTGGTCACAAATCCCATAAGCCCCATTTCTCCAGTCACAGCCATAAATGACACCATCATACCATTCTCCAAGTGTGGGATCAAGTGTTTCCGAACGGCGTGACGTCCTGTCTTTTAGATGTGTTTACAGTAGATTTCCTTTACTATCTTTCTAATGGAATGACATATTTTGTATCAAATATACCCGCAGCAAATGCGGTACACGTTGCCCTTTATTGTACGAGCGACTTTAATCTCATAATTATTTCGTTTTGGCGAAGAATCGGTTACCGTAAATAGTAAAAGTTATAATTTATTGTAACTAACTTTCAGAGCACTCATAAAACACATATTCCATCATATTTGGTGCGCTACATATTGTCAAAATACGTCCGTTTGTTAGGAAGATTTTAAAGAAAATGTACTGTAAAAATGACGTCACATATTACGTCACGTCGGAAAATCTGTTTTGCTAAACCACGTGATCCCACACCTTGATTCTGTAGTTATCGCGTGCATTAACTGATAACACAATTCCGCATATTATATGGCGTTGACTCCGACCCAACGTCGACGTTTCATTAGTTGGACAACGTCACGTAACGTTACCGACTGACGTCAATGTAATGGACAACGTACACAGGCACGCGTTCTTTTCAAAGTAACACACGGTGTTATATATATGTTGCATGGTCGTTGTGATTTCACTTTCGTGAGTTTTGCTTGATAAACTTGCCAATAAAGGACACTAGCCTGGTATTCTTTGTTTATCCCGTCAATGCGTATGTGCCGTGAAACACGGTGCCGTGAAACATTTTTGATATCCTGTCAATACGACATAATCACCTCGTATGCATATATGCGGTGACTGGGGTTACTTTTTTGCATTTTAAAGCCATTTGTAGGTGTTAACGGGATAAATAGAATAGTAGGTTAGTGCCGTGAATGGAAAAAATATCTGGCGCGGCTCGGAAACGGGATGTGCTCGGCAGCCGAGCACATCCCGTTTCCGAGCCGCGCCAGATATTTTTTCCATTCACGGCACTAACCTACTATTCTCTATTTATGCATACATCGCAGTGGTAAATAATGATCGCTGTTTGTACATTGATAAAGAATGAAGATATGATTGTCATAAATAATAACCTATAGTGCGTTGTGTAAATACACGTATGCCAATACAATATCGGTTATTTTGCGAGCAACGATATTTGCATGTACATGTATATATATGAAACAACCACATATGCCACACATAAGGATTTGTGGCTCGATATACAGTGGAACCTCTCTAAACCGGACACCCTGGGAGGTTCAGAGAGATCTCACTGTAATTAATGTCTGTTCCACGTTTTGCTGCCGACGAACATTTGGTCATTCACCGCATTAGATACAAAAAAATTAAATTCCTTAAAATATTGATTTTATTGCGAAAAATCGATTTTCCTAGTTTCATAGTCAATTTCCAAAGTGTTTCTTTTGTTTTTTTTACTCCTCCCCCATATCTTCCGCCTCTTCCCCCCCCCCCCCCCCCCTCACATGAAGGTGATTTGTTTTGTTATTGGTGAAAAAGTAATTACATTTAACTATTTTTAGATTTAATTTGTTTAATGGCCAAATGTTCGTCGGCAGAACAACGTGGAACAGACAGTATGTACTACATGAACAAACTTGTCATTTTCAATCATTAACAAATACGACAATAAAATAAATTAGGTTAAACTCATTTAAATTAAACACAATGGGATTTAGAGAGGTTTCTCTGTATATGGTATCTTGTTTGAAACGAGACCTCTTTAATTGACAACTCTAAACAATTTACGCTTATGTCAAAAAATAATACACTGCCAGATAAATGAATGTGTGCAGCAAAGTGGGAAATAAACAATAGAGAACCAGGGGGCCGCTTCACTAAACTTTGTACGACTAAAATGTTCGTAAGTGCAAAATTATGATAATAAAGTTCACATTAACAGTGTTTTCTTGTAAATACAATTGTTGGATTTACATTTACTGAGCATAGGCTGCATATGCAGCCTATGCTCAATAAATGTAAATCCACCTGTTGAAATTTCCAGACGATCGCAAATTTGCACTTACGAACATTTTAGTCGTACGAAGTTTAGTGAAACGCCCCGGGTACCCATCGAACCCGTTGAAACAAAATAAACACAGGCATGACATTGCAAATTATTGCAAATTACATTATCAAATTTATCACGCAAGGCTTTGAAACGGAAAAATGAGAAACTCCCTTGCTTAAACCTTAAATTGGTTGTACAATAGAACCTGTCTAAACCGAACACACTGGGCACCCCATTGTGTTTAATATACATGACGAGCTTCACCCCATTTATTTGATTGTCGTATCTGCTAATGGTTGTTAATGTAGTACTTAATTACAGTGGAACCTATCTAAACCGGACTCCCTGGGGAGGTCCCCAGGGTGTCCGGTTTAGAGAGGTTCCACTGTAGATCATTATCCGGCTATTTGATCAGGCACTACACTGGTCACAAATCCCATAAGTCCCATTTCTCCAGCCACCGCCAAAATTATGACTCATGCACATCTGACAAAGACGTGACGTATCAGGGTTCAGTAGCTATTCACGTAAGAGACCGAAAAGATATGGCAAAATAATCACACTCCGTTTAAGGACACACCTCATAGAAAATTACTATTTGTTTAAAAAATAATTGATTTGTAAGTCTGCTGAATCAACAGCGATTTCGATTTTAAAATCCGCCGCCGATTTCTGCCGATATTGACTAATCAAAGGCAGCGATTAGCAGTCAAAACATGAACATTAGGTTTATTTGGTGGTTTTCTGTTTTTATTTTGTTACTTCAGATGTAAATAGCATGCATTTATCTCATTTTCTTATGCTACATGAAGCAATGGTTGTAGTATAAAATCCGTTTTACATGACGCTGTACTATGGAGTCCAGCAGGGGACGTAGATTTTTTTTTTTTATTAATTCGTTCCCAGGAAATAACATTTGGTTCCCTCCATTTAACAATTCGTTCCCACGAAATAACAATTCGTTTCCACGGGAACGAATTGTTATATCGTTGGAACGAATTTTTATATTGTGGGAACGAATTGTTAATTCGTGGGAACAAATTGTTAATACGTTGTTTTTTTATTAGTTCGTTCCCACGAAATAACAATTCGTTCCCTCTATTTAACAATTCATTCCCCACGTATTAACAATTTGTTCCCACGAATTAACAATTCGTTCCCTCAATTTAACAATTCGTTCCCACGAAATAACAATTCGTTCCCATGGGAACGAATTGTTATATCGTTGGAACGAATTGTTATATTGTTGGAACGAATTGTTAATTCGAGGGAATGAATTGTCATTTCGTGAGAACGAATTGTTAATTCGTTGGAGCCAATTGTTATATCGAGAGGCTCCGTACTGTACAAATTCAACTATCCATTGCGTCATGTTCTTCCAATTTGATATGAAAACACACGGAACACGATATTCTATTTATATACATACTTGTTTTCTATGCATATATTATCAGTTAACCGAACAGCCTAAACTATAGGGCGTTTATTGTTCAAATTTCTCGAGAAGTAATTCAAAGTTTAAGCAATACAGATATACAGTGAAACCTCGCTCAACCGGACACCTTGGGAGGCTTAGAGAGGTTTCACTGTAAATCAGGCATTTGATCATTCTGAGACATAACTTTGCGATCAAGAACAGACATAATCACCTGAGATAAATGACCAAGAAACTCATAAAGAATTAAAACACAGGTGTTGTCTTGGTGTCCGGTTTAGAGAGGTTCCACTGTATTTACAAATGTACATGCCTACCTACTGGGCATCATATCATGAAAATACTGCCAATGGAAGAGAAGCATGTATATATGTTGTCTGGAATTGTATTTTCTTGTGAAAAGGTGTGTTTTTGAAAATGGGATTATTCTCAAACGAAAAAATACATGTTTTCCAAATAACAAGGTACATGATCTCGTGGTTACAACGACGACAACAATGGCTGAACACGCGCCCACTCCAAAGTAATTATTATTTGATATTTTCCTTAATAAGCAACGGATTTTGATGAAATATGGCGCAGCAAACGTGTGTTCGTGAGCTGTTTAGTTTAAACATATTTTATTGCTCTAAATTTACAATGTAACTTTACAGTTAATAAATACAGGTTAATTTAGAAGAGCAAACGGGTTGGGCTACACGTTTTAGCAACATTAGTTACAGCCCGTCCCAATTACAGCCCGTCTTCATGAGCTGCATTTGGTGTTCCCGGGAGTTCGGCACATACTTATGTCGTTTTTGCGAAGAATCGACGGAAGATTGGGCCAAAGTACCGAGACCACCAAATGCAGCTTAACAAGACGTGTTTGATGCGCCATATTTCATCAAATTCCGTTACATAATAAGGACAAAATAAAATAATACCTACTTTGAATTAGAAGTTTCAGTCCTTGTTGTTGTTGTTTTAACCACGTGATCATACACCTTGAATAAGTAATCTAAACATGATAACGCGTTCTAATGAACATCAGCCATTGTTATAACCCCCAGTGTTGTGATGTTTTAGAATTCTCAATTTTGAGGCAAAATCAGAAATTTTAGAAACACAGCTTTTTGAGAAACCGCCACGCAAAAATGTGAATGTTGGTGTGTACATTCCTGATGAATTAACAGTTTTATTTAAAAAAAATATAGTTTTGTTCATGTATGAATTTACAGCATGATTTTATGTCTCCGTGACGATAAAATGATCTACGCGCAGGGATTTATTTGACGCGGCGATTCGTGGAACGGATGCCCGTGTCAGTGAGCCAGTCCCAACGTTTAAAGGCATTGAGTCGCAGATATACAGGAAAAGTAATGAAACAGATTCGGAAAAAATAGTTTTAATTGTATATTTGTATAGTATTAATATAATATTAGTCACCAGGGGCCCTGGTCGTGTGGAAATTTCAGTTGATGGATTTACTTGTATTGAGCATAGGCTGCATATGCAGCCTATGCTCAATAAATGTAAACCCATCAATTGTTTACAAGAAAACCTTGTTAATGTGAAATGTATAGACTATCATAATTTTGGACTTACGAACATTTTAGTCGTACGAAGTTTGGTGAAAAAAAAAGAGGATTGGTAAACAAAAATGTTTATACTACTGAAAAATAACTAGCGTTTGAAACGCTAGTTATTTTCAGTGTTATAAACTTGTTTTGCAATAGATGGTTACTAATTTATTTAAGTTAATTTCAGTAGCGTCTATTTTCGAACTTTCTTTCTAAATGTGGCATAGTATGATAATTTAGAAGAAAATGTAAAGAAATTTCACAATATTTCCTTACTGGTACTTGTGTAGCGAAAATGTTTATGATAATATCTGACAATATGTTTTCAATATGTACTTGAATATAACTCATGTTTTCGACATTTAATCAAATAAACTGTTGCGATTGATTGATATATTAGACACGCCATGTGAGTTTTTACCTTCGGACATTTCATTAAATACGTTTACACAATTTACAATATTTTTCATAAATGAAGTCAAAAGTTGACAACATTTTAAGAGTACATGCGGAATATAATTCCGCATGTACTCTGAAAGTTTTGTCATCTTTTGACGCCATTTACGGAAAATATTGGACATTTTGTAAACATATTTCATGAAATTACGCAGATATCCGAAGGTACAAAATCACATGGCGTGTCTCGTATGTCATTTCAAGTACTGTACATTAAGCGACATCACCACATATTGTATGTCCGAGAAAGCATCTCGAATACAGTGCCTGTAAGATGCATACAGTAGCAACTGAGTTTTTGTTCCGCGTTCTCACGTGGTATTTTCGTTTGACCCACGTTTGAGCTAAGTTTGCCAGACAACCAATTGTATGGTTTCTGTACGTTTCCCCGTTTTATCTTCACTGCGCATGCTCAGTGATACAAAAACGGTGAAACGTGTCCAATGTAAGTGCCAGTGTATGGGTTAACATCCCAGCAATAGCTGAGGTCATATATAGACTGGACCACAGTTTAAAGTCTCATCCGACAGACCAAGTGGAATGGAAATACTATACACACTGTAAACCCAAACGTTCAACTTTAGAATGCACTTTGAACACCAAAATGCAACAGCTATTGAACACATCAAGAACGCAATGACGCGTTCAACGAGCATTCGATTTCTTAACGCTAATGTTCAAAGCATTAACACACAGTGTTCTAATCTCAACACCCTTTGAACACTAGTGTGAGACATTGGACATTTATGTGTTCAAACCGTGAACACTACCGTTCAAAACATGAACGTTGTGTGTTCAAGATTGAACATTTCAAGTGTTCCAAGTATTAACGCTTGACGCGTTCAAATACGATGCAACAGATATTGAACACCCCGAACATGTTCAAGTTACAAGTGTTCAGCTTTGGAACACCACATGAACATGTAGGTATGCAATTTTGAGCACACACATATTGTGGTGCTCAAATATAAACAGAAAGGTGTTCATATTTGAACAGGGACGTGTTCTAATTTAATCATGGAAATGTTCTAATTTGAACAGAAGGTATTAAAAGCAATTCATTTACACATTTTATTTTGAATCATTCAATATAATGGCATTACATTGTACATTAGTATATAGCATTACATGCATACATATCTGCAGAGCTTCTGCATCGTTGAACGGAATAACAAAATCATTTTCTCCATCATCATTGAATAACATGGGTGGGTGGGGTAAGTCTACATTTTGATTTCGGTTATCGTGTTTACGGCTTACATGCGATCTAAAAATGGACCATTTGCTTGATGTGAAGGAGCAAGAACCTATACTGCATGCAACCGAGAAGCTTGGATCATCTTTGTGATACCTTATGGTATGATTTTGAAATGATTGCATGGAGTCTGCAAAGAAACAACACATGTTGGAGGCAAATTCGGACTCTGTCTCATTTTGCATGTTTATCAAGCAACCCCTACCACAAAGAGCTGCCACAAACATTGGCGAGTATGAAGAGATGCTATTACCATTAGTTTACATGTTAAAATCACCTAAATAAGTAAATTAAATGTACGGTTTACATTTAAATGTCCTCAATATCCTTTAGCAGCAATGCCGGAAAGAGATAAAAAATTGCGCCCAATTCCCAGAATTCCATGGTCATGACGGAACCGCGTGGAACTAAAAATACTCCGATAAAAATAGAATTACGTCACCGTACGCTTTGAGCTTTCATCAATGGATGCTATGTGAACGGCAGTGTTTAAATGCCGTAACGAATTATGAATTGTAGCTTCATACACCATACTTTATGCAAAAAATATTTAAAATGTATCGTAAATGGTGTTATTAATACATTGTTAAGGTAAACTCATTGTATCTACCACAATTGAAAGCTGATCAAAAATTGACCGCAGAGTGCTTGAACGGAGACGTTAATGTGCTGAACACCATTTGAACACATCGGTTCAGTAAAGATGCATTTACTGAATTCCTGAAGGCCAATTTGAACACTACTGCGTTAAAATTGCCTACATATGAACGCGTCTGGACGCGTCAATCGTCCGCTGGTTTTACAGTGCAGGTAGTACAATGACATATCCCCAAGGCCACGGCCCATCCCTCGTTTCCGATGAAGACGCGGAAACGTTTCCGCCGGAAAGGTTTATCCATTTCAAAACGCAAAATGGGTTTTCCTGAAACTATTCATATGCGCAGTGATACACAAATGGATCATTCGTGTATCACTGCGCATATGAAGAGTTTCAGGAAAACCCATTTTGCGTTTTAATGCACATGCACATGTTTTTAGAAGAAATGCTACTTCATGAATGAAATAGCATTTTCATTGGATAAAAACAACAGAAATCGCAAAAACGATTTGAACTCGGTAAGAAAAACATGGAAATCCCCTTTTTTCAGACGTTTGAAAACGGGAATACATGGATTTTAGTAGCTAATATATAGGAATGCAGGAGACGCGCGTTTGGACCACGTTTAGATCACGTTTAACTCTGGTTTGGCACCACGTTTGGACCACGTTTAACCCACGTTTGGACCACGTTTAACCCCGGTTTGAACCACGTTTAACCCACGTTTGGACCACGTTTAACCCACGTTTGGACCACGTTTAACCCTGGTTTGGACCACGTTCACTTCACTTCTTCTTTCCAATGGGACCTGAAACACAAACGTGACTGTACTACTAGAGCGGGTGATTATGGTAAATTAGTAACACACGTACACGTACATGTATGTACACGCCAGCCGCTATGACGTATGCGTTACTAGGATACCAGTATTGGCACGGTATTATCGAATTAACGCCGATACCAGTTTCAGTCTGTGTGCACGCTATTAAATATAACTAGAGAAACGGGGCTTGTGGCATTGGTGGTCACTTACCACTAGTTCTCGTTACTGATCTGTGGCACTGGCTGGAAACATGGGGGTTGGGCATTGGTCTTGATCCTGATCTGTGACTCGCACTTGAGAAATGGTGGGTTATGGTATGTGTGTCAGTCTACCTCCTGGTCTGTGACGAAACAAATTACATTTACGGCCAGTCTAGCTCAACTACTGTTAGCACACTCATGCAGTGGGAATAATTAATATGTGGCGGTGACTGGTGAAATGGGGTTTATTGGATGATTTTCCAGCAGTGTAGATCCAGATCAGCATCCGCACAGTCTGATCAGGATCTGCACTGTTCGCCATTCCATCAATGAAACATCCGCTATGCTTGTATTATAACGTGCAATAGTTATCGGCTACATGAGTAAGCTGTTTGATCTGGAGCCTCACGAGTCACAAAACCCATAAGCCCCATTTCTCCAGTCACGGCATATTGTAGTAGAAGCTTATACTTATATCTTGTTTTCTAATCATATTAACCTACCTATGGCGGCCTGTTGGAGAACATTCGTCTCCTCCGTCAATCGCCGTATAGAGGAAACACATGTAAATATACACACCACCGCCTGCGGTAATCTTGCCGATAATGTGTCAATTTCTTTATTAGAAACTACTTGAACATTGTGCTTGACAGCAAACAGTTTAATTGGCTGCGCCTGAGCTGTGCTACAAGCACAGCTCAGGCTCAGCCAATCAAACTGTTTCATAGCGAGTTGATATTGTCAATACATTTTCGGAAACGTTGACATATTGGCAAGATTACCGCAGATGGATGTGTAGTTATAAATGTTTCAATGTATTTGTGGACACTAGCACCTCTCTATAAAACGTTGTTTAGATCAAATCATCACTTATATTACCAACTATATTATCACATGGTAACGTTTAATCACTTTACGCAATAGTTTAGTCTTTTCGTATTAAGACTTCGCGCCTTTCAAATTAAAGAATTGCGTTTTAGGAATCAAGTTTTATGTCAAGTGCTTGACACCGCTCACAGCCGTGTTCAAACGTTCAACGCGAGCTGTTTGACCATGGCTGTAGACAATGCTCATTCCGGGGCCAAGCCAAAACATACGTAATGCACTGTGTATATCAGGACGTTACTAGAACCAGCCATTACGTCACCAGACCAGTTCACAACGGTCTCAGTGAACTTTTGAAATTAATGCGGCTGAATCACGCGACGTGTACTGCGGCCCCGGAACATGTATGTGTAAATCAGCTGTTTGAATGATTATCAAAGTACCAAAAGTACTGCATATATGCTCAAATTGAATTGCATGGTATTTCATATGGAAATGTAACAATAACGTTCGACAATGTCCAGCCGTGGTAAACGTTTGCCGTGACACTCGGGAACTATTTGAACCCGAAGCCCACGGCATTGGGGTTCAAACAGTTCCCGCGTGCCACGGAAAACGTTTACCGATGGCTGCACATAAATAGTAGGTTAGTGCCGTGAATGGGGAAAAATATCTGGCAAGGCTTTGGAAACTGGATGGGCGAGGCTCTGCCGAGCACATCCCGTTTCCGAGCCGCGCCAGATATTTTTCACATTCACGGCACTAACCTACTATTCTATTTACCCCTTCAACACCTACTAATGGCCTTAAAATGCAAAACAAATAATCCCGCACCGCACATATTCATACAAAGTGATTAGGTCGTATTGACAGGATATCTAAAATGTTTCACGGCACCGTTTTTCACGGCACATACGCACTGTGTTGACGGGATAAATTGTATTACTCGTACATCACTGTCGGACATTTATGTCGAATGTCATTTAATGGATTAAATGGCCGCTTCAATCAATACTTGAATTTGTCAGTTGATATATCCACATTACTTGTCAAGCAAATGGATAACATTCCCACACATTTCATATAAGTACCAGTTTTTTTAAAGTTCGGTCAAGAACATATTTGCGTCCTTTCAGTGATATTATTATTTTCCCAATCATTGCGCGCGACTTTCACTTCGACAGTTACATGAATGCACATTTTGCCTATTTTTGGTATTATGTTATTTTTACATCTATTCCGCTTACGCCGGTGCAAGGTGGCGTTTGTGTCGTGAACAGTGGTAATGCAGCACAGTCCATGATACCAACGAACAGCTGCAATACAACAGCACTTGCAATGTATACCTTTTCTGTAGCCGATTTCATCAAAATTGCAAAGTATACTTATCTAGCAAAGTATACTTTGAGGGAGTAATCATTTATTTTTCCCGAAATGCATGATTTCATATAGAACTAACGACTGCACTTATTCGATGATTAAAAGTATGCAGAATTATTATACTGAATTTATTACATTATCACAGACAAAATGGTTGTGATAATGTAATACATTCAGTATAATACAAATTAATACTTTTATCATTAAATTGAAACTAGATAAGTATACTTTGCAATGTTGGTGAAATAGGCCACTGGTAGTGGAGTTCGGTGATTATCATGGGTTGCTTGCCTATGTCATGTAAAGTGGAAGGCCCTGAAATCGCATCCGGTTTTGCCAAAATTTCATTTTCTCAAAAATATATAAATTTTACCCGTTTTGTTACATCTCATCTCTTTAAAAAATATAATTTTTATCAGTTTACATCATGCGAAGACGTCATGACACCGCGTGGCGTGACGTCATGAAACCGGAAATTGGCATTTTCCTGACATTTTCTTCCCTACGTTCATGAATTTAATACCCAGACCACCCGTGTACCAAGTTAATATTTTCAATTTAAATTACCTCTGCAGTCATAAACCTACTGTAGAAATTAAAACTTGGTACACGCGTGGGCTGGTAGCTAACTTTTGATTTGAATAAAAAAAAGTGGGCCCTATTTCCCCTACCCCACCCACTTGCCAACCACACTCAGCAGCTGTCTGGTTATTTTGACACTTAAAGGTTGTTTTTTTGGCCTCATTTATTTTTAGGATTTCATCTTCAAATATTGGCCTATATTCTAGATAGGCTTTAGCCTATCTAGAATATAGGCCAATATTTGCGGGCTATAATACTGACACAAAGTGTAGCTTTAAATAGATACTGTTTTTACAGTTTACACATGAATTATATCGGTATACACCTTAATATGTATGGTTTTAATGTACGGGGTTTTGCAATTTTATATTTGCATATGAATTGATATCATAAAAACTGAGTTTGTTTGAAGAATTTACCCCTGTGCCAAGTCTTGAAAGCACTACGATGACTGAACAACAACCAATGTCTGGCGGTATTTGTTCTGAGTTATGTCCGACGGTTTTGTCTGTTGTTTTTCTCCGGGCCCTCCGGTTTTCCACCCCATTAAAAACAAGCTACAGACTCAATAGCAGATTCGGAAAAAGTTAATCTCAGGTCAGATATAGCTGCAAGTTTTGTCTGGTGCTAATTATCATACTTGTAGTCTTGTTTGCGTTAATAACCATTTTGTGAAACTGTACGATGGCTTGTACATACACAGAAGGCGGAGATGGCAGCTCAATGCACCATATAGTATACAGTAACATGGACTTCAACAACAATAACTTCCGGGTTAAATCTCTTCCGGCGTTCAGCTCATTACGTATTCAAAATTGTGTTATTTGGCTATAAGAAAAGTTTTAAACGGAGATAATTGCCAACAATGCAAACTTTATCGGTTGATGCAATTTGGAAGTGATACAGAAAAATTCGCGTTCGTAGATTACCGAATAGCGGAGAAAAGGGTTGCTACAAACTTTTTCAGAATTCGATGGATAACCAATATATTAGCCGATCTATAAATAGATCGGCTAATAATACAGAGAATAAATAGTAAGAGATTTTCTAAACCTGGATTGGGTTGCATGTAGCAGTTTGTACTTGTTTATACACTCCTTTAAGTGTTTGTTAACATGCTTTTCAAATAGTCATGGTCGTGAACATAACCTATGAAAATTAACACAGAAGTGTAGTGTGTCTTATTTTCATGTTAATTTCAACTAAAAATAGTTTCTTCCATTAATATTCGATGAGATGTTTTGCTATCCGTATCCGGATCCAGATCATGTAATGCTAGACGATATTATTCAAACAAAAATGGATATGGAAATGTGTATTCATTTTTTCTCACAACCGGGTTACCTGAGACAAGGATATCCGTAGTCACGCGCGGGCTGAATGGTGATGACATTGAACATTAGCTTAATAATAATTTGTAAACGATCCATTGAACTGGTTTTAGCATCAAATTCGTGGGTTAAAACAAAGTTTTGACGTTTTGTTGACATGGCGAGCACGTTGGATATATCAAAAGTCGCATACATTCAGCGAATATAAAGTTGGGTATTATTCTCGGTCAGACAAATATTTTGAGATTCGCAAATATGTTCTATATAGGGGCAAGAAAATGTATCCACCATATGTACTGGTGTGAGAGAAGGATATTCCACCCTCGTGATCAGAATATGTCGTCATAAACTCGGCAAAGCCTCTGACGACATATTCTGACATTCGGGTTGAATATCCTTGCCCCACACTAGTGCATATGATGGATGTTCTTAACATAATCTCACTGTTCCTGGAGGAAACCCTGTTCTCGGTCACGTATATATTACTGATGAGTTTGCATTTATGGGTGGCATGATTCCAGCATAAATATCAACTTATGTGCATACATGTAGGACATTCTAAGATGTATTAATTATTATGTGGGCATATTGCGTCGCTCTTGAGGTTCTGTACGTCCTTCCGTCCGTACGTCCGTCCGTGTACATTTACGTCAAAATGTTTATAAGAGTTATTCCAACATGTAATATCGTCAATATTACGATAAAGCATTGCTTCAATACTTGGACACTTGAATCACCTGAACATTTGTCACACACCCGCGCCACCATTAACACGACCTTCACATTTGTCACCTTCCAACTATCACTGAAACACTTAGCCATTTTGTTACGTCGAAAAGTTTGTACCAGTTTCGCCAACATGTAATATTTTCAATATTAGATGAAGGATTGCTTTAATATTTGGACAGTTCATTCACCTGAATATGTGTGATGCAATCCCCTCACCAATGACATGACATCTGTGACCTTCAAAATGATGCTGAAACAATTAGCCATTTTCTTACGTCAAAAAGTGTGTAGGACTTTCTCAAATGACTTTGAAATTTGTGTAAATTAAACACCGCAATATCTTGCTTACACGAATCCCAACTGTTGTGTATGTCGAAAATAAAACTGTTTTATATATATATAATATATATTGCATGTATCCCATTGATATAAGACTCAGGCCATAAACAAGTACTTGGTTCTCAGACACGTAGATTGTGGAATGTGACACGGGACGGCAGATTTTTAAAAAAAACACACGTGTCTTTTTGTTTCAGATGTTTTTCTCTGATTGTTTCAAGTCGCCAGATGCATATACATGTATGTTCTATAAAGTTAATATAACATCTTTAGACGTGAAACATCACCAGATTGTCGTCAAACATGATTGGATTTAACATGTTGTTGCATGGGCGTGCTTTTTATTGATCATGCGGTGAATTTAAAGTAAACTTTTATTTCTCCATGATGATAAACTGCTCGACGTGCAGGGATCTTTCTGACGCAGCGATATCTGAAAACCAAATAACTTTTGTCATGGCCTTAAACATATATATCGTATATGTACATACCAAGTTTCAGGTCTGTAGCTATTACGGTTTAGAAGTTTTACGAGTTACAACACAAAATAAGTCGAAAAGGTGGAGATAATCTATGACCGCGGGGTCAAATAAAACATCAAAATAAACTTCGCGGATCTACTCATCATAACGAAGCTACATACCAAGTTTCAGGTGTGTAGCTAGTATGGTTTAAAGGTTTTACGACTTACAAGGTTGGTGACTGGCGGGACGAACGGGACGGACGGATAAGGGTAAAACTAAATGCCCCCCTCCACTATCGTGGTGGGGCATAATAATAAGTGCACTAGGGTGATGGACAATATGCAATAAATATAATGCCGTTTCTCGAATTTTACCTTTTTTTAAATCTACGTTTTCATAAGCCATGCTCGTATATAGTCATGAAATTGATAAAAATGGCGGCCATTTTGAAAAGGTCAGCCATCTCGAAACTGAAAAGATGTTTAGGCCCATACAATTATATTGTCTTAAATCATGGCAATCAATTCTTTCCTGCGAGCTTCATAATATTTGTCTAGAATGCCAATTATATTTCAATCACAAAATCACCCGTTTCCCAGGTAGGAACGTCATCTCACATGTTTTAACGTCAAATTGACGGTGCTGTCCATTGAAATGTGCCATTGGGTTGTATCATTAAAAACGATATTGTCCGAAAAGTAGTAAAGATATCAAATCCAAGTTTTCAACATAGCTTCCTGAAGTATTGATGTACACTACTAAATCGTTATTTTCCAATTTGGGTGTGGGCCGGTTTTTGGCCTTATTGCCCCTTTTCCTGTACGTGCATTGTATCACATACACTGTATCAGGTTGACCAATAATATAAAACAGTTATTTCATGATAATTCGGGGAACAGTCAGAACATATTGTCCCTCAGTGCTGTGGACCACCCGAGGCACTATTGCCCTCGGCCTCCGGCCTCAGGGCAATAGTGCCTCAGGTCGTCCACTGCACTGAAGTATTGATGTACTGCCGAATTGCCCCTTGTCCTTTGTGAAATATTCGCCGTATTAATTTAAGTGATTAAACGTCACCATGGGATAATATATTTTGTAATATCGGTGACGGTTTGAGCTATGCACATCGCAACTTGTGGACTATTTCCGAGCAAGTTCGGGAAAAAAAATTACCAACTTGGAAACCAGCATTATTTACAATGCAAATATAGTGAACATAATTATATCGGAATCATATTCAACAAAATTCTTGATGCAATATACAATATATAGGATTTAACGGAATAGCCTATTAGCTGCCATGCGCAAAATAATCCGGGTTAGCCCTTACATGTATATGCTGAGGATATTATTTTTTACTCAACATATATATGTAATGGGTTAAAAATGAGTTATTCGTCGTGTTGTTACTGAATGTTCTCATTGTAGGAACATGTATAGTTCGCCCGACTTTTTAAGCCAGTCGCTAGGCAACATTAATCTCCAATTATTTCACATATTGCGACGTTTAACCTAATGTATTTTTCATGAACTAAATGCTGCGGTCGCTGGCGCTCCCTCACATTTAATTCCTTAAATATCCGATATGTGAACAATAACTGATAATGAATGTAAAAAATGTGCTTGAACGTACAACAAACATTGCATACTTTAATGTGCAAATAAGCCAGATTAGTGCGCAGTGTGTGTCAATGTAAACAAAATCCGCGTTAAATGTAGCAACCTAGCAAACATTTTATTTTACATTTAGACGAACTGCGCAATACGCTTGCACATTTAAACACATAAAAATGAAATCTCTCATTTGTAAATGGCGTAACATGTAGGCGGGTTGTCGTATTGCAACGCAAACGCCATACAATTCGATTTATTTGTCGTATTGTTACCAAGTGTTCTCATTTCTCTAACTGGCGTAACATGCAGCGATATTTCATTACCCGACCACATCTGAGTCACGATTTGAGAGAACCGAGCTTGTATCATTACTGACCGACACAGAAGGCACGTACATGACGCTTCGCATTGGTTTTAAATGCACGGGTCGCCCATACGCACCGACAGTGTTGATATATAGATCAGTTAAAACTGTTTTAAATGTACATGTATACATGCACTTGTATCGTATTTCTGAACCCGCACGACACCACCCCCGCCTTCAGTAACATTGGACACATTTGTTGACTACTATGACACATACAACATTATGGCCGCTATTTCGCGCTCCGCTCACCAGGGGCTCTAAGCTTCGTACGACTAAAATGTTCGTAAGTTCAAATTTAAGATCGTCTGTAAATTTCAATTTATGGATTTACATTTATTGAGCATAGGCTGCATATGCAGCCTATGCTCAATACATGTAAATCCATTAATTATTTACAAGAAAACAGTGTTAATGTGAAATTTACAGACTATCATAATTTTGCACTTACGAACATTTTAGTCGTACGAAGTTTAGTGAAACGGCCCCTGGTGTCCCGAGACCAGGATATCCGTATAGTATCACCCATGTGCGGTTTCCGTGTCACGCGCTCGTCTCACTTATAGCAACGGTACAATTTCTAATCAGACATTACAGCGAATGTCACATAGGCGTGTCTATACGGATATCCTTGTCTAGGGGCACCTGGTGGCCGAGAAAACGATATTCCACGCTCGTGATCAGAATATGTCGTCAGAAACTCGACAAAGCCTCGTTTCTGACAACATATTCTGACACTCGGGTGCAATATCCTTGTCCCACACCAGTGCCTATGATGGACTCACGTTTTACTGACGTCAATTGAGACAAGAAACACGCAACGAATTCTACATAGAGCATATACCTTCTTAACATCTTTTAGCAAAATACCAAGGTGCATGATCACGTGATTACAACAGCAACAACAATTGCTGAACGTGTTGAAACCGCGCCCACTCCAAAATAAGTATTATTTGATATTTTCATTAATAGGCAACGGATTTTGATGAAATATGGCACAGCAAACGCGTCTTCATGAGCTGAATTTAATGGTCCCGGGAGTTCGGCACATACTTCTGGAAGTTTCAGTATTTGGTGTTGTTGTTGTAACCACGTGATCATGCACATTGAATAGGCGTCACATAATGTTAATTTCTCTTGAAATTCAAACAGTGTCTGAAAATAATGTTAGACCGTCACAGAAACGATATTAATTTTAAAAAATACCATACTGGTGTGGACGAGTCCCATGATTATTGACTTAATTTTACATTGTGAAAAGTATATATAGTCTGTTTCACGAAAGCTGCCCAAATTTTTTACGGCCATATAAACAATTCAAAAACAATATTAAAAAACCATATTTGTTTCGATAATATTAAATTAAAGCAAAATTTAAGAATGAGCCTCCTTTTTATTTCGTGAAATTTGGTCAAATATTGGTTTTATTACGAAAAATTGATTTCTCCATGGGAATTTAACATGGCCATGGGGGGAAAAGAGGTAGAGGAGAGTGGGAGGAGTCAAAAAACATTTTTGTTTGGAAATTGACTCCGAAACCTAGCTAGATAGCTTGGAAATGATCTAACTAAGAAAACAAAAGTTAAATTTTAAAAATCTGTCCAGTTTTTCTGAAATTATAAAAAATTTCCCCATGTGAAATCCCCATAGACATCTTCACTCCGTGATGTCTATGGGGATTTACCCGTGAAGATGTCTATGGGGATTTAACATGGGGAAATTTTGTTTCCGCAATAAAATCAATATTTGACCAAATTTCACGAAATAAAAAGAAGGCTCATTCTTAAATTTTCCTTTAATGTAATATTATCGAAACAAATATGGTTTTTGAATTGTTTATATGGCCGTAAAATTTGGGCAGCTTTCGTGAAACAGACAGTAATTTAGATTGTAAAGTTCCTGCGAATATACATGTATGTAAAATAATGCGAAAAACTGATTAAATGATCATGTAACCACCTTGTGGAATTGGGGACAGTTGGGGCTTGCTTCACTCCCTTAGATGACCTGTGACGTCTTCGTAAAATACCAATTATATATTATTGTTTTATGTTTATAAACAAAAAATAAGCAGGTGCGCGCGAAGCACATACACATACAAATATGTGATGCATACACTACCGCCTATGCTAAATTTGCCAATATGTGTTAAAGGCATGGGCAGATTCAGGGGGGGGGGGGGGGGCGTGTCTGGCGGCGCGCGACTCCCCCCCCCCCCCATAAAATTCGCCGAGTAAAGATTTTTTACAAGTCACAAGGCACGTTTCATGCCAAGTGCCATGTATTCCATGCATTTTTCGGTCGTTGTCTTATTGTTTCAAAATTTAAAAGTTTTTAATCAAAAATCTTGTCTAAACATACTGTGACAGTGTCAATATTTTTGCTCCAAAATGCGCCAGAACGCAGGAAATGCGATGTAGATTTCAAAAAAGTTGGGGGGGGGGGGGGATGGTTCTGGGAAGAGAGGGGGGGTTAATGCCCCCCGGTTCCCCCTAGCGCTATCCCGATCTCCGCTCGGTCGACTGTTTTGCAATACTTGACTATATTATCGAAAGAGCTATGCTATAGTCAAGTATTGCAAAATAGTTACGCCCCCACCCCTAACCCGAAATCCTGGATCCGCGCGTGAAAGGTACATGCCCAGTCAGAAGGCACGAAATGTTATTTATATGAATTAAATAAGTGTATAATTGTGTCACTATTCTACCTGTTCTAAAAAGTGCCCGAAAAACAGATATAATCATTTAGTAATATTTATTTTACTGATAGTGACTCGCGGTGGTATCAGGCTATTTTCATATGCGAATGAGGCATGATGTTTTTTACTTATTTATACTGATTAAATGCGTCACCTGACAACATAATATTTTCGACAGATTATAAAGTATGATCATTGCACATGAAAAAATAAATACAGAAAATAAATAGTAATGCCCGTTAACATTGCCCGTAAACACGGTTATCGCCCCTGATATCAGTGGAAATTTACGTCTAATATAAAATGTATAATAATTCCAATCAATACGTGGGGTAATGGTGAATGAATGTTTATTTTGCCAGAAAATGTCTCAGATGATGTCTCTGATATAAAGGACATACTGAGTGGGCATGTACCTTTAATGTCTTTATTAGCAAATATTGAAAATTGTGCTTAACAGGAAGCAGCTTGATTGGCTGTGCCTGAGCTGTGCGACAGCTCAGGCACATCCAATCAAACTGCTTGGTTGCGATCTGATATTGCCAATAGATGTTAAGGAACGTTGATATGTTGGCGAGATTAACGCAGGCAGTTGTCTAACTATCATTCCGCCCGCGGACAGGGATGCAGTTAGAACCAGGACATCCGGGTTATTTCCTGTTTGCGATATACACCGCGAGAACGTATGCACAACCACCTGCGTTAATATTGCCACGTTTCCACGCTTCTGAACACATATTGACAATATCAACTCGCAATCAAGCAGTTTGATTGGCTGAGCCTGAGCTGTAGCACAGCTCAGGCTCGGCCAATCAGGCTGCTTGCTGTCAGGCACCACTGTTCAGGTAGTTGAGTAAAGAAATTGACAGGTATTGGCACGATTAGCGCGGGCGGGGGTGTATCTGTACTTTTGTGAGCCGGCAGTATACTTTGTGAGCCGGAAGTATACTTTGTGAGCGCATACTTTGTGAGCCGGAAGCATACTTTGTGAGCCGGAAGTACACCTTGCCATGTTGATGAAATAGGCTACTGGGGCCCGTTTCACTAAACTTTTTACGACAAAAAGTTCGTACGAAGATTTCTATGAATTTGCTTCCCACATTAACGTATGTCTTTAATGCTACAATTTCGTAACTACGTCATTCAATTTAGCAAATCCACGAAAGAAATTCCAAAATCTGCTGTCAGAAAAATGTTATTGTGGATATCAATGTTGCATGAATTTCTTAGTCGTACGAAGTTTAGTGAAACTTGCCCTGATCGTTTAAGGTATGCGAAGTTAATGCGAATGTTCCGAGATCATTACTTTGCACACACAAGGGTTATTACCTGTTTTGTTTTTTTATGATGTGCTTGGTGGCGGTGTTGGTTGGTGCAATGGGAGTGGCGTCGAGACTACCTTAACCCTTTGAACCCGAAAGCCCGCTATAGCGGTTTATGCAAACAGTGCAGACACAGATGAGCCGGCTCGTAACGAGCCGTCTCATCGGGATCTGCAATTTTTGAAAGTAATTTTATTATTTTTGAGAACAAAAATACCCCTTTTCATAAACGGACTAGTCAAAAAACCATGTTGTGACGGTTGGATTGGTTGCAAAATTAAAATATAAAAATCCATTCCAGTTATTTAAGGGTGACAGTGGCATAGCCAGAGACCGTAAAGCACCGAGGCAATATAATTTGTCCGTGTTGACGTAGCGGTCTGGGGGCCCGGACCACCCACACCCCCCCCCCCCCCGCACACACCCACCCGATTTCTTTTTTTGAAATCTACATCGTATTTCTGTCGTATTTTAGATAACTATGTTCAACAACATATTTCGCTCTTTTTATACGAATAGTTTGGAAATAATAGAGAATTGCAAAATGATTGATGATATTTGCTACCGGGGTCTTGTCCCCCGGGATAAACACCGAGGCATGACATTACATGGTCACGAGTCAAGTCACGATCTGCTTGTATGATGAAGGATATAACAAATTAAAAACATAAGAAGTTCGGAAAATATCACCTCACCATTGGAAAGATCTGTAGGCGATTTCATCAAAATTGCAAAGTATACTTATCTAGCAAAGTGTACTTTGAGGGAGTAATCATTTATTTTTCCCGAAATGCATTATGTCATATAGAACTAAGCCACTGCATACATTTGATGATTAAATGTATGCAGAATTATTATACTGAATGTATTACATTATCACAGCCAAAATGGCTGTGATAATGTAACACATTCAGTATAATAAAAAATAATCAATGTATCCTTAAATTGAAAACTTCTCCTTCAAAGTATACTTTGCTAGATAAGTATACTTTGCAATGTTGGTGAAATAGGCTACTGATGTTGAAGACGGGCCAGAAGTTCGACATCAACCGGGAGACGATCACCCTGGCCAACATCTTCGCGATGGAGCTGCAGCTGTACGAGGAGACCATTGCGAGATTGTCACCATGGCCAGTAAGGAAGTGGGCATAGAAAAGCTACGGTGCTGAGGTGAAAGGTTTAAATTGTAATAATATCAGTGTTGCAACGCATCAACGCATCTAAACTAACACTCCATGGTCGGTTTTACATAGACAATAATACAGTGGAACCTCTGTAAACCGGATACCATGGGGTATAACCATTCTGGGACATACATATATATTTTTTTTGCAATCATGAACATGCATTATTATCTGAGATGCGTTACCAGGAAACCTCCAAAATTGAGATCACATATATTTATCGGTGTCCGGTTTAGAGAGGTTACATTGTATAGTGCGTGGCCCCATACCGGAGGTCAGAAGAGGCCGATGATTTCTTGATACTGTAACACCGTTATAATATTTGTTTTATATTTTCGCATTCAAACCTGAGTATCTATTACGGAGCCTCACAGGGGACATGGATTCCCACGAATAACAATTCGTTCCCTCGAATTAACAATTCGTTCCCACGAAGCAACAATTCGTTTCCTCGAATTGACAATTCGTTCCCACGAAATAACAATTCGTTTCCTCAATTTAACGGTTCAAACTGCTTCAAAGTAGATCAAAGGTGTTGCGCTCGCAGCTTGGCGCCAAAACAATTCGTAGGAACGAATTGGTAATTCGAGGGAACGAATTGTTAATTCGTTGGAAAGAATTGTTAAATTGAGGGAAAGAATTGTTATTTTGTGGGAACGAATTGTCAATTCGTGGGAACGAATTGTTAAATTGAGGGAACGAATTAATAAAAAAGAATTACACGTCCCCTGTGGGGCTCCGTAATCTATACAGCATACACATGCGCACTAGGTTCACCTTCATACGGGGCTCCGTCTTAATCTATAGCACACTACTGTCTGTTCCACGTTTTCCTGCCGACGAACTTTTGGCTATTAAGCACATTAAATCTAAAATATATTTAAAAGTAAGTACTGTTTTATCAATAACAAAAAAAGTCACCCTCCCCAAATATTTTTTATTTTATATAGATTTTCCTATGGGAATTTAAGATGGGGGCTAAAAATAGATTTTTTTTTAAATGTTTTTTTATTTGTGGACCGATTTACAAAATCTAACATTTGTTTTCTTAGTTACATCATTTTCAAGCTATCTCGCCAGGTTTCGAAGTCAATTTCCAAAAAAAATCGTCGTTTTTTGATAAAAAAACCGAAAAGTTTTGGAAATTGACTCCCCATGTTAAATTCCCATTGGAAAATCGTTTTTTCGCAATAAAATCAATATTTGATGGAATTTAATCAAATCAATTTGTTTGGGGAGGGTGACCTTTTTGTTATTGATGAAATAGTACTTACTTTTAAATATGTGTAATGGCCAAATGTTCGTCGGCAGCAAAACGTGGAACAGACAGTAGGTTGAACTACATACGGATGCGTGCGGATCATGTTATCATTTTAATTTAGTGTTCTCATCCATATAATAGAGTGTTTATATCGCCTACTCGTTCACACACTTGAAACATGATATGTGTATACCACGTATATTGTTCTTGTGTGTTGCAAAAATACAGATAAAATACAGATAAAACAAACAGAACACAGAGTATACCAGCACTGTTTGTGTACCAACGTTAGTAAATATTGAATCAACATATATCTGAGGTTAAACAACGATGTTTGAGTAACCGTGTAGTATAATAATGCCATTTTATCCCGTCAACACAGTGCGTATGTGCCGTGAAACACGGTGCCGTGAAACATTTTTGATATCCAGTGCATACTATTTTTGCATTTTACAGCCATTTGTAGGTGTTGACGGGATAAATAGAATAGTAGGTTAGTGCCGTGAATGGAAACGGCACGGAGACGGGATGTGCTCGACAGAGCATCGCCCATCCCGTTTCCTGAGTCTTGCCAGATATTTTTTCCCATTCACGGCACTAACCTACTATTCTCTATCTATTTTCCTTATTTCTGAACCAAAGCCGAGACGGTTCAAATGAGTGGTCACAACATATACTTCTGATGAGAAATAAAGAAATGCTTGAGCCTTGCCGGATATTTTTCCCCATTCACGGCACTAACCTACTATTCTCTATCTATTTTCCTTATTTCTGAACCAAAGTATATGTTGTGACCACTCATTTGAACCGTCTCGGCGAGACGGTTCAAATGAGTGGTCACAACATATACTTCTGATGAAAAATAAAGAAATGCTTGAGCCTTGCCGGATATTTTTTCCCATTCACGGCACTAACCTACTATTCTCTATATCAGGGATTCCGCTGGGTAAAATAAAAAAAATCGCCATTTTTTTTTTTTTTTTACTAAAATTGTAATTTTGTATCGCAAATTGTTTATTTTTATCGCCAATTGCGAAAGTGGCGATCGCCAGCGGAATCCCTAATGTACAGGGGCGGATCCAGGATTTAGGTCTAGAGGGCCCGCGGATTCTCAATTGCAAATGAGACGCGTACATGTATGATAGTCAACTTTCATAAAATTCAGATAATTATTTTCTGCGTTATTTTTTATTTCTCATCAAAAGTATATGTTGTTACCACTCAGTTGAACCGTCTCGACGAGACGGTTCAACTGAGTGGTAACAACATACACTTTGGGTGAGAAATAAGGAAATAATCAGATGTTTCCACGTCAAAAATATAGCAAAGGGTATACAAATACAATTTTATTATAGGAATGAATGGCCTTTTTGTGGAATGTATCGGGGTATAAACTTGGAAAAGTCGCGGGAATACTGGACGAAGGCCGGAAGGCCTCGTCCAGTATTCCCGCGACTTTTCCAAGTTTATATCCCCGATAAATTTAACAAAAAGGCCATTCATTCCTTACAATTCCAGCATTTGAAATAAATTCATCAAGAAAATGTGTTTATTTTCCGTTTTCTTAAGAATTATTTTAACTGCGCCTCACGGTTACGGAAAGCAGTTCGGCGTGGGAGTTTACTGGGATATCAATTTTGGACAGAGACTTGCTACGGGCCAATCAAATGTTAGGGAATTGTGTAAATATTTTTGTGCTGGAATTATTCAGCATTACACATAAACAATGCTAATAGCCTACATAATCCAACAATTGGTTGTCCGGTTAGCGCAATCGGTAACGAGCGCGCTTCTCACCAATGCGGTCCCGGGTTCGACCCTCGGCCGGGGCAGTATGTGAGGTGGTATGGCGGTCGCCAGATCGGACAAGTGGGTTTCCTCCGGGTACTTCGGTTTCCTCCCACATTAATGACCGCCCCTACGCCTTCATCTGTGCCAACGAAAGCATTTGTATAAGTGCTCTCGCGCTTGTTTGTAATCGTTGTCAAAACAAATAAAGTTTAAACTTTTTAATCCAAAAATGTAATGGTAGTGAGAACACAGTTTCCTGGAGTGGCGAATGAAATTCTACTGTATATGGTAGGTTTTCTAGAAGCAATATACTCTGGGTAAATGAACATAGGTGCTATGTACGGGGCGCCAAGTGGGACATGGCTCAATTTTGTCAACAAAATTCATTTTTGTACCTATAAACTTGACAACAACAAAACAAAATTAAATATATACTGATTTTGTAACAAAATTCACTTTTGTCAAATATTGATTTTATTGCGAAAACAAATTTTCCCCATGTTAAATCCCCATAGACATCTTCACGGGGTCTATGGGGATTTAACATGGGGAAATTTTTTAGAATTTCAGTAATCCTGGACCGATTTTCAAAATTTAACTTTCGTTTTCTTAGTTAGATCATATCCAAGCTATCTAGTCAGGTTTCGGAGTCAATTTTCAAATTTTTTCGTTTTTTGACTCCTCCCACACTTCCTTACCACTTTTTCCCCCATGTTAAATTCCCATAGACAAATCAATTTTTCGTAATAAAATCAATATTTGACCGGATTTCACGAAATAAAAAGAAGGCTCATTCTTAAATTTTCCTTTAATTTAATATTATCGAAAATAATATTGTTTTTGAATTGTCTATATAGCCGTAAAATTTGGGCAGCTTTCGTGAAACAGACTATAATGTCAGACGGACGGACAGTACCTGGCTATTGCCCCTCGGTGCTGTGGACGAACCGATGTACTATTGCCCGGAGGAGGCCTCCGGGCAATAGTGCTTCGGTTCGTCCACAGTACCGTGGGGAAATATGTTTTGACTGCTCCCCGAATTACAATGAAATAACTATTTTATTACTCAATCTGTAAACGGAGTCTATATGACACAATGAACGTAAATTACGTTGCATTTTATGACGTAATTTTCGACAAAAATCGTCATGATTTTCAGGGGTGAAATAGTTTTGACCGGGCACGCGGAACTATTGCTCAGACACGTTAAAAACCCAGGGAATTAGTCACAACAATGGAATATCAACTTTTATCCCGTCAACACAGTGCGTATGTGCCGTGAAACACGGTGCCGTGAAACATTTTTGATATCCTGTCAATACGACCTAACCACTGCGTATGAATATGTGCGGTGACTGGTGTTATTTTTTTTGCATTTTAAAGCCATTTGTAGGTGTTGACGGGATAAATAGAATAGTAGGTTAGTGCCGTGAATGGGAAAAATATCTGGCGCGGCTCGGAAACGGGATGTGCTCGGCAGTGCCTCGCCCATCCCGTTTCCTAAGCCTTGCCAGATATTTTTTCCCATTCACGGCACTAACCTACTATTCTCTATTTATAGGGATTTGGGTAATAATCAAAACTATGGAATAGCAACGTATAGAGTTGAGTAATCATATGTTTTATAATGGGTCATAAAGCATAGGGAGAAAAGTTTTACGATCATGCAGATGAAGCCAGTACCCATTGTTAATGGTATATTCTTCCTAAACAAAACAACAACAAACACTATAGATCGGGGGCAAATGTACCTATACGTATACGAATCCGATAATTCATGTTAAGTTTTTTCACCCGATTATTGTTTTAACTTGAATGTATAAGGTTTCCAAAAAATCCGGGTGCCATTCTTTCTCCACAAATTAGTGGTACGTGGCAGTAATTCTGCCCGACCATACAGGAATCGGATACAAAAACAAGAAAGACAAAGCGACAAGGCAGTGAATAATACACACAAAACAAATAAAACACAATTACATCATTCAAGTAACATAGTACGCGTAAATCGGTTGTCGTTGAGCTATCAATGCGTCACAAACATGTTCTCCACAACCAGTTGTGTGCGGCACCAACAGGGGCCCGTTTCACTAAACTTCCTACGACTAAAATATTCGTAAGTGCAAAATTATGATAGTCTGTAAATTTCACATTAACACTGTTTTCTTGTAAATAATTGTTGGATTTAAATTTATTGAGCATAGGCTGCATATGCAGCCTATGCTCAATAAATGTAAATCCATCAATTCAAATTTGCAGACGATTCTAAATTTGCGCTTACGAACATTTTAGTCGTAAGAAGTTTAGTGAAACGGCCCCCAGGAAAGCAACTATGCGTTTACGTAGATACAAATATTCTACGAAAGCCCCACAAAAAATAATCTCCAATAGTGACATGGAACTTAAACTTTGAACTATCGGAAGTGATGTTCCCACAAACACAATCTCTTAAATACATGGCTACACGTACCATACACTATTATAATTATTATAATAGAGCGATGATATGATTTACTGTGTATGGACAGTGTTACATATCGTTCATATTTCTCTATCGGTGAAGGTCGTTGAATGGCTGGTCGCGGCATATGTCATAGGACGAATTATTTGTATCAGCATTGTATTGTATTCCAATTCAATAAACTTTGTGAACACCCCTTCTTCGTGTTTGTTTTTATTTACGCCTGGGAACAATTATTATACAAGTGTACGGCTAGACGGCTATTGTTTCTTTACGCGTCATTGCTTTTCAATGATCCGCTTGCGTGCGCCCTGCGCGGTGATCTATGCAGTAGCTAGTACACCATGTTATAGACTTTGCACATTGATAGCCTGGGTGAGCAAGATGAAAATAGTATGTGAAATTTAATGAGGACAGAAATAGTTTAGACTGGCAGCAAACCGATTGTGGAATGATTTAGCCTAATCATATCTCTTGGCTAATATGTCTAGCGATTATAGATTTCCATGAAGTCATCGTACATGTTAGTTATGTGGCTATAAATATGCTTCTTGCTGTATAATGCCAATAAACGAATTGAATTAAATATACCTGAAGTGAAAGTGGTCCACGCCACAGGTGATTCTAGCGTGTATTGGATGGTCAATTATTGTCTGTATATACATGAAACACCTTTCTAAACAATGTACAAAACAATTCAAATACGCCCGGGTCTGAAGATTATGTAATTATGAAAGGTACTAAACTGGCATTCGCAGCCATTGAAAGAAAATCCCACACGAAGTCGTATTTTTTATTCGCCTATACAACGTGTTACATCGTGTCGATACCGCTGTTTTGGGTGGGTTTTCGGCATAGATTTTACAGTAGCTAATACATAAACATAACTCTCAAGATTTCGAGTGTAAACTGCACTAAAAACTCGTCTCACTAACATAAATTCGCTTTTTAAAACAATCACATTCACTTGTTCATTATCAATAAATATTAGCCGCCATCTTTGAAAATATCGAATCACATGACACGCAGTGATTTGGTTGACTAATGGAAGATGACGTCAGTATCCAGTAACCAAACGTACATGTATTCCTATTAGCCAATCAAATTCATGTATTCCCGTTTGAAAACGGGTTTTCCAGTTATTTTATCGAGTTTTCTGATTTTCTTATGGATGGATAGATTCTGTGATGGAACATCTCCTCCAGTCTATCAATGCAACAAATCAATCACTCATCTTCATATGTTATGTACGGAAGCCCATTAGGGCAACTTCACTTTTTTTTAATTTCCATTTATTCCAGATGTTTTCTTGAATTTTCAAGTTCTTTTTTTGAGTTTTCAAGATCTTTTCTTGAAAGAAAACATCTTGAAATCTTGAATTTTGAAGTTCTTTTCTTGAATTTTCAAGATCTTTTCTTGAAAATTCAAGAAAAGATCTTGAAAATTCAAGAAAAGAACTTGAAAATTCAAGAAATCAAGAAAAGATCTCGAAAATTCAAGAAAATATAAAAAAAAGTGAAGTGGCCCTAATGGGCTTCCGTAGTTATGTCCCTTGAGATAGCATATTATATCACACACATTTTTCTATGGGGCAGCTATATTGTCGTGCTATATGTTCCGCAAATGGTGTCAAAAGTTGACAATATTATCAGAGTACATGCGCAAAATATTGTAAATTTTGTACATGTATTTAATGAAATTACGCAGATGTCCGAAGGTACAAAATCACATAGCGTGTCTCAATTATCTGGCCGCAAGACCTGTTTTGGCCACCGTGTATACGTAGACGCATTTCCTAGCCTCTATTATTTATGATTGTGGCTGGCGAAATGGTGCTTATGGATGATGCAATCCATGCAGCATCTGATCAAATAACATAGTCATGTAGCCTGTTAACGATATAGTATTCTTGCTACACAAATGACGAGTGGTTTCTTGATGGAATGGCGAACAGTGCATATCCTGATCAGACTGCGATGCGGCTGATCCGGGTATACACTGATCGCAAAACCAATACGCCCAATGTCTCCGTTCACAGCCACATTATATGCAATTCATGTGCGTCTACTGTCTGTTTCACGAAAGGTGCCCAAATTTTACGGCTATATAAACAATTAAAAAAACATATTTGTTTCGATAATATTAAATTAAAGGAACATTTAAGAATGAGCCTTCTTTTTATTTCGTGAAATTTGGTCAAATATTGATTTTATGGCGAAAACAAAATTTCCCCATGTTAAATCCCCATAGACATCTTCACGGAGTGAAGATGTCTATGGGGATTTAACATGGGGAAATCTTTTATAATTTCTGAAATATTGGACCGATTTTTAAAATTTAACTTTTTTTTCTTAGTTGGATCATTTCCAAGCTATCTAGCTAGGTTTCGGAGTCAATTTCCATTTTTGTTTTCGTTTTTCGACTCCTCCCACACTCCTTTACATCTTTCCCCCCGTGTTAAATTCCCATAGACAAATCAATTTTTCGTAATAAAACCAATATTTGACCAGATTTCACGAAATAAAAAGAAGGCTCATTCTTAAATTTTGCTTTAATTTCATATTATCGAAAAGAATACTGTTTTTGCATTGCTTATATAGCTGTACAATTTGGGCAGGTTTCGTGAAACAGACAGTAGATATATTGTCGAGCGGCTGCTATACACTTGATGTAAATCGTGTATGGCGGGCGTTCTATTACCAGGTTTATTGGGTTTTGAGACAAGTGTATATCCATATCTGCCTGGGTATCCGCACAGTCTGATCAGGATCTGCACTGTTTGCCATTACATCAATGAGACACCCGTCATCCTTCTAACAAGCGATATATATCGTTATCGGGCTACAGGAGTGTTCCATTTGATCAGGAGCTACACTGTCACAACTGCCATAAGCCCCCATTTCTCCTGTCACATATGCCAACCATACTACTGGCATTACACTTTAATTTATCATCACCAGTAGCCTATTTCAACAACATTGCAAAGTATACTTATCTAGCAAAGTATACATTGAGGGAGAAATGTTCAATTTAAGGATGAATTTATTAATTTTTATTATACTGAATGTATTACATTATCACATCCATTTTGGCTGTGATAATAATATATTTAGTATGATAATTCTGCATACTTTTAATCATCGAATATATGCAGTCGTTAGTTCTATATGACATAATGCATTTCGGGAAAAATATATGATTACTCCCTCAAAGTATACTTTGCTAGATAAGTATACTTTGCAATTTTGATGAAATGCTTTAGGAGGATACACATTATACACATCAAATATCCACTGAGAAGTCTATTATCACTCTTAAGTGGTTAAGACATGCCAAAAACAGACTAGTAAAAATAGTTTAATTACATACATGTATTTTCAACGTATTTCTGAACCTATTTGAGTCGCCTGAAACAATTTCCTTTAGTAGAAACAATGTTTAAAATACTGAAAAATAACTAACGTTGCAAACGCCAGTCTTTCAGCAATTGATTCTAACCCCAAGTTACTGTTTCGTTCACAGGCCGTTCCAAGGCGGCATACTTGCTGTCAAGTGTTCGTGTACAGGGTGGCCCAAAATAAACGGGGGCCTAAATTAAATAGCTATACATATTTTATTCTACGTCATTGAACCCGTTTCCTGTCATTTATTGTTGTTTAGATGAGCAGATAGGCTCAACACATCAGGTGACGTCACTATTGATGAAGTCATTTCTAAAACAACAACAACGCATTCGGCTAAAAGTCGCAACATCGATGAATGTGTCTAAAATCAATAATCCAGCGACATTAAAGGTACTCGCCCACCCAGTAGGCACAACATGTTATTTATAGGAATTAAATAAGTGCATAATTGTGTCACTATTCCACCAGTTCTAAAAGTTACGAGTGCCCGCTATACAGATATAATCATTTATGTTATTTTACTGATAGTGACTCGCGGTGGCATCAGGCTATTTTCATACGCAAAGGAGGCATGATATTTTTTAATTATTTATATTAATTAAATACGTCACCTGAAAACATTATATTTTCGACAGATTATAAGGTATGCACATCAAACAATAAATACAGAGAATTTCTAGTAATGTCCGTTAACATTGTAAGGAAACACGGTTATCGACCCTGATATCAGTGTGGAAATATAGGTCTGATATAAAATGTATAATAATGCCAATCAATACGTGGGGTAGTGACGAATGAATGTTTATTTTGCCAGAAAATGTCTCAGATGATGTCTCTGATATAAAAAAACATGTTGTGACTACTGAGTGGGCATGTACCTTTAATGAATCAATGTAGACGAATGGTATCAACCGTAGCATAACATGAATGTTCATGGGAGAAAAGACAGGACGTATGTATGTCATTTGTGTACGTCGTTGTAAGGTTTGCTTGGACTGAATTCAATTAAACATAGGAAATACCAATATATTGGAGTACCAATAGCATCCAGATCAATCGACGACTGTGGAGTCTGACCTTTGTAGCCATCATAAGCGTGGAAGAAGACTTATAGGTTATTTGATTTGTATGTGGATATATGTACGAGTTCCGCATCGTGCTATATTGTGCGACTTTAGGAGCGCAATATCGTTGCGCGGCGGAACGAGTGGGAAATCAAATAACCTTTTTATTATATACTTAACCATTTGAACCCGAAAGCCCGCTATAGCGGTTTACGCAAACAGTGCAGATCCAGATGAGCCGGCTCGTAACGAGCCGTCTCATCAGGATCTGCACTTTTATGTATGTGGATATATGCACGAGTTCCGCATCGTGCTATATTGTGCGACTTTAGGAGCGCAATATCGTTGCGCGGCGGAACGAGTGGGAAATCAAATAACCTTTTTATTATATACTTAACCCTTTGAACCCGAAAGCCCGCTATAGCGGTTTACGCAAACAGTGCAGATCCAGATGAACCGGCTCGTAACGAGCAGTCTCATCAGGATCTGCACTTTTTGCCAGTAATTTTCATATTTTTGAAAACCAAAAATACCCGCTTTTCATGAATTGTCTAGTCTGAAAATCATTTTGTGCCGGTTGGATTGGTTGCTAAATTAAAATATCAAAATCCATTCCAGTTACTTAGTATAGGGGTGAAAGGGTTAAATGACTCGCAATGTATTTGCGCCTCAAGAAATATACAAAACATAAATAAAATAAACAAGTTAGTGGTGATTTAGAAGGAACTATTTTGCGAGGTGAAGTGTAGTTCCGGCACTACTGTCTGTTTCACGAAAGCTGCCCAAATTTTACGGCTATATAAACAATTCAAAAACAAGATTTCTTTTGATAATATTAAATTAAAGGAAAAATTAAGAATGAGCCTTCTTTTTATTTCGTGAAATTTGGTCAAATATTGATTTTATTGCGAAAACAAAATTTCCCCATGTTAAATCCCCATAGACATCTTCACTCCGTGAAGATGTCTATGGGGATTTAACATGGGGAAATTTTTTTGAATTTTAGAAATACTGGACCGATTTTTAAAATTTAACTTTTGTTTTCTTAGTTAGATCATATCCAAGCTATCTAGCTAGGTTTCGGAGTCAATTTCCAAAATATTTCGTTTTTTGACTAATCCCACACTCCTTTAACTCTTTTTACCCCATAGAGAAATCAATTTTTCGTAATAAAACCAATATTTGACCAAATTTCACGAAATAAAAAGAAGGCTCATTCTTAAATTTTCCTTTAATTTAATACTATGGAAAAAAATATTGTTTTTGAATTGTCTATATAGCCGTAAAATTTGGGCAGCTTTCGTGAAACAGACTATAACCAATATGAACTCACGCGACGTCAATACTATGTTTCAATGGGAAACGAAAGTACGTACATGTATACAATAATGCTTGTTATTATACCTCATCGTAAATTCGACTCTTTCATTGGTCAATTCCCTACCACGTGGTATAAAGCAATTGTACCCTGAGGGCAATAATGCCATGACATAATATAATTATGGACCGTGTCGCCCGAAGATACCCGAAGTCTGGTCACGGAAACTACCGAACATTAATTGGAGTACCTTGTAGTTTATCGCGAATCGAAACCGAAAGTACCGAATGAGATGAAAGCGGACGCTGACTGGTACCCCCGTTTTATTACCCCTATAACGGTAAAGCATTGTAAACCGGGCACCAGCTGCGCAGATGTAAACAATGATGGCGGAAGCCAGTGGAAGCAAACGTAAGTGATAGTGTATGCAATGTGAAATGTTAGTTATATTCGGTATAATAAAGTAAATGGTGCCCTTGGTTGAGGGGGATATTGTGGATTATCTCCCCTCGAGAACATTATCTGCCTCGGCTGCGCTGTGGATTATCTCCCCTCGAGAACATTATCTCCCTCGGCAGATAATGTTCCCTCGGGGAGATAATCCCCAATATCCTCCTCAACCAAGGGCACCATTTATATAGTATTTGACCCATAACCAAAAAATATTTAAATCTATTCAGCATGGTAGATGATAAACTATATATATATACATGTATATATATGAATACTCAGATACAAACTCAATGCTTATGTACCTATTCAGAAGGTATTTGATGCGTGTGTGTTGATCATATAGCATAATCTCTTAGCTCATGTACAATGCCAAAAAGGCGAAAATGTGTAAAATTCAACAAGGGAGATAACTCAGGATAACTATGCGCATTGGTAAAAATCCATATGTTTCAATGACTATTTGATTTTTTTTCGCGGGTACATACCCATTATAATTGAATTTATGAACATGTATTCATTTTAGTAAACATATTAGCTATTTGAATTAGGTCCCCGATGTTTTGGGACACGCTGTACTGTATTGCATTGTATTGTGTTTGTCCTGCTGCTACTGTTATGTTATGCTACTCTGTAGTTTATTGGGGAATAGTGTTGTGGGGATTTCGTTGAATATATTATATGTTATCTCCCTTGAGATAGCATATTCTGTCACGCAAATTTCTATGGGCTCAGCCATATTGTCGTGCTACGCCTAAACGGCGAGTACGACCAAAACATAGTGCCCTGTGCCAACTTTTCCAATGGCGTTTTGGTCTGTCTATCTAAAACTCTACATATACTATTCTCTATTGTTTTCACAACTGTGAGCTCAGTTAAATTCTGGAAAATACGAATCGAGACATTTACTGCGTATTAATACAGCAGCTATTATCTTCTCACAGTTAGCAGTGACCAGTTAGCCGCCAGTTTCGTACAATGGCACCGGTGACATTTATAAATACGTGCATAACACTTTCTGCTGATAAAAATTCACTTTGATTGTTTAGTTATTATTATTAGCCGATCTATTTATAGATCGGCTAATATATTGGTCATCCATCGAATTCTGAAAAAAGTTTGTAGCAACCCTTTTCTCCGCTATTCGGTAATCTACGAACGCGAATTTTGCTGTATCACTTCCAAATTGCATCAACCGATAAAGTTTGCATTTTTGGCAATTATCTCCGTTTAAAACTTTAAATATAGCCAAATAACACAATTTTGAATACGTAATGAGCTGAACGCCGGAAGAAATTGAACCCGGAAGTTGTTGTTGTTGAAGTCCATAGTTGGCTCTAATGGCCATATACGCCAACATAAGCCGATTATTGGGCTAATTTAAAGCTTTTATTTATTAAACAGAACAAGTTTCAGCCACGTATAATCGCGTAAAATGTGTTTATTCGGCTAATTTATAATCGACCTCTGCTCAAAATCTCCTCCGATCGCGTATGCGCGTCATTTGACGCTAGTTAATATTCACACAATTTTCCACCAATCAAAACGAAGAATTGCCCTTCATAGCGAACTTTGATTTGTTTACGTATCATGCAGGGATAGCAGGGATGCATCCAGCACGCGCGATTGCGGCAATCCCCCTTAATTATTGTCAATGCCGCAAATTATTGATTGTCCTGCGCCCGACATCGCGCAAAAAATCACGGATGGGCCCCTTTTTAAATGACCAGTGCGCACATTAAAAAACGTAATTGACTATTTAAACGCGCTGCGTATTTAAATCATTGGAAGGCGTGCAGTTCAATAGTTTGTGCGGCCGTTGAACGTAAGCTTCGAGTCGATGTAAACCATTTAAATCGATAAACAAGGACAACGTTATCAAGGCCAATCTGGGCATGTGCCTGAATACGCAGGAGCTTGCGTCTATTTTTAGATGGCACTGTAACCGCTAGCTCCGGTAGCTCCGCCCACTCGCGTGCTGCCACAGAATTCGGACAAACACACAGTGTATATAAACAAAATTTAAATATTTCTATTTACAGATTGTACTTTAGTGTTATATATTCGAGCCATTAAATACCAGTGTAGTGCATTGAGATGCCATCCAATATGTGTTTTTTTTTCGCGTCATGCCCAGTAAATCACATATAAACATCGATCACACAATTTTATTTGATCGTAATCCCCAAAACATGCGTTATATTCAAGTTCATGCTATCAGAAATTGTGGTAAGCAGCGGAGATAATATGTCTTTGCAGAATTTGGCATATTCGCTATGCATGTACAAGTAATGCCAAATTGCACAAAAAAAGTATTCTCTTATTTATGCACATAATTATATGCTGTTACCACTCGTTGGAACCGTCTCGTCGAGACGGTTCCAATGAGTGGTGACAACATATACTTTTGACAAGAAATAAGAAAAATAGCGAAATTATCGAATTTATATTTTGTTGTGGAAAGACATTATTACATGTATGCAACATTTATAAAGAGGTTCCCGTTATTGGCGCTAGTGTAATTAAATTAATTAAAGTAATTTAGTAACGAACATGCGTTATATTCAAGTTCATGCTATCAGAAATTGTGGTAAGCAGGGGAGATAATATGGCTTTGCAGAATTTGGCATATTCGCTATACATGTATAAGTAATGACAAATTGCACCAAAAAAATATTCTCTTATTTATGCATATACTTATATGATGTTACCACTCATTGGAACCGTCTCGACGAGACGGTTCCAATGAGTGGTGACAACATATACTTTTGACAAGAAATAAGAAAAATAGCGAAATTATTGAATTTACTTTTTGTTGTGGAAAGACATTACTTCATGTATACCAAATGTATAAAGAGTTCCCATTATTGGCGCTAGTGTAATTAAATTAAATAAACTAATTTAGTAACCATCGATTGAAAAACAATACTGAAAATAATAAGCGTTTCAGTATTATAAATGTGACTTATAGGTACAATCATGTTCAGAAATACGATGCAAATATACAATTAAACTATTTTCCTATTCAGTTCCTAATTTTAAAGGCCCTGAACGGCTCAGTATTACAATTTTCCGATTTTTTCAAACACAAAAACATGTTTGGCAACTGATTTAGTACACACAACTAACATATACTGCCTAATAGATACATCTCAAATCTTGAGATTTACATCTTAATGTGAAGACAACACAAACTTGTTTTGTGTACCACTCAGTGCAAAATGTCAATATTGACAATTTCATTTCCGTAACCCAACGGCTTCGGCTCGGAAGCGAGTCGATAAACTCCGGCTATCGGAATTCATCGGCCGCGAATCGGAGAGTTGAGGAGTTGACCCGAGCGTCTATCGGAAAATCGATCGGGCTTTGAAACACGCACCTGCTGTTTGTTTATCAACAACTATTGATATTTCCATCGACTACAAACTCATTTTTGTACCAAAATTAATGCCAACAGTTTCAAAGTGTGTGTAAATAGAAACCTGTTGGATGTATGTGTGGGAAAACAATAGGAGGCCAAATTCGGCAACTTGAGCCGTATAGGGGCTTTAACGGTCGTATTTTGTTATTTACATTTTTGAAACTATCAGAACATGCAATGTAAATATAAGTAATACATTCATGGGATTTTGCGTTTACGGTAGTATGAAACATTTGGTATGTTACAGTTTGCGATGAGACCTTTGGACGAATTACGAATTTCAATGTATACATAATAAACTGTATTACAGGTTGGTAATCACCTGAATTAAGAGTAAATCTTAGGAAATTCTGTTGACACTTGTTGACATTTCCGTTGTAAAAAAGAACACGAACCCAATAGTTCGGCAGAAATGCATTATAATGGGGATACAACCATGCTTTGTTTTTCGATTTGGAGCGGTATGTGGGAGGTTTTGTGGTCTTAGAATCAGTTTTACGGCGACACGTTGGTATATTATTATTTTCAGTTTTGCGATATAAAAGAAATTCAATTTTGCGGCATTAAGCAATCGATCATTAAACATTGCAAAATAGGAATATATGTACACAGTACATGTATATACATATTTTGATACAATGTAATTGCGGTTGTGAATTTCCTTCAACGCGGCACAAACATGCGCTCCATGACCGACCAGAGACGGTCACAACAGGAACGCAACAATACGTGAAATGCATATACCCAGGAAAACCAATGCAACGAAAGCATCACAACAACTGTTGTTGTTTGACACCGCTCACAGCCGTGTTCAAACGTACAGCGCGTGCCGTTTGACATGACCGTAGACAATGCTCATACCGGGGCCAAACCGACACCTACGCAATGCACGTGTCTCATGACGTTACTAGAACGCACCATTACGTCACCAGTTCAGTTCAGAACGGCCGCACTGAAATTTTGAAATGTTTGCGGCTGCATCACGCGACTTGTACTGCGGCCACTGTATGTGTAAATCAGCTGTTTGAATGGAACGGGTGATCAAAATACCAAAAGTACTGCATATAAACTCAAATTACACGATATTTCCAACACAAATGTATCAATAACGTTCGACCATGTCCAGCCGTATGTAAACGTGTGCCGTGGCACTCGGGAACTATTTGAACCCGCGGCCTACGGCCTTGGGTTTCAAACATTTCCCGAGTGCCACGACAAACGTTTATCCACGACTGGACATTGTCGAACCATATATTCCCCAATGAACAAACACAACCTACTTTTGTGAATAACTCAAATATGTCAATGACAATTATGTAAGAATTCTTTCCGAAATATTGTTGTTTTTCCTGTATGGAACCAGCGTTATTACAGAACCATCGATTTCTAGTGATATTCGACTACATTCTTGAGAGTCTGGCTTCATCAGGACTGGATGCTAAACATGCGCAGTTGGGATTCTCAGAAGCAACTGTATATATTTAAACGTAACAGCCGATAGTGTGATAACTTATTTTTAGAATGATATTATGCTAGCTATGTGAAATGAAAATCGCATTATATGGCTTGATAATTCAATGCAATCTAGTTGTTCGTTATTGTGTTGTCATTCGTGGAATACGGAGACTGTCCCGTCAAGGGCGTGCTACCATTGGAAACGTCATGCCAATTAATGACGTCAAGCAAACGTTAACCAATCAAAAACGTCAGGAGAGCTAATGAAATTATTGAATCTCAAGTAAACGTTTATTTTGCTAAAGTAAATTAAAACTGGCGTCTTAAACAAATGTTTTATTTTGCATACAAAAAACGGTTTAGTGCCGTATCCAATTTAGTTCGTATTTATTCAAATAAGTAGCAAATATTATAATAAATGAAACAAATATAACGTTACGATTTAATTTTTTGTATTTTTGAAAAATAATCTGTAGCCTATTTCACCAACATTGCAAAGTATACTTTTCTAGCAATGTATACTTTGAGGGAGAAATTTTCAATTTAAGTATAAATTTAAATTTATTAATTGTTATTATACTGAATTTATTACATTATCACAGCAGTCATTTTGGCTGTGGTAATGTAATAAATTCAGTATACTAATTCTGCATACTTTTAATCATCAAATACATGCAGTCGTTAGTCTATATGAAATAATTAATTTCGGGAAAAATAAATGTTTACTCCCTCAAAATATACTTTGCTAGATAAGTATACTTTGCAATTTTGATGAAATCGGCTACGGATATCTTAGATTGAGAAAAAAAAAGATATAACGCCAAACTACAAGACTTTTCTGATGGCTGTTGAAAGGTATTTGCAAGAACAAATGGAACAGTATTAATTATCGCCAGATATATTCCTTTAAAATGAGATGCACATACATATGCTAAAACAAGCTTCAGAACCATGCATTTACATTTTACATTATATTTACACGACGTATATATAGAGAATAGTAGGTTAGTGCCGTGAATGGGAAAACAATATCTGGCGCGGCACGGAAACGGGATGTAAGTTGTTCCGGATATCATGGTGATAGCACTTGTAATGAAAGTACTGAAAGTACTGAAATATATTATCTCCACAAAAAGTGATCACTTGCGGAACTAGAGACTGAAAGTTGCATATTGTCTCAATCATCATCCAGAGGCAAATGCACTGTGATGGTGCAAACCCATTCCCATACATACGTTTTCTCTAGAATAAATTACTGTTTGAAAGCCCCCAGAAAAGATTGTAGGAAACTGGCCGCTAACTGGTCACTGCTACCTTATCGTGAGAACTAATAGAGAATAGTAGGTTAGTGCCGTGAATGGGAAAAAATATCCGGCAAGGCTCAAGCATTTCTTTATTTCTGATCAGAAGTATATGTTGTGACCACTCATTTGAACCGTCTCGCCGAGACGGTTCAAATGAGTGGTCACAACATATACTTTGGTTCAGAAATAAGGAAAATAGATAGAGAATAGTAGGTTAGTGCCGTGAATGGGAAAAAATATCTGGCAAGGCTCAGGAAACTGGATGGGCGAGGCTCTGTCGAGCACATCCCGTTTCCGTGCCGCGCCAGATATGTTTTCCCATTCACGGCACAAACCTACTATTATATTTATCCCGTCAACACCTACAAATGGCTGTAAAATGCAAAAATAGTATTGACTGGATATCAAAAATGTTTCACGGCACCGTGTTTCACGGCACATACGCACTGTGTTGACGGGATAAAAGATAATAGCTGCTGTATTCGTACGCACGAAAGGTCGTGGTTTGTATTTTCCATAATTTAACTGATAAACTGAGCCCAAAACTGAAAACTATAGAGAATAGTGTATGTAGAGTTTTAGATACAGAGCAAGATAGACCAAAATGCCGTACGATAAGTTGGCACATGAACTATTTTCTTGGTCTTACTCGCCAGTTAGGCGTAGCACGACAATATGGCTGCCACCATAGAAATGTGCGTGACATAATATGCTATCTCAAGGGAGATAACATATACAGATGAGTGATTGATTTGTTGGATGAATAGATAGGTGGAGATATAGAGAAGAGTAGGTTAGTGCCGTGAATGGGTACAAATATCTGGCAAGGCTCAGGAAACGGGATGGGTGAGACTCTGCCTAGCACATCCCGTTTCCGAGCCGCGACAGATATGTTTTCCCATTCACGGCACTAACCTACTATTCTATTTATCCCGTCAACGCCTACAAATGGCTGTAAAATGCAAAAATAGTATTGACTGGATATCAAAAATGTTTCACGGCACGGTGTTTCACGGCACATACGCACTGTGTTGACGGGATATATGTTGTGACCACTCATTTGAACCGTCTCGGCGAGACGGTTCAAATGAGTGGTCACAACATATACTTCTGATGAGAAATAAAGAAATGCTTGAGCCTTGTCGGATATTTTTTCCCATTCACGGCACTAACCTACTATTCTCTATATTACTGTATACTTATATCCCACAAATGAAGCGGTCACTGCACATGAAACAATAAGTATACATATATAGTACAACCTACCACATTACATATGCGTCATTCGTGTTGGCGACTATGTTTGGAAGCATAGATCTACTTCTTTTCAAGGTGGGGGATCACGTGGTTTCCGCACGGCGTGACGTCATGTTTTTTAGATGTGTTTACAGTAGATTTCCTTGAATATCTTGCTAATGGAATGACATATTTTTATGAAAAATACCGTAAGAAATGCGGTACACGCTGCCCTTTATTGCATAGGCGGCTTTAATCTCATAATTATGTCGTTTTGACGAAGAATCGGTTACCGTAAATGTAAATAAAAACTAGAGCTCGTGAATGTAAGAAATAAACGGTACTCGATTCTTTGTGAAAGTTATAGTTACTGTAAAGAACTTTCAGAGCACCCATAAAACACATAAAACACAGTTTAAAAGGAAACTGTAATTATCCCGTCAACACAGTGCGTATGTGCCGTGAAACATTTTTGATATTCAGTCAATACTATTTTTGCATTTTACAGCCATTTGTAGGTGTTGACGGGATAAATAGAATAGTAGGTTAGTGCCGTGAATGGGAAAAAATATCTGGCGCGGCACGGAAACGGGATGTGCTCGGCAGAGCCTCGCCCATCCCGTTTCCTGAGCCTTGCCAGATATTTTTTCCGATTCACGGCACTAACCTACTATTCTCTATTTTCAGAGCCTCGCCCATCCCGTTTCCTGAGCCTTGCCAGATATTTTTTCCGATTCACGGCACTAACCTACTATTCTCTATTTTCACACTGTCGGTAACAAACTATAAAGCATAAACAGAACACTGAACTGAACTGTTAATATGACTGAAATACACATATGTTAATGATTAATTCGGGATACATTTATTGAGCTGGTTCTAAATGGTATTAAACGGCAAAGCCGCCATCTTGTGTTTTTGTTGTTGTCATTATTCATGAACGATAAACACGCTATAAAATAGAAAGCAATATAAAGCAGAAACTAACGCAATCTGAAATGTATTTGTCACAATTGGGTTTATGTAGATTTGGCGTTCCGTAGATAATCCGCTCGCTAAAGCTCGTACAGGCGGACGAAAAGTGCTTTAAGTATTACGAATTTGTGAGTTATGTATCTGGTAACTCCGCGAATAGTTGCAAGATATAGGGCAAAAACAAGTGTTTGCCAATGACCAAATATGCTGGCAAGATATAAAACAAACACTTGATTACGTGGAAATGTATGTGTCTTCTTGATATGTTTGACAAGACCCGATAAAGCTGCATATCTCGGCGTTTCTGTACAGTCAAGTAATACAATCGCACTACACGGGTTTATGCACGTATCGCTTTATCCAATACGCAATTCAGACACAAGGTACATGTGCTTGTGTGTGCCAAATCGATGTGTGGCAAACATGTTATTTATAGAAACACTACATACAGCAACGGGGTGAACGCACGTTCGGCTGTATGTAATTGAATAGAGGACATTGCATGATATGCGTGTTCATAAGAAACACGGCATTGTTTACGGAAGCCCATTAGGGCCACTTCACTTTTTTTTATCTTTTCTTGAATTTTCGAGATCTTTTCTTGGAAAATTCAAGAAAAGAACTAGAAAATAACTTGAAAATTCAAGAAAACATCTTCTTTTCAAGATGTTTTCTTGAATTTTCAAGATCTTTTAAGAAAACATTTTGAATAAATGGAAATTAAAAGAAAGTGAAGTGGCCCTAATTGGCTTCCGTAATTGTTACACTCGGATGTAATAAAATATCTTATTAATGCAACACGAATGTCAGATTATAGTCATTGCATAAACATCGAATAAATACATGTTTTCTGTAGCGTACTTTATTACACGCCAAGGGTATTATGGATTTTAATAAACTGTGCTGGTAGATTTTTAAATGCCAGTTGATGCGATGAGCTGCTATGCTATAGTGAAGTAATTTGTCTGTATTTTGTACGTGCCCACCTTCAACTGTATATTTAGCCAACGTCATGACGAACTTCCGAAGTTCAGTGCAGTGTGGCGGCCGTAAAAGCAAGGTGTATGATCACGTGGTACTAACAACAACAACAAGTACCAGCAATTTCCAGAATCCATCTGATTCAAAGTACCTATTCTTTTATAGTGTCCTTATTACGTAACGGATTTTGATGAAATATTACGCATCAAACGCGTCTTGCTAAGCTGCATTTGGTGATCGCTGTATTCTCGCCCAAACTTATGTCGTTTTTGCGAAGAATCAATTTCCGTGTCTCCGACACGGAAATCGATTCTTCTCAAAAATGACATAAGTCTGTGCCAAACTCCCTGGACCACCAAATGCAGCTCACAAAGACGCGTTTGCTGAGCCATATTCCATCACAATCCGTTTCATATTAAGGAAAATATCAAATAATACTTTCAAGATTTCAACACTTTCAGCCACTGTTGTTGTTGTATAACCATGTGATCATGCACATTGAAAAGGTCCCGTACGTTCTTCCAGTGATGTCATTATTTTACAGATCGTTGGTGGTCGTCGCACTCGACAGTCCGTTCGACAGTTATGCACATATTGCCTATGTTGGCATTAAAGGTACATGCCCACTCAGCAGGCACAACACGTTCTTTACATCAGAGACGTCATCTGAGACATTTTCTGACACAGTAAACATTCATTCACCATTACCCCACGTTTTGATTGGCATTATTTTAAGTTATATCAGACGTAAATTTCCACACTAATATCAGGGGCGATAACCGTGTTTCCTTAAAATGTTAACGGACATTACTATTTATTCTCTGTATTTATATTTTGATATGCAATGATCATAATTTATAATCTGTTAAGAATATTATGTTTTCAGGTCACACATTTAATAAGTATAAATAATTAAAACATATCATACCTCATTTGCATATGAAAATAGCGAATCACTGTCAGTAAAATAAATATTACTGAATGATTCTATCTGTATTATTATTTTTTAGAACTGATGGAATAGTGACACAAGTATACACTTATTTAATTCCTATAAATAACATATTGTGCTACTGAGTGGGCATGTACCTTTAACAGCGGCATTACGGTGTAACTCCTCTAAACCGGACACCCTGGGATGTCCCCAAATGGAGGTCTCTAACATGTTGGTTTGCTATTTAAGACCATTATAGGAATGAATGGCCTCTTTGTGGAATGTATCGGGGTATAAACTTGGAAAAGTCGCGGGAATACTGGACGACGGCCGGAAGGCCTCGTCCAGTATTCCCGCGACTGGCCTCGTCCAGTATTCCCGCGACTTTTCCAAGTTTATATCCCCGATAAATTCAACAAAAAGGCCATTCATTCCTTATAATTCCATATTTTAAATAAATTCATCAAGAAAATGTGTTTATTTTCCGTTTTCTTAAAAAATATTTTAACTGCGCCTCACGGTTACGGAAAGTAGTTCGGCATGGGAGTTTACTGGGATATAAATTTTGGACAGAGACTTGCTACGGGCCAATCAAATGGAGGTCCCCAAATGGAGGTCTCTAAAATGTTGGTTTGCTATTTAAGACCATATACTAGTAAACAGGCGAAACGTATACTACGGTAAGGTAAAAGAATATCTGGCAAGGCTCAGGAAACGGAAAATATAATTTCTTTATTTCTCATCAGAAGTATATGTAGTGACCACCATTTGAACCGTCTCGCCGAGACGGTTCAAATGAGTGGTCACAACATATACTTTGGTTCAGAAATAAGGAAAATAGATAGAGAATAGTAGGTTAGTGCCGTGAATGGGAAAAAATATCTGGCAAGGCTCAGGAAACGGGATGGGCGAGGCTCTGCCGAGCACATCCCGTTTCCGTGCCGCGCCAGATATATTTTCCCATTCACGGCACTAACCTACTATTCTATTTATCCCGTCAACACCTACAAATGACTGTAAAATGCAAAAATAGTATTGACTGGATATCAAAAATGTTTCACGGCACATACGCACTGTGTTGACGGGATAAATACCCTTCTTGTGGCCCCATGTAAAGTCAATGGAAATCTAATACAAAATATATTAATAAAACAAGAGTGACTGATATAAATAAACCATATGAATGTGATCAGTAAATCATCATACAGATACCGCTACCAATCAGAATGCACACACACCTGTAGTATGCAAACAATATGCCAAATTATACATGTAAAGCACAAACATGTGCACCAACATGTGCTTATTATTTTCTAACTACAGCATCAAGGTGCATGATCACGTGGTTAGAACAACACAAATGGCTGAAAGTGTTGAAGCGCCCACTCCAGAGTAAGTATTACTTGATGGTTTCCTTAATGTGCAACGGATTGTGATGAAATCATAGCGCAGCAAACGCGTCTTTATGAGCTGCATTTGGTGGTCTCGGGACTTCGGCACATACTTATGTCGTGGTTTTGAAGAATCGATTTCCGTGTCAGTAGACACGGAAATTGATTCTTCGCAAAAACGACAGACGTTTAAGGCAAAGTACAGAGACCATCAAATGCTGCTTAACAAGACGCCTTTGATTCGCCATATTTCATAAAAATCCGTTACATAATAAGCACAATATAAAATAATACGTACCTTGAATCGGAGGCGCTTCTGGAAGTTTCAGTAATTGTTGTTGCTGTTGTAACCACGTGATCATGCACCTTGAGTATATGGTGGCATTTCTTTGCTGGCAGCATCTGCGTAAATACTTATTGGACGCATATATATGATTTATTGTTGTACGTAGCTAACGGTTTATGAGTAGGTCGTTTATATTAGATTTCCATAGACTTTACATGGGGCCACAAGAAGGGTACACCAACCTTATCCACATATGCATCAACAGGTATCGAGGTGTAGTCTAAGACTAACAGTGTACGGTCCCTCCAAAAGAAACTTCACCATACATAATATGAAGCTGGGGACATGGAAGTTACACGGCACCGTGTTTCACGGCATATACGCACTGTGTTGACAGGATAAAAGTTCATCTAGAAGTCATGCAATTTAAGTGGCATACTCGTGACTTTGCGTAACGGGCATGTGACATTAGTGACGCAATCCATGCCACAAATAAACAAATAAACAGTGAAACCTCTCTAAACCGTACCGTGGTAATAATGGACCCTTCGACGGACACTGAGCACTCGGAACCCCTCGCACCATCCCGTAAATCGAGAATAATCTTCGACGCCATTTTTTATTGTGAAAAGATGACGCTGTGGACAGAATGGGGGCAGTGAGATGAAACCATTTGTGGCGCTGGAGCACGACTGTCGTTTCGACTGGTGTGTGCAATGTGCGGCTTTCGTGGTATGAACTGTGTCCCGGTTATGCCTAAATCTCGCATAAGCCTGTGCTAGGAGGCGTTTGTGTCATTGACTGTGACAATACTGGCGCGTTCCTCTTTCCTCCATAGTCGTATGTTAGCAATGCATCACTAACTTTGACGTACATCCGTGTAAAGTAATGTACGCACATGAACATTGGCCTACAAGGGACGTCGCCATACCCTGTCTAAAGCTGAAGTCCAGGTGGGAGATCGAAATGGAGCTGGATACGGACTGTACGGGAGTGTATTTCAATAGTTACTGTTCGCAACTACAATGGAGCTCGCAAAGTGAAGGAGTAAGCTACGTGGGACGGGTGGGAGGTGTAGGATGTGGAGCCCGGGGGCATGCCCCCATCCCAGGATTTTTGGTGCACTATCCTGCATTCTATATGTTCTTTTTCGGCAAATATCTATAAATATCACGCAATCTGATTGGCTGATGGTCATACATTACAGGTATATCATTGTTGATGAACGGTCGCAAATTATTTCAATATGTACACCTACGCCAGTAGTAAAGGAGTGCATTAGACATAGGTTAACCGCATTGTAATTTTGAAATTTGCGGCGTATATCAGAAAATGATAGGTCGGAAAACATGTTTAAGGGCTCCGCGCTAAACAGATTTTCCGACCTATCATTTAGGGGATAACCATGCTTTGTTTTTCGATTTGGAGCGGTATGTGGGAGGTTTTATGGTCTGTGAATCAGTTTTACGGCGACGCGTAAGCGGAGCCGTAAAACTGATTCACAGACCATAAAACCTCCCACATACCGCTCCAAATCGAAAAACAAAGCATGGTTATCCCCATTATAATGCACCTAGTGTGCTCCCCGCTTTCTATAAACGTAGTAGCATATCACGAACAGTGATCTTTTTCATTACGTCAGCAGGTTGTTGTCGTCATATCGATAACCGCCTCGCACCAAATGAATTTGAAGAAATTTAACTCCGCCGAAGAATATTCCCATTTCAAATAGAGATTAACGGGACTTTTTCTAAGACATCTATAAATTTATTCAACTGTAATGTTTATATTAACTATTGTATTGCTTTTGCATGTGTAGTTGCAACAGTTATTTGCTTTTATTCATTTAAAGAAATGCCAACAATTCTGCATTGGGTTCGTGTGATTTTACAAAGGAAATGTCAGCAACAACTTGTGTCAACAGGCCTAGGATTTCCCTGGATTTACGCCTAATTCAGGTGAATACCCATCTGCAATACAGTTTATTATGTATAGTCATGTATGTGCACATTGGAATTTGTAAAGTTATAAGCTGGTACTGGCATATTGAGTTTGCATTTGAGCACTTTATTAAATTCTTCTGCATTTTGGGCGGGTGGGGTAATATTTTTAGGAATTTGTTGAAGGGCCACCACACTGAAGCCAAGTTTGTCAGCCGTTGGTAGATTCTCTTTTTCGCTTTCGGTTGTACATGTCAATATGGCCGAATGGATAACCGAAAATGTACCGAAATTAATTTGGAAATATTTGCATTCCCCGCCGCGCTGGCCATTGTTTACAAAAGCGCGTAGGGTTACACAAATATGTCAAGTTGTAAAACACAGGCTGGTAAAACGGAGATTTTATATGCTGTGATTTTTCATATTTTATAGGCTCTGATTTCAATTGACCAATCACATGCGTGCGTTCTAGTTTCGGTGCATTAGAATTTCTAATATACGCCGCAAATTTGAAAAGTACAATACAGTTAACCCTATATTAAGTCTCTTGTGAATGTTTTATGACAGAAAAGCATTAAAGGTACATGCTATTGTTTACTTATTTATATTAATTAAATGCGTCACATGAAAAAATAATATTTTCGACAGATTATGATCATTGCACATCAAAATATAAATACAGATAATAAATTGTATTGTCCGTTAACATTTTAAGGAAACACGGTTATCGCCCCTGTTATCAGTGTGAGAATTTACGTCTGATATAAAATGTATAATAATGCCAATCAATACGTAGGGTAATGGTGAATTAATGTTTATTTTGCCAGAAAATGTCTCAGATGATGTCCCTGATATATGGAACATTTTGTGCCTACTGAGTGGGCATGCACCTTTAAGGTTATGCCTGGAAATTATGTTGAAGCCCGCTCTTCCAGCCCACTGCCTAGCGACGTCCCTGCACACACATTATTACAATCTGTAAAATGTATTTTTAAATATGATTTAAAAGTATTGTAATCGCTTTGAAATACAATGAGTTCGGAATTATGAACACATTAAACGATATTTTGATAATTTATCGGGGATACATACATCTAAAGGTCCAACAAGGCTTTTTGAATTCCTTCATGTAAGCCCCGATATGGCTGCATTTTAAGGAATAAAACCATGGCTTTAATACATAGAGGATATTCCATCGTACATTTTGAATAGCGGGAAATAATACACGAGTGTGCGTCGGCTTCCGCGTAAGCAACGAGTGAGCGTAGCGAACGAGTTGCTTGAACGGACGCCGACGGACACGAGTGTATTATTTCCGCTATTCAAACATGTACAATGGAATATCCTATTTATTACACTTCCACGGCGATATATGTGCACATAATCAATGAATTGTGATGTGCGCATGAATAGTTATACAATGACGTGTTTTACCGCGTTTTGACCTTACGTTGTGTGACGTCAAATGTGACGTCATGTAAACTTTTTGAAATCCAAATTACGCAGCTGTTTCTATGAGCCAGATATATTTGAGTGCATGTTTGGAATGTGTTCAATCACATTAACATTATAGATTAGTCGAGACCCTTTCCAAATGTTCAAATAGCTTTATTTTTACTGTAATAAAAATTAAACATTTTGCGTGGTAGCTCGTGGCTTCCAAGAAAATAGGCGCGCAATTACGGGTATTCTCTTCACGGTGTATTATTTGTAAAGAGTTGATTACGGGTTTTCTCTCACAGAGAAACCCGTGCAAAAAATGTGCAAGAGTGTAATAATTATCTTTACATTGCATTTTTCGATAGCTTCAAAAATGTAAATTACCAAATACGGTATAAAAATGAGTTATCTTATTGTTACACGTCATATTGTCGCAATTCATAGAACAGCGACGTTGCCGGTCAATAGCGTGACGTTAGTGACAACGACGATGAACGTCATGTATTTTAATGACGTCAAACAAACTTTAACGAATCAATAACGTCGACGTCATGTGGGGCTAATATAATGTACTGGGATATGCACGCTATACGTTGAATGGGCGTTTCCATTATGAATGTATGGACAGTGTAAATATTCAGTATTGTTCGACCTTTAACCCTTTGAACCCGAAAGCCCGCTATAGCGGTTTATGCAAACAGTGCAGATCCAGATGAGCCGGCTCGTAACGAGCCGTCTCATCAGGATCTGCACTGTTTGAAAGTATTTTTATATATTTGAGAACAAACATACCCCCTTTTCATAAATGGACTAGTCTGAAAACCATTTTGTGACGGTTGGATTGGTTACACAATTAACATATCAAAATACATTCCTGTTACTTAGGGGTGAAAGGGTTAAACATGTATGTTTCTCTCAAGAAACGTCATCTAATATGTACAGTACATGTAATATGTACAGTACATATAATACAGTACAGTAACATGTACAGTACATATACTATAGTACGTCATCTAATATGGTATCCGGTCGTTAAACAAAAAATACTCCATATCATAGCGCAGATAAGTTTCTGGCGTTTTGATTGGTCAGCTTGACATGTAATATCAGTCCATATTACCTGTCAAGCCCGCCAATATGGCTCAAAATATAAAATGGCGGCGGGTCGAGGCTGAGTTGAAAACGAAAAACAAAATGGAAACCACCTCCGAAACAAAGCCATATGGACAGGAAATGACTGAACTAAGAGAAAACAAAAGTTAGATTTTGAAAATCGGTCCAGTAGCCTATTTCATCAACATTGCAAAGTATACTTTGGTAGCAAAGTATACTTTGAGGGAGAAATTTTCAATTTTATGATAAATTTATTATTTTTTATTATACTGAATTTATTACATTATCACAGCCAATTTGGCTGTGATAATGTAATAAATTCAGTATAATAATTCTACATACTTTTAATCATGAAATATATGCATTTGTTAGTTCTATATGAAATAATGCATTTCAGGAAAAATAAATGATTACTCCCTCAAAGTATACTTTGCTAGTAAAGTATACTTTGCAATGTTGATGAAATAGGCTACAGAAATTACCAAGTTATTAACAAATGTCTACTCTTTTATTTCTGTGTGACGTCAGGTATTATTTGTAACGGCATGACATCGTGCCGTTTGGCGCAATATTTCTATGATTTTAAAAATGCACCAATACACTTATTAAACTAAATTATAGAGAAATATAAAGAATCTACGGTATGACAAATACGTTATTGTGATTCGGCTGAGCCTCGGGTGAATATAGATTCAGACTGTGCAATATGACACCATATTGCCTGTGTAGAATCACAATAACTTATCGTATAAGCCAACTGACTATATAAGTTGATATTCCATAGTTTTGAGTAATTCCCTCGGTTTTGAAGTGCTTGGGCAATAGTTCCACGTGCCCGGTCAATATTTCCTCGTGCCAATGGAATAGTGGAAAACTGTTGCAGCCCTGAAAATCATGACGTCTGGATTTTTGTCGAAGATTACGTCATAAAATTGAACGTAATTTAGATTGGTCTGGCGATGCACCCCACGCCAAAGAGGAAGGTGCGGATTTTATCAAAAATATATAAATTTTACCCGTTTTGTTACATGCAACATCTCATCTCTTTAAAAATATAAATTTGATCAGTTTACATCATGCGATGACGTCATGACACCGCGTGGCGTGACGTCATGAAACCGGAAATTGGCATTTTCTTGACATTTTCTTGACATTTTCTTTTCTACGTTCATGAACTTAATACCCAGACCACCCATGTACCTAGTTAATATTTTCATTTTAAATTACCTCTGCAGTCATAAACCTACTGTAGAAATTAAAACTTGGTACACGCGTGGGCTGGTAGCTAACTTTTGATTTGAATAAAACAAATTGGGCCCTATTTCCCCTACCCTACCCACTTGCCAACCACAGCTTTCTGGTTATTTTGACACTCAACAGTGTGGATAGCGTGTTTATTCCGATGTAAGATATCTATATATATATTTCTATACAACAACATACCTTGTGTATTCACTGACAGTTTATTTCATGCATTGATAGCCAAAAATAAGGAATACAAATTGAAACATTTGCGCCTTCAAAGTTTGTTTATAAAGGGAAGTAACTGTCATCAACTAAATGTGCGTAATGATATAAATTCTCGCCATCAAATTCATCCCATGCTAGGTTAACTTACACCAATACAGTAGCGCTTTTCTGCAGGTCAACTATACGTACTATACCAATACTATACGTATACTATACCAATACGATATGTTTTCTATACGATATGCATATAATATAAACGTACGGTATGTTTGTACCGTACATACCAACCAATATCGTGTAGATATACCATTCAAATCGTACGTGTATACGATTTGTATACATGTGTATACATGTGTATAATTATGTACGTTTGTATCGTACAAACATAACAGATTTGTGTACGGTATAAATGTATCAGAATACCGTGGCATACTGCATACGATATATTAACGGTGTTGCCGTGTACTATTTGCCCTAATATTTGGTCTGCCCCTAATATTTGGTCCTCTTTGGAGTCGAGAATTTCTTTAAAATGAGAGGTGTTTTCAGTAGAATGAAAAGCCACACTTCGGATATGGTATATCCAATACTATACGATTACAATATGTATACGATATTAGTATGTACAAATAGGTAAGGAGCAGAAAAGCGCTATTGTACATGTATTTGTAGACTGACGCATACAATAACACTGGATTGTGTCATGTAGTTCTAAGTCATTGGATCTATGTTAATTTATTGATGCATTTACAAATGTGTGAAATTGGTTGGTTATTGAAAGGGATATACTGTACTAGCTATAGGATATTTAAAGGGACTGCGTCTCATATGATCAGGGCCGTAACTACACTGAGGCCTCATTTATTTTTAGGATTTCACATTCAAATATTGGCCTATATTCTAGATGGGCTATAATACTGACACAAAGTGTAGCTTTAAATAGATACTGTTTTTACAGTTTACACATGAATTTTATCGGTATAGACCTTAATACCTATGGTCTTAATGTACGGGGCTTTGCCATTTTATATTTGCATATGAATTTATATCATAAAAACTGAGTTTGTTTGAAGAATTTACCCCTGTGCCAAGTCTTGAAGCACTACGATGACAACAACAACCAATGTCTCGCGGTATTTGTTCTGAGTTATGTCCCGACGGTTTTGGCTGTTATTTTTCTCCGGGCCCTCCGGTTTTCCACCCCATTCAAAACAAGCTACAGACTCAATAGCAGATTCAGAAAAAGTTAATCTCAGGTCAGATACAGCTGCAAGTTTTGTCTGGTGCTAATTATCATACTTGTAGTCTTGTTTGCGTTAATAACCATTTTGTTTTGGTAATACCAATTCTCAATAGCACAAAGTCTTAGATCTGCTTGTAGATTAGTATGGATGATAACTGGATCGCTACCTGATGTATGAATTGTTGCGTCATCGGCAAACATATCAGTTGTTAATTAATAAAGGTAAATCATTTATAAATAAAAGAAATAGAGTACGTTGGTCCAAGAATTAATCATTCAGGAACACCAGCTATGACATTAGCGAAATCGGAAGAGATACCACCGTTTTGCTTACGGTCAGTTAAATACGATGACAACCAGTTAAGTGATGCCATTTTGAATTTATAGATTTTCAATTTTTGCAGTAATACAGTGTGATCTACAAGGTCAAAAGCTTTCCTAAGGACCCATTATATACCTGATCATCGTTTGATTCAAATATAATTGCTTCGTAAATGTGATGAAATATATGTATAACATATATGTGAACACTGCCTCGTTACTGTATCCTATGCGGCACATGGAATGGTGAACTCGGCATATTGTGTGTTCAAGCCATCAGCCACTTTCACCTCTTCTGGCGTTTGACACAAAGCGCAACATGTGACTCCTATCAATTATATTACACCAAACTGTAAAATATGTTTTCTGGACAGGTTTGTGCCTGTGTTTTTAACAACATGAACCACCATTATAAATAGCCTCACACACATAATTTCACACAGTGTATCACTTTTACCTGGCAAACCACACAACAAATACAATATATACCCACTACTGTATCCTGTTATTATCTATCACATCCAGTGTAAGCAGTTACCTGATTATATTGTCATTGGTGTCTACTCACCTACTATGCGAGTAAATATGGCTTTACCTATGGATTGGATAACGTGTACACTAACAATATGCTGTGCACCAGATTGAAAAGTTTACACATCAAAATTTATTTTGAGATTGATGGGGAAAATGCTCAGGTATCTCGTCTTTTGTATAGTTTGCTGGCATAATATTTATAGCATGCCGTATTCATATCTGTCTATGATGTATTGCACCAAATTGTTTTTGGTTTACTGTCATTTTATTTGCTGTATGTGTCAAACACACGAAGTGGTGAAACTGTGCGATGGATTGTACATACAAAGAAGGCGGAGATGGCAGCTCAATGTACCATGTAGTATACAGTAACAAGACAATATTTACATAGGTTATATTCATATATCACATCACATCATATGAAGCAATTAGCATTGAAGTCAAGTGTATCTATCTATGACCTACTACCTTAAAGGTACATGCCCTCTCAGTAGGCATACAATGTTCTGTATAGGAATTAAATAAGTGTATAATTGTGTCACTATTCAACCAGTTCTAAAAATTACAAGTGCACGCTATTCATATGCAAATTAGGGATGATATTTTTTATTTATTTATACTAATTAAATGCGCCACCTGCAAAAAATAATATTTTCGACATATTATAAAGTATGATCATTGCACATCAAAAAATAAAATACAGAGAATAAATAGTAAGAGATTTTCGAAATCTGGATTGGGTTGCATGTAGCAGTTTGTACTTGTTTATACACTCCTTTAAGTGTTTGTTAACTTGCTTTTCAAATAGTCATGGTCGTGAACATAACCTATGAAAATTAACACAGAAGTGTAGTGTGTCTTATTTTCATGTTCATTTCAACTACAAATAGTTTCTTCCATTAATATTCGATGAGATGTTTTGCTATCCGTATCCGGATCCAGATCCTGTAATGCTAGACGATATTATTCAAACAAAAACGGATATGGAAATGTGTATTAATTTGTTTTCGCCCACCATTTGACCTGAGACAAGGATATCAGTAGTCATGCGCGGGCTGAATGGTGATGACATTGAACATTAGTTTAATAATAATTTGTAAACGATCCATTGAACTGGTATTAGCATCCAATTCGTGGGTTGAAACAAACTTTTGACGTTTTGTTGACATGGCGAGCACGTTGGACATATCAAAAGTCGCATACATTCAGCGAATATAAAGTTGAGTATTATTCTCGGTCAGATAAATATTTTGAGATTCGCAAATATGTTCTATATAGGGGCGAGAAAATGTATCCATCATATGCACTGGTGTGAGAGAAGGATATTCCACCCTCGTGATCAGAATATGTCGTCATAAACTCGGCAAAGCCTGTGACGACATATTCTGACATTCGGGTGGAATATCCTTGCCCCACACTAGTGCATATGATGATATTCTTAATATAATCTCACTGTTCCTGAAGGTCACGTATATATTACTGATGAGTTTGCATTTATGGGTGGCATGATTCCAGCATAAATATCAACTTCTGTGCATACATGTAGGACATTCTAAGATATATTAATTATTTTGTGGGCATATTGCGTCGCTCTTGAGGTTCCGTACGTCCTTCCGTCCGTACGTCCGTCCGTGTACATTTACGTCAAAATGTATTTCAAATTTTATTCCAACATGTAATATCGTCAATATTACGATAAAGCATTGCTTCAATACTTGGACACTTGAATCATCTGAACATTTGTCACACACCCGCGCCACCATTAACACGACCTTCACATTTGTCACCTTCCAACTATCACTGAAACACTTAGCCATTTTGTTACGTCGAAAAGTTTGTACGAGTTTCGCCAACATGTAATACCTTCAATAATATTTGGACAGTTCATTCACCTGAATATGTGTGATGCAATCACATCACCAATGACATGGCATGTGTGAACTTCAAAATGATGCTGAAACAATTAGCCATTTTCTTACGTCAAAAGTGTGTAGGACTTTCTCAAATGACTTTGAAATTTGTGTCAATTGAACACTGCAATATCTTGCTTATACGAATCCCAACATTCACAACTGTTATGATTGTCGAAAATAAAACTTTTTTTTATATATATATATATAATATATATTGCATGTATCCCATTGATATAACACTCAGGCCATAAAAAAGTACTTGGTTCTCAGACACGTGGATTGTGGAATGTGCCACGGGAGGGCAGATATATTTAAATCAAAGTACTGAAAGTACTGAACATAGGGTACTACAAGAATTCCGCCACGGAAGCGGTGTCGCGCTTGAAAATGCCTTGTCGGTACAAAACAATGTTGTAGCAGGATTTTTGTTAAAGTTTATGCATTACTTTGACATCGCTATGTTTACGTCTGTTTTGTGAATGAAATAGTTGTAGCCCGTCACGGTCACGCTTCTGTTTCTCAGGTACTTTTGGAGGTCAAGTAGTTTGTAGCTGTCAAACGTGTGACTCATTTTCGCACAGGTGACAGGGCTTAACAATATACACTTTTCATACTTGCCCGGCAAGTACAATACAATGACAATCTACGTGCCCAGACAAAAAAGCTACTTGACCAACATTTTAGGAAAATGTAAGTATTAATACCTTTAATAAATTAGACTAGACATTATGTTTGTAAAACATGGATATGCCTCTCTGGAATACCGGACTCTAACTGGAGAAACTCTTACAATCTTGTTCATGTAAATGTACAGACGGACGGACATACGGAACCTCAAGAGCAAGGCAATATGTCCCCTGGCTATCGCATAAGGGCATAATTAACACAGGCAGTGCAATCAGTAGATGCAATATATGTTTATTAAAAAATATGATAGAATAATTATGTTGTTACCACTCATTTGAACCGTCTCGTTTTGGGCTTGAACATTATTAATTGTTCAATGGGGGGAGGCCTTGAAAATTTAATGTAAAGCTGTGGGAAGGGGTGGGGGCTTATACTTGTCTAAGGTGAGTTAACAAAATTTATCCAGCCACATTCCCACCTCAACCCCTTGGTGATAAATAATGTCCAGTCCGTTAGATTGGTATTATAATTGTTCAAAATCTGAAGTATGAGAGCATAATAATGACTGATGGATTGGCTTGATGTTACATGTTTGTTCAACAGCAAAATATGTGGGGTGGGAGGGGGCTCCCTTGCATATTCAACACTGAAAGTACAAACGTTTCCTTCACTGGGAAACCAATTGGTTCGAATTATATTGCTACTGGCGTTTTCAGATTGGAAAAGAAAATGGAGTCATGTGTATGAATGTAATAACGAGATGGTGCCTAAAAAGGAGTATAAATATAACACAAAATCATTTAAATGTGTTAACAATTATATTGCTACAGCTTTTAGACGAGTACTAATGTACATACTATTAAGATTATATAGTATTTGTCCTTCTTCATCCGTTTATTATAAAGTTATTTTCAAAAATAAATGTTCCAGTATAATAAATCCATTAGTAAACAAGAGTTATCTCCCCTAAGTCAGAACAAGACTTGTTTATCCGGTGGAGAGTATTCGAAGGGGAGTTAACTCTGCCAAAACTATAGCCTGTTACTAAATTTAGCGATGACCGCACGATTCGTTACGCAAATGGGGGCAAATCACGCACAACAAAATAATTTTTGTACGTAGAACATCCGTTGTTGATATTGTGCATTGCAAGTAGATTTTCATAATATTATTTTCCATTAGCGGTTGCGTGTCGGACAGTTAAACGTTAAGTAACACAATGCATTTTGTTGTTATGGTTACTCCAAGATATCACTACGGACCATCGCATCGAGGGGGGTCTGGGGCGTGGCTAACTGTCCGAGGCGATTCCAATACATAGGTACCCTATGTGAAAACACACGTGTCTTTTTGTTTCAGATGTTTGTCTCTGATTTTTTCAAGTCGCCAGATGCATATACATGTATGTTCTATAAAGTTACTATGACATCTCTAGACGTGAAACATCACCAGATTTTCGTCAAACATGATTGGATTTAACACATTGTTGCATGGGCGTGTTTTTTATTGATCATGTGGTGAATTTAAAGTAAAATATTATTTCTCCATGATGATAAAGTGCTCGACGTACAGGGATTTTTCTGACGCATCGATATCTGAAAACGAAAGAAATTTTGTCATGGCCTTCTACATATATATCGTATATATACATACCAAGTTTCAGGTCTGTAGCTATTATGGTTTAAAAGTTTTACGAGTTACAAGACAAAACAAGTCGAAAAGGGGGAGATAATCTATGACCCCGGGGTCGAATAAAAAATCAAAATAAACTTTGCGGATCTACTCATCATAACGAAGCTACATACCAAGTTTCAGGTGTGTAGCTACAGTAGTGCTTTTCTGCAGGTCAACTATACGTACTATACCAATACTATACGTATACTATACCAATACGATATGTTTTCTATACGATATGCATATAATATAAACGTACGGTATGTTTGTACCGTACATACCAACCAATATCGTATATATATATACCATTCAAATCGTACGTGTATACGATTTGTATACATGTGTACAATTCTGGTACGTTTGTATCGTACAAACATACCAGATTATGGTATATTCATACCATATCCGTACGGATATATCGTATATACGAACGGATATCGTATGTTTGTATAATATTCGTATAGTACGTTTGTACTATACGATGATACGGTACAAACATACCAATAGTATATGATCATACGATATGCTCATTAAATATACCAATACAATACGATTACGATATGTATACGATATTAGTATATAATTCCAGCACAAAAATATTTACACAATTCCCTAACATTTGATTGGCCCGTAGCAAGTCTCTGTCGAAAATTTATATCCCAGTAAACTCCTACGCCGAACTACTTTCCGTAACCGTGAGGCGCAGTTAAAATAATTCTTAAGAAAACGGAAAATAAACACATTTTCTTGATGAATTTATTTCAAATGCTGGAATTATAAGGAATGAATGGCCTTTTTGTGGAATTTATCGGGGATATAAACTTGGAAAAGTCGCGGGAATACTGGACGAGGCCTTAAAAAATTACAATTCTCGAAAAAAAATCAAAAAAAAAAAAGATTTTTTTTTCGAAAATTGTAATTTTTTATCGCTTCGTCCAGTATTCACGCAGTTTTTCCAAGTTCATACCCCGATAAATTCCACAAAAAGGCCTTTCATTCCTATAATACAAATAGGTAAGGAGCAGAAAAGCGCTACTGTAGTACGGTTTAAAAGTTTTACGACTTACAAGGTGAGAGGGGTTGGTAGCGTTACGGTCCCTATGGGGGCACTCGGGTAACGTGGTCCGTATAGGGCACTAAAATGGTCCGTATAGGGGCACTTCTGTACATCTTCTATATCATACAAGATGCGACTGGTGGTAACGTTACTGTGCCATATAGGGGCACTCGGGTAACATGGTCCGTATAGGGGCACACATATGGTCCAAATAGTGGCACTTCCATACATATTCTATACGAGACATGATGCGACTGGTGGTAACGTTACTGGGCCGATATGCAACTAAACTATATTTCTTTGCAGTTCTGTATGTCATAGTTTTTTAAAATATTGTTCCATTTATTGACAGAGTCATTTATATCATTCCCTATGTAGATACTTTTATTTCTCGTTTCTACCTGCTCCTATAGACAGGATCACCATTTCAATGAGTATATCGTCTGTATATGTATCACATACAATGGTTCCTGTATATACTTATCAGTGTTATATATCGATGGAAGCCTTTAAAATACATGTTTATAAGTGCCCCTATTTGGACCATTTTAGTGTCCCTATACGGACCATGTTACCCGAGTGCCCCCATAGGGACCGTAACGCTACGAACCCTACTGTACAAGGTTGGTGACGGGCGGGATGGATGGACGAACGGGACGGACGGATAAGGGTAACACTAAATGCCCCCTCCACTATCATGGTGGGGCATAATAATAAGTGCACTAGGGTGATGGACAATATGCAATAAATATAATGCCGTTTCTCGAATTTTACCTGTTTTGAAATCTACGTTTCCATAAGCCATGCGCGTATATAGTCATGCAATTGTTAACAAGGCGGCCATTTTGAAAAGGTCAGTCATCTCGAAACTGAAAAGATGTTTAGGCCCATACAGTTATATTGTCTTAAATCATGGCAATCAATTATTTCCTGCGAGCTTCATAATATTTGTCTACAATGCCAATTATATTTCAATCACAAAATCACCGGTTTCCCAGTATCGTAACGTCATCTCACATGTTTTAACGTCAAATTGACGGTGCTGTCCATTGAAATGTGCCATTGGGTTGTATCATTAAAAACGATATTGTCCGAAAAGTAGTAAAGATATCAAATCGAAATTTTCAACATAGCTTCCTGACGTATTGATGTACACTACTAAATCGTTATTTTCCAATTTGGGTGTGGGCCGGTTTTTGGCCTTATTGCCCCTTTTCCTGTACGTGCATTGTATCACATACACTGTATCAGGTTGACAAATAATATAAAACAGTTATTTCATGATAATTCGGGGAACAGTCAAAACATATTGTCCCTCAGTGCAGTGGACGACCTGAGGCACTATTGCCCTCGGCCTCCGGCCTCAGGGCAATATTGCCTCAGGTCGTCCACTGCACCTCAGGGCAATAGCTTTGACTGTTTATCGAATGACCATGAATTAACTGTATAGTAAATATGAGCCGCGCCGTGCGAAAACCGGGCTTAATGAGATCATTTTCAGTTTTTACTTTTTCGCGTATTCTGAATTGTACATCTTTTAAAAGGCATATGCCGCAAAAATAATAAATGTATCCCAATTATTTTTCATTTTAGAAGTTTTTTTATGATGCGTGTTAAAAAATTGTATGACGTTTTAGAACAATGACGTCGAAATGACGACGTTTTTATCAACGGCGTATACAAGGGGTGTTGATAAAATATCCGGACAAGTCCTATAGATGTGTCATCTTTTATGGCATGTCCACCAAATTTGGATATCTCGTAGCCTGGCCAAGTGTCTCCCATTAGGCCAAGACAAAGTATGAAATTAATGTGTATGGCTCGTGTTGCAGTTGCTAATGTAACGTTATGTTTTGAATTGCGGCCCAAGTAACGTAATTTCGTATGAATAATTTTCAAATCAGGCAGAGTGAGAATGTTGGCGTTTCCCTGTTGTTTGCTGCTGTCTGAAATAATTTTCGGGAATAACATCGACATTATTTAGCATTTCGTATGCGACGACATATTTTAAAAATCTGACATCATGACCGGAAATGACGTAGATTAACGACTGCCAGCGATTATATTAAAGTTTGTATTTTAACACAAAACACGAGATATTGATGATGAGAGAAAGTCCATCATCGGGATGAAAATATGCGAACGATACAGTCGGATAGACAATGGACATGAAGGTGCGAAAGGCTATGCCAGACATGGATGTCCAAAAGTGACGTCGTCAGACGTTCTGACGCACAGTAAAAGTCCTGGTCAACTAACCACTTTTCGTGAAATGCCAGATCGGTTGAAATCATTGTGTGATTAAAAAGATTTAAATATGAGGAGACGTATGGCTAGATGGATCCCGATGATGGTGAACATGTAGCAGAAGGCCAGGCGAGTTACCAATTTATCTCGAGTTTTAGGATAGTTGAAGTGACATCTGTACATTTGTCCAATTGAGTGGTTACAGTGGATGAATCTATTATCAAATATCGTCGATTGAGGCGTTATTCAATCCTCGATATTCGCCCAATCTTGCCCTATCTGATTTCATTTTTTAATACCGTACACGAACAGCCGCATAAAGGGAATCCACTTCGACAACGTCAGTAATCAATAATGTTACTGCTGGTATTTGAGCTGGTATGTTTGAAGGTGAACTGCATTGCCTGACTTAGCTGTCGGAAGTGCATGTAGTATAAAAAAATGATTTTATACCGTTTATTTTGAAAAATGAAAACCCATTGTGCGAGCACGAATGAAAGCATGGGCATGTTCTTCTTCTTTTGAACAATAAGGAGCATAACATTAACATAACGTTAGTTTGACGTTGTGTTCCATGTCGCGTGAAGACGCTGCGCTGGTAACGATACAATTGTGCATGATATATTAATGATGAGTTGTGCATATGAAATCGTTGTAGCATTTATCAATCATCATGGATGTGAATTTTCACTTAACCCAAGGTATATGGATGTTGCAGCATACTAATAATGGTTATTCAACCAACACTGCAAATCGAAAACTCTTACAAGCAACCTATCCTCGATGATCGGTGGCTGGTAATAATGTGATGTGTTGGCAGTTTCAACATTAGCCACACGAGTGACCGTACAACTTTATGTACATATTGTGCTTGCAAATCTTCTAAAATTATCCCGCGGGATAATAACCCAAACAGCGCGTAAATATAATACATAATTGGATGTTGCAGTTGCAGGTTATGCATATGGGATGTCAATACCCCATATAAATCCGCCAAAGCTGGAAGCTCACTTTAGATATGTTTGACGAATGACTTTCATATCATGATAAAGTTGTGTTATTTTAATTACTACAGACCCACATAGATAGAAAGAAGTGATAAATTTCTTTTTCATTTCATTTCAATATGAAATACATTTCAGACACACCGATTGGCATTCAGGGATGAACTATATTCCCAAGGGGCGCTTGTCCTCGAATCCCCAATCCCCATCCTTCGTCGCCGGATCATATGAGTGTGCCCACACGTAATTTTCACGTTAAATGTTTTCTATTCAAATATTATATCATAAGGATGTGTACGGAATTGCTGCAAATGAAGTATTTTTTTTGCAGACATTGCATGTGTACATCTGCAGTAGGCCTCTTATAACATTAACTTTGTGACAAAACACGACGTCGGGCAGATTTTGTAACGTTATACCTTCTAATTGTTGACAGGTGTCTTTCTTGAGGATCGCATTACCATCGCCTGATTCAGACATACATTATTATGCAGTCAGGTGATAATCTGATGATTTGATACTACAAATCGTGCGAAAAGCAAGTTTATGACCATCAAATTTCCAATTAATTTCAAGACTTTTCGAAAACTCCACCGACCTCACTGTGTGTTTTGTGCATTATGTATTGCTTATACACAAACAATCAAGAAGCTGCATTGAAATAACTGATTCTAAATCTATTATAGAGATTTTGATGCATTTATTTTGCCAAATTCAATACAAACCCCGGATATATATGTTATTATATAGCTGCATGTCAACCTCCGTTTATGATAAAATGAGTGGCATTAAAGGTACATACCCATGCAGCAGGCACAAAATGTTCTTTATAACAGAGACAGCTGAGACATTTTCTGGCAAATAAACATTCATTCACCATTACCCCACCTATGGATTGTCACTATTATACATTTTATATCAGAAGTAAATTTCCACCCTGATATCAGCGGCGATAACCGTGTTTCCTTAAAATGTTAACGGACATAACTAAGACTAGTTCGGAATCAAAGTGCAGTGTAAGCGAAGACTTCGCTGATATGTAGCCAGTTAAATTATGCGTTCACCATTTTGAATTCAGAAGAACAACCGACGAAAAAGAGAGACAAAGTCAAAGAACGACAGATAAGCGATAATGTACAGCATCTCAAGCATTTCAAGTCATTGATGCTGCGAGGAACTCGTGCAAGTATCGTTGCTATACTATTTTGTCACGACACCATGGCCATAACGTCAAACAAGGATTCACGTTCAGTGACGTCACAAATACGTGACGTCACGTCATGACGTCATAATATGTGTACTGAGGTACAAGGCATCGCGTCTCATATTAGTGAACGTTTCAGTAAGTTATCATTTTCCGTTTTCTGTTCACACTTAATGTTAACTAACACTAGTAAACGTAAATGGGAGGGCAAAATGTGAAATTTTACGGCGACGTTGTACAATTTGAATCGTCGTTTTTCCGACGTCGTTTACCGCTTTTCATGACGTTGTCATTAAGCCCGGTTTTCGTTTCATGACGTTGTCATTAAGCCCGGTTTTCGTATGGCGCGGCCATATATGGTTAGTGCCGTCGAATATAAACTATATTCGTAAGCGAGCCCCAATAAAGTTGTCGTGGCGAAATCGAATATAGTTTATGTTCGACGGCACTAATCATATATTTAATTGATACCGCATACTGTACTTAATTGTTTGAACGTGCGTGACGTCATGTTTTTGACGTCATTCCCTCGCTATACGTCACAAATCTAGTGACGTCATTCAAAGCAAAATGGCGGCTTCCACACTAGGTAGATTCCACATTGTATCTGATTAAATCTTCGATTTATTTACGATGAGCTTCAATACTGGCTGGCTTTACACTCCACATTTGTCATAATAAGCATTAAAATGATGACGGACATGTCCGTGTCGTTGGTTATGTCGCATAGACTGTACAAATGGAGAAAATTCAGCCGAATTGACAGCGATTTAGATTTTAAAATCCGCCGCCATCTTGAATTTGCTGTTGAGAATGACCAATAAGAGGCCGCGATTAGGGTCAAAGGTTAAAAAATAAAGGCAAAATCGGCACTTCATGTATATTAGGCTACTTCAGGTATATTAGGTTACTTCAGATATAAACAACATTTATTCAACCCCCTGTATTGTGCTACATGGAGCAATGGTTGCGGTATACATTTGTACATATACATTATTCTCATTGTCAAGTTACAAGTAACAACACAACTGTTATAATTATGTATTTGTACAGTCGGCATAATACATTCAATACGCATTCATTCATTGTGCATTTGACCTGTCACACAAACACTCTTGCCACAGCGTATTTATATCGAGAAAATGGTTACACAGTACGGGGCCCCACAGGGGTCATATAACTATTTTGTATTAATGCCCACGAAATAACAATTCGTTCCCACAAAATAACAATTCGTTCCCACGAATTGTTTTGTGTTGCACGTGCAGCTGGACGCCAAAACAATTCGTTCCCACGAATTGTTAAATTGAGGGAACAAATTGTTAATTCGTGGGAACGAATTGTTAATTCGTGGGAACGAATGGTTAAATTGAGAGAACGAATTGTTATTTCGTGGGAACAAATTGTTTTATCGTGGGAACAAATTGTTAATTCGAGGGAACGAATTGTTAAATTGAGGGAACGAATTGCTATTTCGTGGGAAAGAATTAATAAATAAAATCCATGTCCCCTGCGGGGCTCCGTAACACAGTACTACACACATTCAGTCTACTTGTATACGCACGATTGCATACTATCATAGTTATAATTATGGCTCTGTTTATATTTTATAAGCACACACAATTAGTTAATAAAGTACGCATATGGTACAGTGTTAACCCTTAATTTCAACCCTAAGGTACTGGAATGGACTGTGATATGCTAATGTTCCGACCAATCCAATGGTCACAAAATGATTTTCAGATTCTAAGAAATATGAAAATTACTTGCAAAAAGTGCAGATCCTGATGAGACGGCTCGTTACGAGCCGGCTCATCTGGATATACACTGTTTGCATAAACCGCTATAGCGGGCTTTCGGGTTCAAAGGGTTAATTGCATAAAATGGGCTTTCACAGTTTATTAACACAGTGTAAATAAAATCATAATACACTAGTGTAATAAATGTCTCCGCTACAGAAAACATCTTCCATCTTCAAAGTATGATGATTTGCTTATGCAATAAATATAATCTAACATTTGTGTTGAATTACTATGACTCTTAGTAAACTCGTTGACTGATTTAATAAGAAACTCGGCATAGCCGATTATGAAATCAGTAAACGAGTTTACTAAATATTATATTAAATCATCACTCTTGTATCTATGTCACTCGGTATAGCCTCGTTTCTTATGAAATCAATAAACTCGTTTAATACATATTATATTAAAGTATCACTCATTTAAGATCCTCTATTTAGTGTACAGCATCGGTGATTCTAGGCATGCTATTCACTAGATTGCGGTCACGGATGCACAGGCTGATCTGATTCTACACGGATCCCAAACCCATACTCCCAAATTCTCCAGTCACAGTCACATATGAGACGCGCCATGTGATTTTGCACCTTCGGACATCTGCGTAATTTCATTAAATACGTTTACGAAATTTACAATATTTTTCGTAAATAAAGTCAAAAGTTGACAAAACTTTCCGATATAATTCCGCATGTACTCTGACATTTTTGTCAACTTTTGACGCCATTTACGGAAATATTGTAAATTTTGTAAACGTATTTCATGAAATTACGCAGATGTCCGAATGTATAAAATGGTGTGTCTCAATTATTATGTAGGCTACAATAACCCACTCATGGAATGTTATTGTATAATATACGTCAAGACACATACTACCGGTATTGATTTCGAAGCACATGCCGCCAAACGTTGATGGAAAAATCGGAGCACATGTAAATAATTATAGAGAGAATGTTATACGAGTGTTTGTTTGATATGACATTTATTAAATCAACACACATGTTAGTTGCAATCTATTACATAAGCACAACATGATACAGTGAGGCTCTACTGTTCATCTAACATTGACTGACCGTTCCAAGACGAAATCAACACACATGTTAGTTGCAATGTATTACACAAGCACAACATGATACAGTGAGGCTCTACTGTTCATCTAACATTGACTGACCGTTCCAAGACGAAATCAACACACATGTTAGTTGCAATGTATTACACAAGCACAACATGATACAGTGAGGCTCTATTGTTCATCTAACATTGACTGACCGTTCCAAGACGAAATCACACATGTTAGTTACAATATTACACAAGCACAACATGATACAGTGAGGCCTACTGTTCATCTAACATTGACTGACCGTTCCAAGACGAAACCAACACACATGTTAGTTGCAATGTATTACACAAGCACAACATGATACAGTGAGGCCCTACTGTTGACTGACCGTTCCAACACGCAAATGTTTATTTGTACCTGCTTCTGGCAATGTTATTTTCTCCGCAATATATCAGGGGTTATTTGTGTGTGGTGTTTCCGTTGCATTTGTTCTATTTACGTTTTATCTGTTACACACGTTGTTGTGTTCCTTTTGGAACCGTACACCACTGGTCGTGGGGTTCACCTTTATGCCTTGTTGACGGTGTGTGCGTTTAATCTCTGTTTCTAGAGGTTCGTTGGATCCTTCGGGTATATTGTCCTCCATTTAACATATTGTTACATGTATTAGACGAGTGTATTATGGTTTTAATACACAATGAAGCATGTGACTATGTTGTGTGTACATTTCGCTAGTTGATACATGTGAAAATACTTGTCATGTACTCGTACATCTCCAGATACTGTTATAATACTGAGGGCCGTTTCACTAAACTTCTTACGACTAAAATGTTCGTAAGTTCAAAAAATTATGATAGTCTGTAAATTTCACATAAACAATGTTTTCTTGTAGACAATTATTGGATTTACATTTATTGAGCATAGGCTGCATATGCAGCCTATGCTCAATAAATGTAAATCCATCAATTGAAATCTACAGACGATTCTAAAGTTGCACTTACGAACATTTTAGTCGTACGAAGTTTAGTGAAACGGGCCCCTGTTATGTATGTCATAAAATAACATGTATATTATGTACAATGTAGCATTCATTGTGTAAGTGACTGATTATGCGCTGCTCCGCATTCGCTTCAAGGACGACATACAAAACATTTAGTATACATATAAAATCACCATATCAGCTCTGTCGGTATTGATCTGGTATTATATAAACATGTTAAAGCCCATTAAGCCTTCAGACAGTAATGTTGGGCTTTTAAATATTTATATACACGGTTGGGCTTCGGCCAACATTGTTGGGCTTGTGTATGTTTATAACCCCGTTAAATCCTCACAATAAGTGTCGTTTATTCCTTACAATTCCGACGCAATGTTATTGCATCGAGTATGAACTGTTGTCGTATACCTGGGGCCCGTTTCACTGAACTTCGTACGACTAAGATGTTCGAAAGTGCAAAATTTAAATCCACAATAACTTTTGTTCTGATAGCCGATTTTGGAAGATCTTTCCTGGATGTTGTGTATTTAATGACATGAACCCGTAGGTACAAAATGGTAGAATTAGAGCAACACGTTAATGTGAGAATCAAATTCGTAGAAATCTTCGTACGGACAGCTTTATCGTGCGAAGTTTTGTGAAACGGGCCCCTTTATGTGGCTACCCGCGGTCAAGTAAAATGCTCAGATTTGAATTATAGTACTGAAATGGATCCAGTACTATGTATACTATATTCTTGGTTTGGTATTAAGAACATTCAGTACCGTATGCTTTTAACCCTTTGAACCCGAAAGCCCGCTATAGTCTAGAGGTTCATGCAAACTGCAGATCCAGATGAGCCGGCTCGTAACGAGCCGGCTCGTAACGAGCCGTCTCATCAGGATCTGCACTTTTTGACAGTAATTTTCATATTTTTGAGAACAAAACTACCCCCTTTTCACAAACGGATTAGTCTGAAAACCATTTTGTGACGGTTGGATTGGTTGCAAAATTAACATATCAAAATCCATTCCAGTTACTTAAGTGTATAAATGTGTTCTATAACCGCCGCGAATATTGATCGCATAGCCTGGTTTAAACATGTGATCACATGACACACTAGCTTGTTTCAACGGAGTACGAGGCTATGTAGCTACCGGCCCGAGTTATTGTTAACAGTTACACGCTATGATTATGTAGGTCATGTGTCGGGTTTAGTCGATGTGTACATTAGCGGAATGTTGTTTTCTAGAAACCACATAACTCAGCCATAGATAACGTGATAGACTGAGAAACACAGGCAAGCTAATTCAGTCCGAGCGCTCACAAACATAATGACATTGAATACGTAAAGACATGTACATTACATATAAACACCGGGCTAAGCTAAAATGCTGTACATGCGCATAATGTACCGGCTTTATTACTGCGCTTAACCAGACTGTTGTACTTAAGTCGCATAACTGGGCGCATACAGTACATATAAGCGCGGGACTGTTATTGTCTATATACATGGTATAGTTCATTGGGGTGCAGTTATTGCGGGGCTTCGTTACACTTGCTTTACTGTAATAATCATTTCGCGTAGTGTTTCTTTAATTACAGGGGGCCGTTTCACTAAACTTCGCACCACTAAAATGTTCGTAAGTGCAAATTTAGGATCGTCTGTAAATTCCAATTGATGGGTTTACATGTATTGAGCATAGGCTGCATATGCAGCCTATGCTCAATAAATGTAAATCCAATAATTGTTTACAAGAAAACATTGTTGATGTGAAATTTACAGACAATCATAATTTTGCACTTACGAACATTTTAGTCGCACGAAGTGGGGAGGTCCCCAGGTTGTCCGGCTTAGACAGGTTTCACTGTACATCAGGCATTTGATTCTGAGCCATAGTTTTGTGCTAGGCGATCACGAACAGACATAATAATGATTATCAACCGAGATAAATGACCAAGAAACTCATCAAAAAGAAGATCACATATGTTTTCTTGTGTCCGGTCTAGAGAGGTTCCACTGTAATAAGGAATTATCAGGAAACCTGCTCTGTATTGACCGAATACGTACCGACTGATAACATATTGTTGTATCAGACATTGCCCTGATATAAACATCCGGGTTACAACGAAGTGAAAACTAACGTTCCATTGGTCGGATGACGTCACGTGACGTTACCGAATGACGTCAATGTAATGACACAACGTAAACAAGTCCGCATTCTGTCCATAGAATAAGACGTCATCTAATGTCATTTTCGAGCATAAAACGTTACCTGATAAATAGAATACCAGGCTAGTGTATTTTAATATCAAGTTTATCAGGCTCGGCTCGGAAACGGTAGGAATTCCTCGGCAAGCCTCGGAATTCCTACCCGTTTCCTAGCCTTGCCTGATAAACTTAATATCAAAAGACACTAGCCTGGTATTCTCTATTTACAACAAATACAACGAAAGTTCCACAATAATCAATCCCACTGAACCACATAGAAAACAAGTGTCCCACCCGGATAAAATGATGAGTTTCTTGATCATTTATCTCAGGTGATAATGTCTGCTAGTGGTCGCATGTCACACATCTATGGCTCGGAATGATCAAATGCCTGATTTACAGTGAAACCTCTTATGGTGTCCGGTTAAGACAGGTTTCACTGTACATTCACGAAGAGGTCAAGAAGACAGACATGACACCAATGACACGGTCTTGGAACGGTCAGTGAGCAAAATAGATTACTTTGCGATGAAAGGAACATTGACCCGAGGAGATAATAGTTTTCCAGTCTCACATCAGCCCTTAACTTGGGTATATAGGTATTATTTCTAGTTTCCCTCACCTTTACTGTAGGCCATCTGTGTTGCAATGCATGTCATATGTGTGTATGTATGTACATACGAAGTCCGGCGCGCGTTATAAAACTATTCAGAGTATGTTTTCCCGTTGATTCTTGGTGATTATTGACTAATCTGCATTATACGCATTGACCGTTCCAAGACGACACACATGCACCGAGTCGGTGCTGTACAGTCCCATAGGGAAAACAACAATGCGTGCGTGCACTGAATATATATTATTTACTCCTGAAGATCTACACGTAGTAGTGAAACCGGTTGAGCTTGAGATAATAACAAATACAACTGGAATGTATACGTTAACAAGCACACACATATTATACATACGTGTACATATTATTATACATACGTGTACATATTATTATACATACGTGTACATATTATTATACATACGTGTACATATACAGCCCCACAACATTCGACGAGCTATTGTTTATTGCGATTAACTGTAAGAGGATAGAAACGGCAACTAACGCTTGTATGTTTACCTATTAAGATTCGAGATATGCATGTACAGGGGCCGATCCAGGATTTAGGTCTAGAGGGCGGATTCTCAATTGCAATTGAGACACATACATGTTTGATAGTCAACTTTCATAAAATTCAGATAATTATTTTCTGCATTATTTTTTATTTCTCATCAAAAGTATATGTTGTTACCACTCAGTTGAACCGTCTCGACGAGACGGTTCAACTGAGTGGTTACAACATACACTTTTGGTGAGACATAAGAAAATAATCAGATGTTTTAGAGGACACGCCCCCGCCTGGATTCGCACCAGATGTACAGGTACATGCATTTACTGAGAATGGTCGGACTTGATTCATATTTACAACGTTTTGTTATGACGGATTGCTACCAGGACGCTATGCATATAGACGACATATAATATTAAATTGTCCGTCTTGAATGGTTTTGGAAATATGTAACGATTTAAAAGCAATTAGCTACATTGTCTCTGAAACGCCATGTATGTTCGTCAACTCGATATTGCATCTGTTATACATGTATACTCTGTGGTTCATTTGGACGTTGTTTCTTTTTCGTCGCATTTGTTGTATTTCTTATCAGATTAACATACTGGTCTTTTTGGGACCATCCACAGCTGGTAGTGTATTGCACGTCTGTGCCGTGTTTATTTAAAATAATGAAAAAGAAAAGAGACCAATGAACTCTCGAAAACATGCGCATGCCGTGCTACCATTGTCCGGTAGGGCTTTGTTTTCGAGAGTTCATTGGTCTCTTTTCTTGTTCATTATTTTAAATGCTGTAGTATTTCTGTTGGGCGAAAACGTGCACAAAACATAGTAGATTATGTACTAGTTGCGAACGGTAACTCTTGCAGTATACTCCCGTACCGTCCGTTGGGACGGTACGAGAGTATATTGCAAGAGTTACCTTCGCAACTACTAAAGGTACAGACATAGGTATTGATTTCGTAGCTTCGATCCAGCGACGACATGTTGATAAATAGCAGATACTCCGTAACGAGATATTGTGTCCAATAAATAATTCCCGAAGCAGCGCGGAACTCATCTGTCGCATGTGGCACGTCCCGTGAGGCATTCCAGTCATGTCTGCAGGCAGGGCGCCAAATAAGGCGCGTAGTTACGCATTTATTTTAATTGAATATGCATCGAGTGCACCATTTGAGTGTCGTTTCTTTCTGGTCTTGTCACTTCATTATTGCGAGAACGGATCATGGTAACAACAGGCTGGTGCATTAAATTAATTAATTTAGCAGGTAGTTATCTTCACATTGATGAAATATATACATATAATAAGTCAATGTATTAGGGTACACACATAACATATTCCTGACGTTTCATTGACCGAACAACCGGACGTGACGTGTCGAATGCTGTCAGCGTAATGACATAACATAAATGAGTCCCCTTTCTTTTTAATAAAAGCAACATTAAACTTCCCCAGTTCGTATGGAAGCGTCCTGATGTCAATGCTGAAATATTTGTATCTCCTAATTAGGAGATAGTATCTCCTAATTAGGAGATAATGTCTCCTAATTATGATATACTACGTTCTAATTAGGAGATAGTAACTCTGATTAGGAGATAGTATCTCATATTTAGGAGTTAGTATATCCTAATTAGGACTTACTATCTCATAATTAGGAGTTAGTATCTCCTGATAAGTCTTAATTAGGAGATACTAATAATTGGGAGATGCTAAGTCCTAATTAGGAGATACTAACATACCAAATGTAGTATGCACTCCAGTAAACGCAACAGCCCATGCTTTTATTCCTTACGTCATGAATAGTTCATGGAGACGAATTTGATGTAAACCCTCTATGTAGCCTGTTCTGACTAGTTTTGTATTTTCCCGTAGCACTGATTCAATAAGCTTTGATAACGTTGGCGTTATATAGAATGGTAAAGCCTCGCACATCCCGTTTCCGTGCCGCGCCAGATATTTTTTCCCATTCACGGCACTAACCTACTATTCTATTTATCCCGTCAACACCTAAAAAAGACTTTAAAATGCAAAAGAAATAACCGCAGCCACCGCACATATTCATGCGCAGTGATTAGTATCAGTGTAGCAAGTTTCATTGATTATGTGACTTCTCTAAAATGTACTAATAATGTTTGTCAGTGTATATATTAGCTGTTCACCACACAATTTGAAGTACTCCGCCGATACCCCGAATACGTCCATTGCCTTTCCCGTATTTAGTGATTGTACTGCTCTACGTCCATATTGAATGTCCACTCGTGCTATTTGAGTATAATGTTTATATCTTTGAGTTCTCGAATTTCTTCCACAACCAACTTGTTATTTTCATGGTCGAAGGAATCCGTGCGTTTAGTACTTGCAAGCTTCTGACAATGGTCGTGCCATCCGCCAATAATTGCCTCTGGAGTTTTATGCACCCAGGGGCCCGTTTCACCAAACTTCGTACGACTAAACCGTTCGTAAGTGCACATTTAGGATCGTCTGAAAATTTCAATTGATGTATTACATTTATTGAGCATAAATGTAAATTCGATAACATTGTTATAGTGAAGTTTATAGACGATCATAAGGTTGCACTTACGAACATTTTAGTCTTACGAAGTTTAGTGAAACGGCCTCCAGATCATCGACATGAAGTTCATTTATACAGTTCTTAAGCTTACCTCTCTGCTTGCTGATACGTTTGTGAAACAGGGCCATGCCATGTATACGGAGCCCAGCAGGGGACGTAGAATTCCTTTTTTTATTAATTCGTTCCCACGAAAAATAAATCGTTCCCACGAAATAACAATTCGTTCCTACGAATAAACAATTCGTTCCAACAATTTAACAATTAGTTCCCACGAAATAACAATTCGTTCCCAAGGGAACGAATTGTTAATACGTGGGAACGAATTGTTACATCGTGGGAACGAATTGTTAATTCGAGGGAACGAATTGTTAAATTGAGGGAACGAATTGTCATTTCGTGGGAACGAATTGTTAATTCGAAGGAACGATTTGTTATATCGTGGGAACGAATTGTTAATTCGAGGGAACGAATTGTTAAATTGAGGGAACGAATTGTCATTTCGTGGGAACGAATTAATACAAACAATCCATGTCCCCTGCGGGGCTCCATATATGTACACACGTGTAGTTAGACATAAAACGTTGTGGTGCGAGTGTCATAGTATGCAATATATATGTTAACTGCTTATAATAAATTCATGTTTTACGATGACATTTGTCTTCGTATTTAAATTCCCGACATATCCCCCTCCAGCGTTTTACTATCCCTTTGCCTATGTTCGCGCGTCTTTGCGTATTTGCCCTATCCTATCCCGTGCACGTCGCGATCATTCATTCATAACATAACCGGCCATGTAAAATGTATATGCTTTCATGTAAACACCATTATAAATATATTCCATATATTTATAATTCAGGTATTTTATCTTATAATTATTTTTTATCCCGTCAACACAGTGCGTATGTGCCGTGAAACACGGTGCCGTGAAACATTTTTGATATCCAGTCGTTACAATTTTTTGTATTTTACAGCCATTTGTTGGTGTTCACGGGATAAATAGAATAGTAGGTTAGTGCCGTGAATGGAAAAAAAATATCTGGCGCGGCACGGAAACGGGATGGGCTCGGCATAGCCTCGCCCATCCCGTTTCCTGAGCCTTGCCAGATATGTTTTCCCATTCACGGCACTAACCTACTATTCTCTATGAATCCAGACCTTATAGTATGTGTCCATAAAAAGAAGGATAATTCTTAAATTTTGCTTTAATTTAATATTGTCACAAAAAAAAATTGTTTTTGCATTGTTTACATGGCCGTAAAATTTGGGCAGGTTTCGTGAAACAGGCAGTAGTTTCCACTGTAATTCAGAACTAGGAGTTCTGTGTGACTGTGTGTGATTTATATATATAAAGAATATATATTATTGTTAGATATAAATTAAAATAATTCCAGCACAAACATATTTACACAATTCCATAACATTTGATTGGTCCGTAGCAAGTCTCTGTCCAAAATTTATATCCCAGTAAACTCCCATGCCGAACAACTTTCCGTAACCGTCAGGCGCAGTTAAAATAATTCTTAAGAAAACGGAAAATAAACACATTTTCTTGATGAATTTATTTCAAATGCTGGAATTATAAGGAATGAATGGCCTTTTTTGTGGAATTTATCGGGGATATAAACTTGGAAAAGTCGCGGGAATACTAGACGAGGCCTTCCGGCCTTCGTCCAGTATTCCCGCGACTTTTCCAAGTTTATACCCCGATAAATTCCACAAAAAGGCCATTCATTCCTATAATGGAACCCATAAAGATTAACGAGAAATGTCCGGTCTAGGGAGATTCCACTGTAATGAATTTGTGATTTATCATGACCCGGGTAGAGCCGTGGTTGAAGCAACATACGCCCCAGTAAGACTCGACGCACATAAGAATAAACAGAAGAAAAGAAAGTTCATAGAGGAGAAATATACACAAGTCGGAATACGCCACACGGAACCATACTGGCAATACCCCAGTCATAATCCGATGCGGGCAATTGTACGGCGTCCCGGCGTCCCCGACATCGGGGAAGAATGGTAAGGTTCTGGAAACCATGGGCCCGTTTCATTAAACTTCGTACGACTAAAATGTTCGTAAGTGAAACATTACGATAGACTGTAAATTTCTCATTAACAATGTTTTCTTGTGTAAACACTTATTGAATTTATGTATTGAGCATAGGAATAATAATTCAATTTTTATTCAAAGAATTGTGAAAGTTCATTTAATTTTTACAGATATTAAAGTCGAAAATCTGCATGTCACATGGTCATTAATTCGTCTGTATGTTATGCAACGCTGTCAAGATTAAGCTATAAACCGTCCAAGCTGACAGCCGATAAGTACACATAAGTTTGATAAGTAATCTCATTCCAGAGATTGCAACAAAGAAAGCTTGACTCTTTGTCCACGATGAGACCCAGGACCCTAAACCAACGTCATATGACCAATATGTAAATGAGATAATACATTCTGATATCACGTGGTGCATAATAAACAATTTCATTGGTTAACCTAGCTGACAAGAAACATACACAATAAAACTGAAATGTGTTACTAGTTTATATTCATTATTTGGACAGAATGAGCTAATTCCCCATTTAAAAAAAGGACAAAACAATGAAGAACACTTACGAAATCCGAATAAACAGACTACGAGAATTCAACCTCGTAATAGTTGGTGGAGAATCCGGGTAAAATTCAACAACGGTACCTCTCGTCAAAGAAGACGGAAGCGAGTGGGCTCTACCTATGGAGATGGATTTACAGACGAATTTGCACGCATATTTCTACGGATATACAGCTTACCACGGTTTGATGGTCACCTTGTTCCTGCTGTTCGACGAAATTTCAAACGAACTAATTACAAGTTTACGTTACTGAAGATGTAACTTTCACGATTAACGATGCCACATTACAATTACAAACGTATCCAGAAGACGGGAATATCGCTGGTGTTTTGGCGAATACGGGTGCAGCCGACGGTCGGTACGTTCCAGATGACGACGCCAGACGGAACAATAGTATACACTTTCGAAACCCAACAAAAGCTGACGAAAATTAACATTGATGAACTTGCACGAGAATTGGAATAGTTGTCACCATTGTGTCTAAATATTAGCCATGTTGGTTGTTCTGTGGAAACAAACCAGGTGAGACTCATTTCATGTGGCATGTCTAAACTTCAAATCATATTTATATTACTCTATTCATCATTAATTTAGTTTACAGCAATAATTTAGTTTACAGCAATTCAATTCCATCTAAATGTTCGATAATAAAGTACAGATTGTTGCCCAAAATTTGAACAGTCCACATTGTTAGTCCTGCTGGGGGGGGGGGGGGGGTGGGGGGGGGGGGGGGGGGGAGGGGAGGGGGGGGGGTATGGTTGGTTGGGTGTTAGGCAAAAATGTAATGCGGTTGGCCAAACATTTAAACAAAATAGTTTTTGTCATTTTAAGTCTTGAAATTGATGATGCAAGATATTATTTGGTTGATTAATAGTGCTAGAACAGGTTTAGGAGTGCGCACCCTTGCCTGCCATCAGTCTAACTATATTCGTCTTTTTCTTTCTATTTTTGTAGTGCCTTGACTGCTGGCGGTTCCGAAACTGATGACGCTGATGCTACTCCTTATTTATTGTTATACATTTCCAATGCCACCATGAACATGATTCTCACACTGTGTATATCATGCATTTATAATATTTGTGTATTTGCAAACAAGGCATGTGTTCACAAAATATATCCCATTACATTTTGTACAGGTAATTATTTCGTCCTTGGCAGAGAAATAACCATTTAATAAATAGAACATAGCTCTGCCAATGTCAGTATAGGATTCATGCCAATATATGATTCATGTACATGTATATGCCACATAATAATTCTGTAATTGCTGTCTGCATATATCAGGAAAATACGGTATCACAAATGCACCAGAGTATATGTCTGTTGAGCGTTATCTCTGTATTCAATCAGCTAAACAACATATATTGCCATTGTCATCAAGACTAGGCAAAATGCAGTCTGGTTACTGATAATGTCACTGCGTCTGAACTATGGGTGAGATAAATCAAAAAATAAATTGATAATAATCACTATAAAATATATAATCAAATATGTATGTTCCGCGGATGTATGTGACTTATTATTTATCCCGTCAACACAGTGCGTATGTGCCGTGAAACACGGTGCCGTGAAACATTTGTGATATCCTGTCAATACGACCTACTCACTGCGTGTGAATATGTGCGGTTGCTAGTGTTATTTATTTGCATTTTAAAGCCATTTGTATGTGTTGACGGGATAAATAGAATAGTAGGTTAGTGCCGTGAATGGAAACAATATCTGGCGCGGCTCGGAAACGGGATGTGCTCGGCAGAGCCTCGCCCATCCCGTTTCCTGAGCCTTGCCAGATATGTTTCCCCATTCACGGCACTAACCTACTAGTCTCTATAATCAATACAGAGATAACACTCACAACAATTACAAAATGAAAATTGCCTATGAAACCATACAACAATGTCTATATCATAATGTTACAAGAACAATAGATGGTGGATTTAAAGCTCAATGTATGTACATTTAACAATATCCGTCATTTGGATGTGTATTTAGATAAAAGCGGGGTCGCATTTAAAAGAAGACGGGGGAAATTGTTATGAACTGGAATTTGGTCCGCCCCATACGTGTAGGTCATGATGAGACAGCGCGGATGTGCAGGCTGATCTGGGTCTACACAGGTCGCAAAACAGTTGTGTTGGGTGTTAGGCAAAAATGTAATGCGGTTGGCCAAACATTTAAACAAAATAGTTTTTGTCATTTTAAGTCTTGAAATTGATGATGCAAGATATTATTTGGTTGATTAATAGTGCTAGAACAGGTTTAGGAGTGCGCACCCTTGCCTGCCATCAGTCTAACTATATTCGTCTTTTTCTTTCTATTTTTGTAGTGCCTTGACTGCTGGCGGTTCCGAAACTGATGACGCTGATGCTACTCCCTTATTTATTGTTATACATTTCCAATGCCACCATGAACATGATTCTCACACTGTGTATATCATGCATTTATAATATTTGTGTATTTGCAAACAAGGCATGTGTTCACAAAATATATCCCATTACATTTTGTACAGGTAATTATTTCGTCCTTGGCAGAGAAATAACCATTTAATAAATAGAACATAGCTCTGCCAATGTCAGTATAGGATTCATGCCAATATATGATTCATGTACATGTATATGCCACATAATAATTCTGTAATTGCTGTCTGCATATATCAGGAAAATACGGTATCACAAATGCACCAGAGTATATGTCTGTTGAGCGTTATCTCTGTATTCAATCAGCTAAACAACATATATTGCCATTGTCATCAAGACTAGGCAAAATGCAGTCTGGTTACTGATAATGTCACTGCGTCTGAACTATGGGTGAGATAAATCAAATAAATTGATAATAATCACTATAAATATATATCAAATATATGTATGTTCCGCGGATGTATGTGACTTATTATTTATCCCGTCAACACAGTGCGTATGTGCCGTGAAACACGGTGCCGTGAAACATTTGTGATATCCTGTCAATACGACCTACTCACTGCGTGTGAATATGTGCGGTTGCTAGTGTTATTTATTTGCATTTTAAAGCCATTTGTATGTGTTGACGGGATAAATAGAATAGTAGGTTAGTGCCGTGAATGGAAACAATATCTGGCGCGGCTCGGAAACGGGATGTGCTCGGCAGAGCCTCGCCCATCCCGTTTCCTGAGCCTTGCCAGATATGTTTCCCCATTCACGGCACTAAACCTACTAGTATCTCTATAATCAATACAGAGATAACACTCACAACAATTACAAAATGAAAATTGCCTATGAAACCATACAACAATGTCTATATCATAATGTTACAAGAACAATAGATGGTGGATTTAAAGCTCAATGTATGTACATTTAACAATATCCGTCATTTGGATGTGTATTTAGATAAAAGCGGGGTCGCATTTAAAAGAAGACGGGGGAAATTGTTATGAACTGGAATTTGGTCCGCCCCATACGTGTAGGTCATGATGAGACAGCGCGGATGTGCAGGCTGATCTGGGTCTACACAGGTCGCAAAACAGTTGTGTTGTTTAAGAGACAATCATTTAACAAAGATGTCAACTTTATAATTATTGGTCGATTTCGGTCAATATTCATATCAGAATGTTTGTTATTTTACATGGATTTTAAATATTGTATTTATTTCAAGTCAGGAATAATATTGAACTTTTATTTAAAGAATTGCGATAGTTCTTTTAATTTTTACAGATATTAAAGTCGAAAATCCGCAACTCACATGGTCATTAATTCGTCTGTATGTTATGCAACGCTGTCAAGATTAAGCTATAAACCGTCCAAGCTGACAGTCGATAAGTACACATAAGTTTGATAAGTAATCTCATTCCAGAGATTGCAACAAAGAAAGTTTGACTCTTTGTCCACGGTGAGACCCGGGACCCTAAACCAACGTCATATGACCAATATGTAAATGAGATAATACATTCTGATATCACGTGGTGCATAATAAACAATTTCATTGGTTAACCTAGTGTATCCAGTATGTTTTCAATTTTCGGATGAAAATTGGAAAGATATTCCGAGAGTCGCAAAATAGTTGTTCACAAGGAAACATCATGTAAAAGTAATAAACGGACATACAGCCGCTGTTTGGCGCGCTGTCAGTGGGTTTGGAGATACATCTTCAACATGTTACATTTGTATTCGGTAATTTATTGACATGCCAACAAACAAGAAACATACGCAATAAAACAGTGAAATGTGTTACTAGTTTATATTCATTAATTGGACCGAATGAGCTAATTCCCCATATAAAATCAAAGTACTGAAAGTACTGACTGACGGGAGACAAGTAGCCACTTGTGAATTTGCATACTCAGAAATTCCTTGTTAGAAATATATTCGATGTTGATTATTGGATGTACAATCTGCAAATTTGGAGAACTTGATCAGTTACTGGTGTTTGTAAAATACAGCCTGCTCTAAACACAAATAGGTTGATGAAGCAAAGGTGCTTTATGTCCGACTAATAAATCGTTTTACGAGGTATATTGCAGACGTATTATGTGAAATCTTTTCAAAGTTATGACTGGGCGTAGGCCTACATACGTGTATGCTGTATGAACGGCAAAATGTTTTCATGAATTTTGTTTCGCTCACCCAGAGGGTAATTTTTCGAAAATCGCCCGTAAACCACAATATGAAAAAGAAATGGCCTTCGACGTCGCATTGTGACTGCGTGGTACACGATACGGGGGGCGTCTCAATAACAGCAATTTGTTCTCTTCAAAAGTAAAGTTGGGCATGCCAACTATTTTACACATAATGTTGAGCATTGCCGTTGCTATTAATAACTTGCTTTCAGTTCACTCGCTGACTTTAAATGTCACCTGACTGTTGTTAATTGCGAACGCATATTGAACCTATTGAGACGTCCCCCGATGAACAGAGAGCCACTTCCGAAAGTAGACCCGTGCAAACGGCCAGAATCACGATCCCAATAGCGTGGAGACAGTATGTCTCCCGCCAAAAAAGGACAAAACAATGAAGAACACTTACGAAATCCGAATAAACAGACTACGAGAATTCAACCTCGTAATAGTCACGTTAGATACGGGGTGTGTACGGTGTACGGGGTGACAACATTAATCGGGCAGTGAAATCGTGCCGACATCTCAAGGTGAGATTGCAATCACCGTAAGCTCACCTTATGATTTCCGCACGATGTCCCGACATTGTACGGACATTGTACGGATGCCTTGTGGATGTCCTACGGGCTTCCTACAATCTCTGGGAGATTGTAGGAAGCCCGTAGGACATCCACAAGGCTCCGAGAATCGAGCGGGAATCGTGTCTCACGATGCCGTAAAATGTCATCTGAAGGCCATCGCAAGGTAACTTTGCCGCCGCAAGGTAACCACAAGACGCCTCTACGATATGCCTGTGGTGAGTTCCAGATTTTTAAAAAGCGTACGGTTTTCACAACTTCGCGTTAAACGTTGCTGATGACCCATACGATGTCATAACAGTCGGCGAAAAGGTCACCGATGTCCGTAGAATGTCGCCGATTCCCGTAGGACATCTTCAAAAACACACATCGTACTGGCGCCTTGTCCGCTTACGATGTATTTGTGACTGAGGTATTAGTGAACTTCGCCGATGGATTTTTACAAAATAAACATATTAAATATGAGATATATGCAAAGTGAAAGAAGTGTTTAAATTTATTTTACCTCTACCATTAGTGAAAAAGAAAATCATGTGGGCCGAACCCTGCCTAACTAAACACTAACCATGGGCTGAAATGAGGTATGGACAACAAGAAACATTTGTTTGCGGAAGCTAACACCGAAACATGGCTAGATACAAGGTTCATGATCACGTGGTTACAACAACAACAACGTCGCCCACTCCAAAGTATGTAGTATTTGATATTTTCCTTAATATGCAACGGATTTTGATGAAATATGGCGCAGCAAACGCGTCTTCATGCGCTGCATTTGGTGGTCTAGGGAGTTTGGCACAGACTTATGTCGTTTTTGCGAAGAATCGATTTCCGTGTCTCCGACACGGAAATCGATTCTTCGCAAAAACGACAGCAGTTTGGGCGAAAATACAGAGACCACCAAATGCAGCTTAACAAGACGCGTTTTGTGCGCCATATTAAGGACATTATACAAGAATACATACGTTGAATCGGTACTTGTTGTTGTTGTTAGTACCACGTGATCATACACCTTGAGATAGCTGTAGAGGGAATGCTCAATCTAAGAAGATAAAGATCAAATTCAGAAAATCCGTTAACATATACTAAAATATGTGTTATCAATATATTTTAGCCCCTACGTTCAAAACACATAGAATCTTTTTTTTTCCATATCAAAATATGTGACGGAATTTATTTAAATAGTGTTTTATTATTATAGATAAAAACACATACTCTTTCGCCATTTATAATATTCAGAAATGATATGAATAGAATAATATAATAATAATCGTTTATTGCTTAAGCCATGCTGGCTCTTGAGCACAATAGTAATTAACAAACATACAGGCAACATGACAATGCAAGCAAGATGACTTATAGGCTCCAACCATTCGACATGTTCACGTGGACTAGACAGTAAGTTGTACTTGTTTATGTAAGTTATGGGTAGATAGTACAGTCATATGACGTCTCTGCTCGCGTGTCTATGTATGATACTCAAGGTGCATGATCACGTGGCTATAACAACAACAACAATGGCTGAAAGTGTTGAAAGCGCGCCCAATTCAAAGTAAATAATACTTGATAGTTTCCTTAATATGCAACAGATTTTGATAACATATGGCGCAGCAAGCGCGTTTTCATGAGCTGCATTTGGTAGTCTCGGGACTTCGGCACATACTTATGTCGACAGAAGTGTGGGCCAAAGTACCGATACCATCAAATGCAGCTTAACAAGACGCGATTGATCCGCCATATTTCATCAAAATCCGTTACATAATAAGGACAATATGAAAGAATACGTACGTTGAATCGGAGGCGCTTCTGGAAATTTCAGTAATTGTTGTTGTTGTTGTAACTACGTGATCATGCACCTTGATACTTAATGACACAACATATAGAGAATAGTAGGTTAGTGCCGTGAATGGGAAAAAATATCCGGCAAGGCTCAAGCATTTCTTTATTTCTCATCAGAAGTATATGTTGTGACCACTCATTTGAACCGTCTCGCCGAGACGGTTCAAATGAGTGGTCACAACATATACTTTGGTTCAGAAATAAGGAAAATAGATAGAGAATAGTAGGTTAGTGCCGTGAATGGGAAAACATATCTGGCAAGGCTCAGGAAACGGGATGGGCGAGGCTCTGCCGAGCACATCCCGTTTCGTGCCGCGCCACATTTTTTTCCATTTTTTTCCATTCACGGCACTAACCTACTATTCTATTTATCCCGTCAACACATATACATGGCTTTAAAATGCAAAGAAATAATCCCAAAAACCGCACATATTCATACGCAGTGAGTAGGTCGTATTGACAGGATATCAAAAATGTTTCACGGCAACGTGTTTCACGGAACATACGCACTGTGTTGACGGGATAAAATAAGATATTTCATGAGACAAATACCGGTCCAATTTTCACATTCATACAAACTAACGTAAGACCAGTAGTCATGACGATAAACCCTGAAGCAGCTATATGAATAATCACGACCTCAAACTGCAATCTACGCACGTGTTGGTTTCATCAATGATACTTCCGGTTCTGATATGGCTATTAATTGGTTGAGGCGAGACGCGTGACGTTGGCTTGATTCTCTCGACACCGGCATTTCAAATTCCGTCATACGGTGAATTTAATGATAAATAATTGTTTTCAAAGACATTAAAGGTGCATGCCCACTAAGTAGGCATAACATGTTCTTGATAGGAATTAAATAAGTGTATAATTGTGTCACTATTCCACCAGTTTTAAAAATTACGAGTGCCCGCTGTACTAATTATGTATACTAATTAAATGCTTCACCTGAAAAAAGTAGTATTTTCGACATAGTATAAAGTTATGATCATTTCACATAAAATAATAAATACAGATAATAAATAGTAATATCCGTTAACACTTTAAGGCACACAGTTATCGCCACTGATATCAGTGTGGAAATTTACGTCTGATATAAAATGTATAATAATGGCAATCAATACGTGGGGTAATTGTGAGTGAATGTTTATTTTGCCAGAAAATATCTCGGGTGATGTCTCTGATATGAAGAACATGCCTACTGAGTGGTACTGAGTGGGTATGCAGGCCCGTACGCAGGATTTTCTATTGGGGGTGCGTCAGGGGGGGGGGGGGTGGGGGGGGGGTACGTCAGGGGCGAGCCCCATGTAGTGGCGCGAGTAGCGTACTCGCGCCACTACATGGGGCTCGCCCCTGACGCATCCTCCTGAAATCTTTTAAACCTAGATGGCCTGAATTGCACTCTCCTGCATTTTATGTCATTTAAATTCGGATTCTACGGTGGCATTTTCATGCAAAGTACCTGTATATTAATTATTAATGCATTTCAAGATTTGTTGAGATTACTGTTTGAAAAATAGCGGACCTCGGCGAATTTAGGGGGGTGCGTACGCGCTCGTCGCACACCCCCGCCCCCCCCCCCCTCCCCCCACACACCCTGTGTACGGGCCTGGCATGTACCTTTAACAATGTTAGATCGCCTGTATGGCGACAAAATAAGCTCTGTAGGGCCCATTTTCGTAATCCCCCGCTTTTGTAATCCGGATTACATTATCAGGGGATTACGAAAACGGTTGACATACGCCGCCCTTTTTGTGTAATCCCCCGGTTTTGTAATCCCCCAAAATGACTTGAGTTATATTTTCAATCTGCAATGTATATTATGTTCGACCATGCAGAGCCCGGCGTATCCTAGCCTTATACATTGGGTTCCCCCCGGATCCAGCTTCGTTTACTACCAAGGCTACCAGGGAGATAATTCGCTTCGTGAAGCGATACGGTTTTTTATAACACGGTGGAATTGCTGATAGCACTAATTTAACATAAATTTCTATTGCGGCCCAGTGCCATTAATCCTACATGGTCGTATGTCAACCGTTTTTGTAATCCCCTGATAATGTAATCCGGCTAATACCCAGCGGATGGAACCTAATATATAAGGTTAGGATATGCCGGGCCGTGCATGTTCGAACACGGGTTCGAGCTCGCAACCATATATACATTGCAGATTGAAAATATAACTCAAGTCATTATTTTGGGGGATTACGAACCGGGGGATTACAAAAACGGGCGCGTATGTCAACCGTTTTCGTAATCCCCTGATAATGTAATCCGGATTACAAAAGCGGGGGATTACGAAAATGGGCCCTACAAAGCTCGGATAAAATGCGGTTAATCTGGCACAACGCAGGTCGCACCACAGGTTGAAGTAACGGACCGAGGTCAAATAAATACATTAAATATGCCTAAAAATGTTCGTACACTAATGGAAATAATAGAAGAAACCAATGATACCAATATACCTGGTCTAGTTTTCTTTGCTGATTTTCAAAATGCCTTTGACAGCTTAGATCATAAATTCATAATCACGTGCTTAAAAAAATTAAACTTTGGAGAATCTCTCATACAATGGATAGAACTATTTTATAAAGACGCTAAAAGTTGTATTTCAAATAATGGATATCTATCAGATTTTTTAATGTGAAGAAAGGTGTAAGACAAGGCTGTCCATTGTCAGCTTATATTTTCATTATATGCATAGAAATATTATCAAGACAAAGAAATAACAACGACAACATAAAAGGTCTAATACTAGGTGGAAATGAAATAAAACAAACCCTGTTTGCTGACGATGCAAGTTTTACTCTAGATGGTTCAGAACGTTCATTTAATGAACTAATAAAAACTTTAGATACTTTTGCGAAAATATCTGGTCTCAAATTAAATAAATCAAAATGTACGGCCTTAAGGATAGGAAGGTTAAAAAACGACCCAAGCAAATGGTGTAACAGTAATATATACACTTGGTCAAATGAACGTGCCTCAACATTAGGAATAATATTCACAAACAACAAAACTAAAATTCATGAATTAAATTTATCCCCTAAAATTAAGTCATTCCAACATTGTCTAAATAATTGGCAAAAACGGAACTTAACATTAATCGGCAAAATAACTGTGTTAAAGACTTTTGCGTTACCTAAACTAATATACCCATTGTGCTCGAAAATCCGGAAGACCGGACAATCGAACAAATTAATTATATAATGTACACATTTCTTTGGGATGGAAAACAGGATAAAATATCACGAAATACTTTCATTCAAAAGTATGAAAACTACGGTCTCAAAATGGTAAATATTTATGCACTCATAAATTCCCTAAAATGTTCATGGATCAAACGTCTAAAAGGTGCACAAAACCACTTGAAAAACGCATACAATAAAGAACTAAATAAATATGGAGGAGATATATTGTTTAAAAGTAATCTTGATCATAACGATGCCAAGAAAATAATTAAAAAATATACATTCTTGAAACAAATATTAATTTCATGGTGCAAAATAAACTATAACAATAAAAATACTAATATATCGCACGAAATTATATGGCATAACAGCAATATCAAAAACGAAAGCAAAAATACATTTTTCTACACAGAATGGCATAATAAAGGTATTATGTATGTGAAGCATATATATGACTATATGATAAAAGAATTCTATAACTTTGATACTCTAAAAGAAACATACAACATAAACAATGGAGACTTCTTAAAATATTATATCCTGCTAGGCAATATTAAAGCAGAATGGAAACAGACCATGATATTAGAACAAATAGATAATGCCATTCCAAAGTATTTAATATCTACTATATTATCGTCAAATCATGTGAATAAAATATTATACAACAAGGAAATTGACAATATGAGGTTGCCACAACAAACACATATACTGAAATGGGAAAACGAATTAAACAATCAAAACATCGAATGGAATTATATTTTCTCATTGCCATATAAAAATACAATAAGTACAAAACTTAGAGCTTTTCAATACAAATATCTAATGCGAATAATTCCGAATAACTAATTTCTGTTCAAATGCAAAATAAAGCCATCAAATCTATGTGATTTTTGTCACATGGCCGTAGATTCAAACAAACACATGTTTTGGGAATGTACTAACATACAACCTTTTTGGTCAGACGTAAACGAACTATTACATACAAGTAGATTAGACTTCACTATGCACTTAACTTATGAATGTATATCATTCTGTAACGCAAAAGTTCCATGTAAAAATAAAACAAATACTTATTAGCTTTATTTCTACTTGCAAAATTTTTCATTTTTTAAATGCAAGTATGAGTCAACACATCCAACAATAGAAACACTTTAATGCTTATCTTAAACAGACTATTAACATCGAAAAAACAATTGCCCGTATGAAAGACAAACTGGACAAGTTTCACTCGAAATGGAATGACTTTATACAGTAAAGCAGAAATTAAAATAAATCGACCACTCCTATAAACCCATCCTTAGGTTAAAGTATTCCCCACCCCCCATTTTCCAATAACACCTTTGTTATTACTTCTTTTAGGAAAACATGTATTTTTTTAACCTTGTAAAACCACCCTCATTTCATATACCCATATCGACCTATACAACTCCAATACAAAAAATGAAAAACTCTCTGTTGCAGGTATATCGCTAGTAATAGATACATTTGTTTAATTCTCTAATGGATAAAAAAAACTTCTGTCAAAATAGTTTTTAAATGTTATTTTTGAAATTGCATGTACAAATACTTTCGAAAGTGCTAGTTTATGTATATATGTATGTATGTATTTATGTATGGATGTATACATGTAACCTAGATGAATACAAAAATAAAATGAAAAAAAAAAATAAATATGCCTAAAATCATCAATAAATGAAAATAAAAAGCTAAATATTTGTTTACTCCCTCCATATAGACTCCATATGCCATATGGAGTCTATATGGAGGGTGTAAAAAAACGATTTTAGCTCTTTTTTTTCATTTATTGATGCATTTAGGCATATTTAATGTATTTATAGACCTCGGTCCGTTACTTCAACCTGTGTGTCGCACATGTCAGAAACTAAGTAGAAAATATGCTTTACTATGATATTTATTAAACGTGTGTACTGGTTGCATAAGAAACGATCGAGGTTGAGCCGAGTTTCTTATGAAATTAGTCAACGAGTTTAATAAAAAACATATTATAGCATCAGAAATGTTAGATTATATTTATTTCATAAGCACATCATGATACAATGAAGTTGTATTGGTCACCATGCCTTCTTTCTGTAATTAGCTAACTTGCATATTTATTACACTAGTGTATTATGATCTTATTACACTGCGTTATTACACGGCGAGCGCCCATTTAATTCCGCATGTACTCTGAAATATTTGTCAACTTTTTACGCCATTTATGACAAATATTGTAAATGTTGTAAACGTATTTAATGAAATTACGCAGATGTCCGAAGGTACAAAATCGCATGGCGCGTCTCATATGTGGCTGTGACTGACGAAATGAGGCGTATTGGTTTTGCGACCAGTGTAGATCCATACCAGTCTGTCCATCTGCACAGTCTGATCAGGATCTGCACGTTTCGCCATTCCATTAACGAAACACGCATACTGCTTCAAACAAGCGATATAGATTATCATCAGGTTACAGACGTGCGCTATTTAATCAGTAGCCGATTTCATCAAAATTGCAAAGTATATTTATCGAGCAAAGTAATCATTGATTTTTCCGAAATGAATTATTTCATACAGAACTAACATTTGCATATATTTGATGATTAAAACTATGCAGAATTATTATACTGAAAGTATTACTCTATAAATGTAATAAATTAAGTATAATAACAATTAATAAATTTATCCTAAAATTGAAAATTTCTCCCTCAAAGTATTACTTTGCTAGGAAAGTATACTTTGCAATGTTGGTGAAATAGGCTACTGGAGCTAAACTGGCCACATATCCCATATCCCCCAGTGCTCCAGTCTTAGCCACATATATTCTTATCCCGTCAACACAGTGCGTATGTGCCGTGAAACACGGTGCCGCGAAACATGTTTTATATCCTGTCAATACGACCTAATCACTGCGTATGAATATGTGTGGTGGCTGGGGTTATTTCTGTTTGCATTTTAAAGCCATTTGTAGGTGTTGACGGGATGAATAGAATAGTAGGTTAGTGCCGTGAATGGGAATAAATATCTGGCGCGGCACGGAAACGGGATGTGCTCGGCAGAGCCTCGCCCATCCAGTTTCCTAAGCCTTGCCAGATAGTTTTTACCATTCACGGCACTAACCTAATATTCTCTATTTATTTGCTCGTTGAAGTTTAAATTGACTGTGTCTCACATGATGCCGTCTCAGATATCCAATATCCAATTTCGCTTCATACGCAGCAAATGGCATATATACATCATTCTAATGCACTCTATAAATATCACGCAATCTGATTGGCTGATGGTCATACATTACATTACAGGTATATCATTGTTGATGAACGGTCGCAAATTATTTCAATATGTATTCCTACGCCAGTAGTAAAGGAGTGCATGAGAAATAGGTTAACCGCATTGTAATTTTTAAATTTGCTGCGTATATCAGAAAATGATAGGTCGGAAAATCTGTTTAGCGCGTCGCCATTAAACAGATGTTATCCCGTCAACACAGTGCGTATGTGCCGTGAACCACGGTGCCGTGAAACATTTTTGATATCCAGTCAATTCCATTTTTACATAGGGTATACCTATGTATAGGCATCGCCTCCGACAGTTAGCCACGCCCCAAACCCCCCTCGATGCGGTGGTAGGTAGTGATATCTTGGAGTAACCATAACAACAAAGTGCATTGTGTTACTCAACGTTTAACTGTGATACGTAACCGCTAATTGAACATAATATTATGAAAAACTACTTGCACTGCACTATATCAACTACGGATGTTCTACGTACAAAAATACATCGGATTATTTTGTTGCGCGTGATTTGCCCCCATTTGCAGCACAAATCGTGCGGTCATCGCTAAATTTAGTAACAGAGTTAACTCCCCTCCGAATACTCTCCGAAACAAGCGACGCGTTTAACACACAAACTACATCAAGTTTGACCTTCCGACAGCCTATTTTTAAACTCACCCGACACCTGTGCGAAACAAAACTCGCACGTGTAGGTCTAACTGATGTTTAATCCTCATTCTCTCTCTCTATCGATGGATTTACAGTGGATTTTAGTGACATTCCTTAATTTGGCCTGATTGACATTTGCCAACATGAGTGTCAATTCTATGTTCAGGGAAGGGGGTCAATAAGTCCGTATTTAAGGTGATAACTTACAGTCAGGGAACAAATTAATGACAGTATAACACATCCAGCGTATATTAATACCCATATTAATGCTAGCGCGGAGCCATTAAACAGATTTTCCTACCTATCATTTTACGCTGCAAATTTGAAAATTACAATACAGTTAACCCTATAATCGCACCTTTTTATTTGACAAATATTCCAAAAACGTGCGTTGTAGTGAAGTACCATAGTGAAGCTATCAGAAACTGTGATAAGCAAAGGAGATAATTTGGCATGGCATAATTTGACATTTTCACCATACATGTACTAGTAAGGGGAAATTGTGAAAGTTCTTAATTCTTGCTGTGAAATGATCTTACTATAGCGAGTTAGGTTTCAATTATAGACGCAAATGTGATTAATGTAAATGAAAGAATTAAATAACCATCAACTGAAAAAAAGTATTATAAACATTTTTTACCCATCCAGAATTTTTTACAGCCGACTTATATATACAATTAGGTTAGAAATACGATACACAACTACAATTAAACTATTAAATGTTCCTGTTCTGTTTCATCACGTCCTATGCATATTTGAGACCCAGTGCCGTTAAATGAGCAGATCATGATTTCTTTGAAAACAATACTATAAAAAATAAAAACGTATTTTCATCATGGCCCTGTGCAAAGTGGCTTAATTGAAGATATGACGATACTAGGACCGTTGAGTTGTTTTCTTGGTTTCACCCATATAGATACATAAATATCGGATTTCCTATAGGAAAATAGTTTTTTCGCAATAAAATCAATATTTCATGGAATTTCATCATATAATTATTTTTTTTGAGGAGGGTGACTTTTTTGTTATTGATAAAAAAGTACTTACTTTAAAATATTTTTTAGATTTAATGTGTCTAATAGCCAAAAGTTCGTCGGCAGCAAAATATGGTGGCTGATTAGGGACATTTCGCCTCGTCGCTCCGTCGCCACGAAGTTTATCGCTCCTTCGCGGCGACGGAGCAATAAGTATCGCTCCTTCGCGGCGAAGGAGCGACGAGACGCCCCGTCGCTCCGTCGCTCCGTCGCCACGACGGAGCGATAATTATCGCTTCTTCGCGGCGACGGAACGATAAACTTCGTGGCGACGGAGCGATAAACTTCGTGGCGACGGAGCGACGGAGCGAAGTTTAAGGACACTAAACTTCGCCTCGTCGCTCCGTCGCGCTCCGTCGCCACGAAGTTTATCGCTCCGTCGCCGCGAAGAAGCGATAATTATCGCTTCGTCGCTTCGTCGCCACGAAGTGTATCGCTCCGTCGCGGCGAAGGAGCGACGAGGAGAAGTTTAGTGTCCTTAAACTTCGCTCCGTCGCTCCGTCGCCACGAAGTTTATCGCTCCGTCGCCACGAAGTTTATCGCTCCGTCGCCGCGAAGAAGCGATTATTATCGCTCCGTCGTAGCGACGGAGCGACGGGGCGACGAAGCGACGGAGCGACGGGGCGACGGGGCGACGAAGCGACGAAGCGAAGTTTAAGGACACTAAACTTCGTCTCGTCGCTCCTTCGCCGCGAAGGAGCGATAATTATCGCTCCGTCGTCGCAAAGGAGCGATAAACTTCGTGGCGACGGAGCGACGGAGCGACGGAGCGACGAGGCGAAATGTCCCTAATCAGCCACCATAGCAAAACGTGGAACAGACAGAACATGTATATGGTTGAGAATAGAAACAGCCCAGCGGTCCTAGTATCGTCATATATAGAGAATAGTAGGTTAGTGCCGTGAATGGGAAAAAATATCCGGCAAGGCTCAAGCATTTCTTTATTTCTCATCAGAAGTATATGTTGTGACCACTCATTTGAACCGTCTCGCCGAGACGGTTCAAATAAGTGGTCACAACATATACTTTGGTTCAGAAATAAGGAAAATAGATAGAGAATAGTAGGTTAGTGCCGTGAATGGGAAAAAATATCTGGCAAGGCTCAGGAAACGGGATGTGCGAGGCTCTGCCGAGCACATCCCGTTTCCGTGCCTTGCCAGATATTTTTTCCCATTCACGGCACTAACCTACTATTCTATTTATCCTGTCAACACCTACAAATGGCTGTAAAATTCAAAAATTGTATTGACTGGATATCAAAAATGTTTCACGGCACCGTGTTTCACGGCACATACGCACTGTGTTGACGGGATAAATCTTAAATTAACCACTTTACACAGGGCCATGATGAAAACACGTTATTATTTGTTTATACTATTTTTGCAAAATTATCATGACATGCCCCTTTAAGTACTCGTCAGAGGATTCTCCCGCCTAAATGCAACTCTGCAATATTACATGCATACGTGGTCGAAATTTTTCCACGGATAACCAGGCGCCGTATCGATTAACACTCAGACGCCGGTGTAACGCGTTTCCGATGACTCGTGTTTACGAGGCCCCGCATGGATATGGATTGTTTTTATGAATTCGTTCCCACGGAATAACAATTCGTTTCCTCAATTTAACAATTCGTTGCCTCGAATGAACAATTCTTTCCCACGATATAACAATTCGTTCCCACGAATTAACAATTCGTTCCCGTGGGAACGAATTGTTATTTCGTGGGAACGAATTAATAAAAAAAAGAATTCTACGTCCCCTGCGGGGCTCCGTAGATGTTGGCGCAATTGCAATATTTTGTCCGCAATGGGCCATAATGATATGAGACACGCCATGTAATTGTGTACCTTCGGACATCGGCGTAATTTCATGAAATACGTACAAAATGTACAAATGGCGTCAACGGTTAACACAATATTCAGAGTACATGCGGAATTATAATTATATTCCGCATGTACTCTGAAAATGTTGTCAACTTTTGACTTAATTTATGGCGGGTCTCATATGTGGCTGTGACTGGAGAAATGGAGCTTATGGGATTTGGGACCAGTTTAGATGCTGATCAAATACCACACGCCTGTTGTCTGATAACACTCGGATACATTGCGGATGCACAAGCTGATCTGGATCTGCACTGGTTGCAAAACCGATATTATTCCGTCAACACAGTTTGTATGTGCCGTGAAACACGGTGCCGTGAAACATTTTGATATCCAGTCAATACTAGTTTTGCATTTTACAGCCATGTGTAGGTGTTGACAGGATAAATAGAATAGTAGGTTAGTGCCGTGAATGGGAAAACATATCTGGCGCGGCACGGAAACGGGATGTGCTCGGTAGAGCCTCGCCCATCCCGTTTCCTAAACCTTGCCAGATGTATTTTCCCATTCACGGCACTAACCTACTATTCTCTATTTAAAGCCCCATTTCTCCAGTCACAGCCACATATCGCCAGTTTATGCATCGTGTACGTTTCCATCTGAGACGTAGACAATTGGCTGATCAAAATATTGCCATGTGACGCCTGTAAATTGTTCCCGTATGACCTTCAGTTACTACCAATAATGTGTTCCTCATTATGGATGCATTTAATCAGAATTTATCAGATAGAGCTTTGTATTTTGGCCGAATACATTCGGACTGACTACATTTTATCCCGTCAACACAGTGCGTATGTGCCGTGAAACACGGTGCCGTGAAATATTTTTGATATCCTGTCAATACGACCTAATCACTGCGTATGGATATGTGCGGTTGTCATACAAGCAGATTCTCCGACTTTGAGGATGCGGCTGGGGTGATTTTTTTTTTGCTTTTAAAAGCTATCTGTAGGTGTTGACGGGATAAATAGAATAGTAGGTTAGTGCCGTGAATGGGAACACATATATGTCGCGGCTCGGAAACGGGGTGTGCTCGGCAGAGCATCGCCCATCCCGTTTCCTAAGCCTTGCCAGATATGTATTCCCATTCACCGCACTAACCTACTATTCTCTATGACTATCGATTATTTCTGCCAAGTTAACCTTTATAACTGTGAAGATTTGCCACCATCTGCCAAACGGTTCACGAGAAGAAGTAATGTGGAATCTTTATTATAAAGATGACTTTCGACCTTTTGGCGGCCATCTTGGGTGACGTTATTACAAAGTATGCTCCAGAGTATTTGTCTTGTTGATACCTTTGATTTGATATACATGTATGACATCACCATATTCGGTCAAATATGAAACTTGACCCCTACTTGACTCCTCCGGCCCCACGTATGTTTGACACCTGTGTCACCATTTTAACAAACCCGAAACAGCGTCGACTATCGATCAGTCATGCCAAGTTTCGAGCGCTTCGTGAGAATATTTCTTTTTAGCTTTTGACCTACTTTTCCATGGTGGCCATCTTTGATTATGCAACGAGCTTCCATTTTACAAAATGCACGTGTCACCACACATATATGATCTCTGTGAAGTTTGACCAACAGCCCAGCGATTCGGGAGAAGAAGACGTTTGCAATTGTGGATGGACGACGACGGATGACTACGTACGAAGAGCGATAACAATAGCTCATTTGAGCCTTTGGCGCAGGCGAGCTAAAATGCATACGATATGAAAACGATATGCAATCGTTAATGTGTGAAACCAGAACAAATACAGGGCTATAGTGTATGCCTAACGTTTACATAAAACCTATAGTGCCATCATCTAACAAAAAAAAAATATTTTAACAAATTTCGTGCTGAGGATACACCAATTTGTTTGTGGAAAATCTTAACTATTTTCTTTTATATATGTGCTTGGAAGTATATTTCGCGACCAACATTTGAACCGTCTCGTAGAGTGGCCGCAACATATACTTTCATTGCACAATAACAAACATAAAATGTTTTAAAATAATCAAATTCGATATTGTGTATTCCGAATGTAAGAGCTAATTGAATTCGCCAACTAGTCGCTTTTTGTAATAAGCGTTGCGAATGTAAATCAGTTGTGATTTGTTATGTCTGCAATACATCCCCCGTGCAACATCAATTAGTTGTAATGTTAAATGCTACTACATGCACCGCGCTTTGTTCAAGTCACTGTCTATTAACTGATGTTTAAATATATGTATGATCGTACGTTTGAACATAATATAACCACCGAAGTCTACTGTAATAATTGCTATGCCCCGCCACGATAGTGGAGGGGGGCATTTAGTGTTACCATTGTCCGCCCGTCCCGTCCCGTTCGTCCTTCCATTCGCCCGTACGTCACCAACCTTGTAACTCATCTAACTTTTGAACTGTAGAAGCTATAGACCTGGGGTGCGTTTCACTAAACTTCGTACGACTAAAATGTTCGTAAGTGTAAATTTAGGATCGTCTGTAAATTTAAATTGTTGGATTTACATTTATTGATCATAGGCTGCATATGCAGCCTATGCTCACTAAATGTAATTCCAATAATTGTTTACAAGAAAACATTGTTAATGTGAAATTTACAGACTAACATAAGTTTGCACTTACGAACATTTTAGTCGTAAGAAGTTTAGTGAAACGGGCCCCTGAAACTTGGTACGTGTATGTAGCATCCTGGAGATGAGTAGATACGCTAATTTAATTAAATATTTTATTCGAAATCTGGGTCATGGATTATCTCTCACTCTTCGACTTAGACTTTCCCAATTTTGTCTTGTAACTCATAAACGTTTAAACCTTAACAGCAAAGTTTATTTCCCCGGGTCATGGATTTATCTCCCCCTTTTCAACTTCGAATTGTGCAATTTTGGCTTGTAACGCTTACATTTTTTAAAACATTCAAACCGTACTAGCTACAGGCCTAAAACCTGGTATGTAGCTTCCTTATGGTGAGTAGATGCCCACAGTTTACTTCGATTGATTCGACCCCCCACCCAGTCATATATTATCTTGCCTCGTTTACTATCAAAGCGGTAGGTGGGGCATCCGTGTGTTCTATGAACACATATTCTAGTTTCTGTATGCGTTTAACTGTTGATATTGATATATATGTGATCGTACGTTGGAACATATATAACCACTGAAGACTATTGTCCTTATTATGTTCTATATGCGTTTCAGGGGCGGATCCAGCCCAGCATTTGGGTAACGGGCGGTTGTCTAGTTGAGAAGGTAACTCTTGCAAGCTACTCCCGTACCGTCCGTAGCTAGCTGCGGACGGCACGGGACTAATTGCAAGAGTTACCGTTCGCAACTAGGGGGTTGTCCTATTTTTGAGCTCTTCGAAATGCACTTTCCTGTGTTTTACGGCATTTAAGTTCAGACTCCAACTGGTGGTAAACCTGGATCTATTGTAAACTCCGTGGTTGAACGGTTGGGGAGGGGGGGGGGGGGGTGTGCAACGCCGGACCCCCCCCCCCCCCTCTAGATCCACCCCTGCATTTCACATTTGAAATGTAATCATATGATATGCTGCGATTGAATGATATACGAAATTTGCGAACATTGTAAGGATATATCCATAATGCAAAAATAATATTATTTTTCGATAGAATTAAATTTATAAATCAAAATTTAAGAATGAGCATTCTTTTTATTTGGTAAAGTTTGGTCAAATATTGTTTTTATTTACGAAAATAGATTTCTCTATTGGAATTTAACATCGTGGAAAAGAGGTGGAGAACATCGAGGATGAGTTGAACAACGAAAAAAACATGGAAATTGGCTCTAAAACCTGGTTAGATACCTTGGAAATTATATAACTAAGAAAATAATAGTTAAATTTTGAAAATCGGTCCACTGTTTCTGAAATAGGAAAACAATCCATTTTACATCCTCAGAGACATCTGGGGGCCGTTTCACTAAACTTCTTACGATTAAAATGTTCGTAAGAGCAAATTTAGGATCGTCTGGAATATTCAATTGATGGATTTACATTTATTAAGCATAGGCTGCATATGCAGCCTATGCTCAATAAATGTAAATCCATTAATTGTTTGCAAGAAAACGTTGTTAATGCAACATTTACAGACTACATTTTAGTCGTACGAAGTTTAGTTAAACGGCCCCCTGCACTCTATTCACACTGTGAATATCTATATGGGAATTCAACATGTGGAAATTGTTGTTTTCTTTCGCGATACAATCAATATTTTACCAAATTTTACGATGTTAAAAGAATGCTCGGCTTATTCTTAAATTGTTATTAAATTTAATATTATCGAAACAGAAATATAGCAATACTAGAGCACAGTCGATGGCGCGCCGTCGCAATATACCCACTTTTCCAAAATGCTAAGTCGAAAAGGGGGAGATACGTACGGATGGACAGACGGACGGACAACCGTGACGAAACCAATTTTTTTCCAATAAAGTTTCGGTTAGTTTCGTGAAACAGACAATAGATTCGTGTACCGTGACGGTCAACCATTGAAATAAACAAAATCGTAATAAATGCCAAACACCAAACACAAACGTCAATACTTCCAGCACAAAAATATTTACACTATTCCCTAATATTTGATTGGTCAGTAGCAAGTCTCTGTCCAAAATTTATAACCCAGTAAACTCTAATGCCGAACTACTTTCCGTAACCGTCAGACGCAGTTAAAATAATTCTTAAGAAAACGGAAAATAAACACATTTTCTTGGTGCATTTATTTCAAATGCTGGAATTATAAGGAATGAATGGCCTTTTTGTTGAATTTATCGGGGATATAAACTTGGAAAGTCGCGGGAATACTGGACGAGGCCTTAACAAAATTACAATTTTCGAAAAAAAAAAACAACAAATTATTTGTTTGTTTTATATTCGAAAATTATAATTTTTTATCGCTTCGTCCAGTATTCCCGCGACTTTTCCAAGTTTATACCCCGATAAATTCCACAAAAAGGCCATTCATTCCTATAATAAATAGAGAATACCAGTGTATGCTGATAGCAAATGTATCAGGCAAGGCTAGGAAACGCGCAGGAATTCAGAGGCTTGCCGAGGAATTCCTGCCGTTTCCGAGCCGAGCCTGATAAACTTGATATCAAAAGACTCTAGCATGGTATTCTATTTATCAGGTAACGTTTTAGGCTACATAATTAGCAATAACACGGACTTGTTTCCGTGACGTTAATCCACTGACGCAATTCGATAACATCATGTGACACCGACCGACCAATGGAACGTCCGTGTTGACTTCATTGTAACCCGGAAGTTTGTATCGGGTCAATATAATTGGTTATTACTTAGATATCAATTTTTCCCTAGAAATTGCCTGTATTTGCCTACAGCAATAACATACACAGTCCAGACTGATACGGCGTGTTTTCCAGTCTGATACTGAAACTTCTAGTCTGATACTGCCATTTCTAGTCTGATACCATCGTTACTAGTCTGATACCGCCGTTTCCAGTCCGATACCATGTCTCGCGCGCATATTAAACCAGTTCCTTTGGGCATGCGCATTGCGTATGTTTACTTTATCGGCTGCGTAAATTTTGACAGATGCCGGGAATTTAAATGTGTAGGCTCTGTATTTCATCATTCAATCATGGATAACGGTATATATTTTAATATAGGATTATCACAACTGCCGGATGATTGATATTGAAATTGATATCTAAGTAATCTAAGTAATAAAGACGTTAATACGTGTCTTGTTTGATATCGGCCTAGGTATCGTCCCTCGGTAACTTGGTATCAGCCTTCGACCTTCGGTCTCAGGCTGATACCAAGTTACCTCGGGCCGATACCTAGGCCGATATCAAACAAGCCACGTATTAACCTCTAAGTAACACTTGATTCATAATCGTATACATTTAAAGGTACATGCCCACTCAGTAGGCAAACATTTTCTTTACATCTGAGACATGTTCTGGCAAAATAAATATTCATTCACCATTACCCCACGTATTGGTTGGCAGTATTTTATATCAGGCGTAAATTTCCACACTGATATCAGGGGCGGTAACCGTGTTTCCTTAAAATGTTAACGGACATTACTATGTATTCTCTGTATTTATTTTTTGATGTGCAATGAACATACTTTATAATCTGTCGAAAGTATTATTTTTGAAGGTAACTCCTTTAATTAGTATAAATAATTAAAAATTATCAAGCCTCATTTGCATATGAAAATAGCCTGATACCACCGCGCGTCACTATGATTATATCTGTATATTGTAATTTTTAGAACTAGCGGAATAGTGACAGAATTATACACTTATTTAATTTCTATAAAGAACAGTTTGTGCCTACTGAGTGGGCATGTACCTTTAATGCACTTGCACACATTATACATCGAGTGCACACTGTTATATCCAATTACTCTCTATGCACCACCATATAAACTATGCTTTGTGAATACATATATAGCCACTATTGGATTTACCGTGTTTTTACTAACTAAATACATACTTTTATCTAGTTAATATACAGGAATGAACACGAAGGCGTACATTCACGTACACTGCAAAGCACATAAACATACGGTTGCATACTCTGAGCAAACAATAGTCAGGGCTCCAGTAGCCTATTTCACCAACATTGCAAAGTATACTTTAGTAGCAAAGTATACTTTGAGGGAGAAATTTTCAATTTTATGATAAATTTATTAATTTTCATTATACTGAATTTATTACATTATCACAGCCAATTTGGCTGCGATAATGTAATAAATTCAGTATAATAATTCTGCATACTTTTAATCATGAAATATATGCATTTGTTAGTTCTATATGAAATAATGCATTTCAGGAAAAATAAATGATTACTCCCTCAAAGTATACTTTGCTAGTAAAGTATACTTTGCAATGTTGATGAAATAGGCTACAGATAAGGAACTGGTATTGTCACTCCATCATTTCTGAAGCAATTGGGTATTCAAAATTGAAATTGGTATACAATGAAATCACACTACTGTTTACACATCAGAACACAGCAATTATTGCTTCGAAATGAAATACATGTACCAATATGAGTTTTCATGGAAAATAAGAAAAATATGCTATATTTGTGTTGTGTTTATTGTTTTCTGCAGCATGATAAAGGTACCACAACATTTTTATTGCTTTTTGATACTCGCTACTTCTGATTTCAATTGGGTTTTTGGCAATTTTAATTGGGTATTTAAGCAAATACGCAGCTTATCTGACTTGGAACAAAATAAATGCGACATAAAACGTTTACATTCATTTAATGAATGTAACAAATGCGTCATTAAAAAAACAGCCGCCGCCAAAATGAATATAAACACCGTGGTAATTATATGATATTGACTGACATGTCAAAATTCCATTATTGGCTCATTTTTAACAATGTATTGACTTCGTCATGCAATTTTAAACTCACACCAGCGACGTTCGTTGCAGTTAGGCGGCTGTTTCAAGTCTCAAACTGCGTCATGCCAGTACTGTGATTTATCCCGTCAACACAGTGCGTATGTGCCGTGAAACATTTTTGATATCCTGTCAATACGACATAATCACTGCGTATGAATATGTGCGGTTGTCATACTAGTCGATTCTCCGATTTTGAAGATGCGGCTGGGGTTATTTTCTTGTATTTTAAAGCTATTTGTAGGTGTTGACGGGATAAATTGAATAGTAGGTTAGTGCCGTGAATGGGAAAAAAATATCTGGCGCGGCACGGAAACGGGATGGGCTCGGCACAGCCTCGCCCATCCTGTTTCCTAAGCCTTGCCAGATATTGTTTTCCCATTCACGGCACTAACCTACTATTCTCTATAAACACATTTGCTTCGTTCATACCAGTGCCTATGATTTTGTGGCTGTATGTGCCGTATTCAACATAGCAAATGGCATGGCCAAAGGTACACGTAAACTAAAATTAGACACACAAAATAAAAATAAACCAAACAAGATGTATCCAAATTGATACCAAATAAACAAACAAGCGTTCATCGGTAATATAGTATTCAACAGATGGTGAGCTTCACACATTGCCCCGCGGTGTACCCCCCCCCCCCGCCCCCATCCTACAAATAAAATAAACACAAGCGAAATAGACAACCAATGAATGCAATGAATGCGTCAATAGAATAAGAATAGAAACGAAAATAAAGCACACCCCTCCCCACCCCGCCGGTGATAATAAATTGCAATTTTCGAAGAAAAAAAAAAAGGATATTTTCTTTTTTTTTTATAAAATTGTAATTTTTTATCGCCAACTGGGCAATCACATGTTCCAGAGGGCCGTTTCAACTAAACTTCTTAACACTAAAATGTTCGTAAGTGCAAATTTAGGATCGTCTGGAAGCATCAATTGATGGATTTATATTTATTGAGCATAGCCTATGCTAAATAAATTTAAATCCAATAATTGTTTACAAGAAAACATTGTTAATGTGAAATTTACAGACTATCATAATTTTAAAATATTTATTAATATTTCAGTATATCGATGGTCTATTAACATAAGGTCGTAATTGCTATCAGGCCCGCAAGCAGGGGGGGGGGGGGGGGGGGGGGGGGGGGGGGGGTAGTGGGGGGGGGGGGGGGGGGGGGGGGGGGGGGTGCGACGTGTGCACACCCCCTTAAATTCGCCGAGGTCCACTATTTTTCAAACAGTAATCTCAACAAATCTTGAAATGCATTTAATATACAGGTAATTTGCATGAAAATGTCACAATTTACCACCGTTGAAATCCGAATTTAAATGACATTTCAGGCCATCTAGGTTTAAACAATTTCAGGAGGTGCGTCAGGGGCGAGCCCCATGTAGTGGCGCGAGTACGCTAGGGGGGTACCCCCCTAGCGTACTCGCGCCATTACATGGGGCTCGCCACTGACGCACCCTCCTGACGCACCCCCCAATAGAAAATCCTGCGTACGGGCCTGTGCTATATGCTTTAGCATAGCAGTTACGATCTTATGTTACTAGACCATCGATATGATAACCGCCGAAAACACTGCATTTGTTCATTCGTGTCAAGGCCTGCAGCTGTAAACGTCCTACTAATTCTGGTTTATTTCATAAGTTACAATTCAGTAGTTAAACAATATGCCCCCTTATGCGCCTCGGTACATGTACGCGTGTTAATAACAACACATTCCTATCGTTTATACAACGCTGAATAGTTACATACGAGGTCGTTCAGAAGTATAGGCTTTGTGTAAATGTGTATTGGTTTTCTGCCCCGTACACAGGGGTGGATCCAGCATTTAATGAACGGTGGGGGCGGAGGGTTGTCTAGTTGCGAAGGTAACTCTTGCAATCTACTCCCGTACCGTCCGTAGCTATATATGCTTATGATATGATTATACACCTCCTTTGCTACTCTAGTCGAGTGTGTACACGGACTTGGCTAGTTTATCTGCGGTATTGTCTACACATTGCCAGCATAGACATAGCCTCTGTTTCAAGGTGCATGATCACGTGGTTACAACAACAACTACGTCGCCCACTCCAAAGTAAGTATTATTTGATATTTTCCTTAATATGCAAGGGATTTTAATGAAATATGGCGCAGCAAACGCGTCTTCATGAGCTGCATTTGATGGTCTAGGACGTTTGGCACAGACTTATGTCGTTTTTGCGAAGAATCGATGTCCGTGTCTCCGACACGGAAATCGATTCTTCGCAAAAACGACAGAAGTTTGGGTGAAAATACAGAGACCACCAAATGCAGCTTAACAAGACGCGTTTGACGTTCCATATTTGATCAAAATCCGTTACGTAATAAGGACACTATAAAATAATACGTACTTTGAATCGGTACTTGTTGTTGTTGTTAGTACCACGTGATCATACACCGTGTGTTTGCACGGCCTTACAATAAAGCCGGCGACTAAGTTAATGCGGAAAATTATGATGGTACATGTAGTTTGTGTATGATCACGTGGTTACAACAACAACCACAAGTTCTGAAACTTCCAGAAGCCCTCCGTTTCAAAGTACGTATTCGTTTATTTTGTCCTTATTACGTAACGGATTGTGATGAAATATGGCGCATCAAACGCTTCTTGTTAGGCTGAATTTGGTGGTCACGGCACTTTGGCCCAAACTTCTGTCGTTTTTGCGAATAATCGAGTTCCGTGTTTACTGTCAATACTGACGAGAAAATCGATTCGTCGCAACAAATGACATAAGTATGTGCCGAAGTTCCGAGACCAACAAATGCAGGTCAAGCATACGCGTTTGATGCGCCATATTTCATCAAAATCCGTTGCATATTAAGGAAAATATCAAATAATATTTAATTTGGAGTGGACGCGCTTTCAACACTTTCAGACATTGTTGTTGATGTGGTAACCACGTGATCATGCACCGTAATATTGAGCTAAACCAAAAGCGCAAACTACACCAATACGTGCATTATCTGGAGCATATTTCACCAACATTGCAAAGTATACTTATCTAGCAAAGTATACTTTGAGGGAGATATTTTCAATTTTAGGATAAATTAATGAATTTTTATTATACTGAATTTATTACATTATCACAGCCATTTTGGCTGTGATAATGTAATACATTCAGTATAATAATTATGTATACTTGTAATCATCAAATATATGCAGTCGTTAGTTCTATATGAAATAATGAATTTCAGGAAAAATAAATGATTACTCCCTCAAAGTATACTTTGCTAGAAAAGTAAACTTTGCAATTTTGATGAAATCGGCTACTGGAGCAAGTTGGGCAAGTATGCTAGCCAAATATATTGATATATAAAAATAATATTTTCTGTCAATTGCCAAGAATTAATTGTTGTAGAGATACATGTACGTTCAACATATTCCAATGAAAATAAGCAATTTTCTAACAGATTTATGACGTTCTTCAATTCTTATTTTGTATGTATAATATGAATTTTGAGATGTATATGTTGGATAAAAGTATTTTGTGAAGCTACCGTTTATTTTCATAAACCGTTCGTTCATCATGAATGCCGTTATGAAAGGACGTCACGTGTTTGCTTGGGGTTCCTAAAAACATGCGTTAGTATATCTATGAATTTGCCTTACAACTAAGAATTTTAGAACTTCATAATTGCGTTCAGAACATAGGGCTTTATATGTCGTTATGTACTTAAGAATGTATGTAAATTTCTCAGAATATATTTTTTATATACAATTTACTTTACAAATATTCAGAGCAAATGCAGAATATGATCAATATAATTCCGCAGTTGCTTTGAAGATTTCACCAACTTTCTACATCATTCATGGGCAATATCACAATTTTTGTAAATATGTTTCATGAAAAAATCGCACATTCAAACTCACATGGCTTGTCTGGTATGACAACACTAATAACCGTATGACTTGGTTCAAATGTTTGAATTCTTGTTCGCTGAAGCGGATCAAATAATGCTTGTTGTCGAGTATGTATATGTTATTTGATTTATATGTGAATATATGCACGAGTTCCGCAGTGTGCGATATTGCGCGACTTTAGGAGAGCAATATCCAAGGTGTATGATCACGTGGTACTAACAACAACAACAAGTACTGAAATTTCCAGAATGCATCTGATTCAAAGTACGTATTCTTTTATAGTGTCCTTATGACGTAATGATTTTGATGACATATGGCGCATCAAACGCGTCTTGTTAGGCTGCATTTGGTGACCTCTGTATTTTCGCCCAAACGTCTGTCGTTTTTGCGAAGAATCGATTTCCGTGTCCCGACACGGAAATCGATTCTTCGCAAAAACGAAATAATTCTTTGCCAAACTCACTGGACCACCAAATACAGCTCATGAAGACGCGTTTGCTGCGTCATATTTCATAAAAATTCGTTGCATATTAAGGAAAATATCAAATAATACTTACTTTGGAGTGGGCGACGTTGTTGTTGTTGTAACCACGTGATCATGCACCTTGATATCGTTGCGCGGCGGAACGAGTGGCATTGAATTGAAAAAAGCATAGGTTATTTGATTTTTATGTGGATATATTCACGAGTTCCGCAGCGTGTGATATTGCGCGACTTTAGGAGCACACTATCGTTGCGCGGCCGAGCGAGTGGCATGTATCCACATTCAAATCAAATAACTTGTTTTATTATATACGTATGTTGAACCTTATATGTCACAGAAACGAATATATCGCACGTGTGATATTTTCGTGCGAATGCGTCATACATGGTGAATAATACGTACGAATACATCACACAAAAGTGTGTCGTTTACGTTTGGCATCACTACCCCTTGCAACAAAAACGAATGTGTCACATGTTACAAAAACGCTAACAAAAATTAATAAAATATTGTCCAGACGAATATGTCACATGAAGTTTCGGAATTTACTAATATCTGCCATACAGTCGAAATGTGTGCATTAAATGAAGGAGGCAATGATGCGGTTAATTTAACCTAGCTAGTTCATTCTCCTATCGCACGAAGCCGTTATGTAAGACCGTGAAAAAGGGTGCATTGAGTGTGAGTGCCCTTTTCACGGTCTTACATAAATACATTAGGTAGGTAGGTCATGCCTTTTGTATTTGAATATTTGTGCAAAGCCGAATAAGCATATGCAACTTTTAAATGACACCCAGCTTATGGTTGTGATGATGCATTCCGCAAGGTCACAGTTTAAAGGGCATGCATGCATTCGAAGGTAAAATATGTCTGAAAATTATGCCATAATATCTGTGTAAATAGTACTAAATACCCGCTCCCCCACCCTCGCATAGTCCTCCCCCCCCCCCGAGAAATAGAGGGGTTTTAAATAAGAATGCTGTTAAATCCAGTAAATATCCCGGAAAATGCCCCACAGTGCAGGGCCATTTGGTTGGTGAACATGGCATCATATTTGTTTACCACCCGCAATGAGTTGTGGGGGTCATACTGGAGTCAGATTGTCCGTCCGTCCGTCCGTTCGTCCGTCCGTCCGTGTGTGTGTGTGTGCGTCCGTAAACTTAACATCAGAGAAATATTGTTATAACTTCTATTTCCTTCATCTAAAATGCTTAATATGTCACACATGCATTCCTGTAAGGCTCTACCATGCTGTGCCAAATCCACGACCGTCCAACTCCCGCTGATCCCAAGGTCAAGGTCCACTAGTTAGTCTCTTTACAAAACTTAACATCAGAGAAATATGTTATAACTTCTATTTCCTTCATCTGAAATGCTTAATATTTCACACGTGTTTTTCTGTAAGGCTCTACTACCATGCTGTGCCAAATCCACGACCGTCGAACCCCCGCTGATCCCAATGTCAAGGTCAAATACATAGTCTCTTTACAAAACTTAACATCAGAAATATGTTGTAACTTCTATACTTTCATCGAAAATTCTTAATATTTCACACATGAATTTCTGTAAGGTTATACTATCATGCTGTGATATATTCCCGCTGATCTCGAGGTCAAGGTCACATATTTAGTCTCTTTACAAAATTTAACATCAGAGACATCCGTTATAACTTATATTTCCTTGCTCGGATCTGCTTCACATTACACACACGCATTGCTCCAATGGACCTCTACCACGTTCATGCCGCTCCCGCTAAGCCCAGAGTCAAGGTCACGAGCCCACACACTTGGAAATGTTTACATATTTAGGGGTACCTGGGCCCACGCGGGGGGTATTCCGTAAGCCTCGCTTACTGACCAATCTAGTTAGCAACAGTTAAAGAACCTGTAATGTCACCGCAGTGCGGGACATCATCGGCGGTTAAAGCCCCGGGTGTATGCCCAGATAATGCCCCGCTACTACCCTGGAGGGGACTGGTGCGGGAATATACATTGACTGATGATAAAATATGCTTTTAAAATCTAAAGCTGATCTCATTTAATCATCTAAATAGAACACCCAATGATTGGAACATTATTTTATCCCGTCAACACAGTGCGTATGTGCCGTGAAACACGGTGCCGTGAAACATTTTTGATATCCATTCAATACTAGTTTTGCATTTTACAGCCATTTGTAGGTGTTGACGGGATAAATAGAATAGTAGGTTAGTGCCGTGAATGGGAAAAATATCTGGCGCGGCACGGAAACGGGATGTGCTCGGCAGAGCCTCGCCCATCCCGTTTCCTAAGCCTTGCCAGATATTTTTTCCCATTCACGGCACTAACCTACTATTCTCTATATATTTGAGTCGCGTCGCGTGAAACCTGTATTCGGGATTTTTTTTGTGAATATGAAATTTTGTTACTACGACAATGGTATTTGTATGATGAATTTAACGCTTTTTATTTGATCATGATATCTGCAATATTCATTAAGATATTATAGTTTATACAACACCACTATGCAGGTCGTTTGAGCAAAAGAGACGTCACGTAAAAGCGACGTCATGCGACGTTATATGACGTTACAGTATCTACCGTTACACATAGAGTATACGCCAACATTTGTAACAACAGTTTGCAAGTTGACATAATCGAACTAGAAGCACGTTTGACATTGAATAATGAATGTAAAGACGGATGAGCTTGAGTCTTTTGGTAACACATGAATGTGCAAAGCGAAACCGGCAAGTTCAGTTCATGTACCAGCAAGTATGAGCGTGCGCGGGTACGCGAATTATGTATGCTGATTTCTTCTTTTTGACGTGTTTACTGAGCGTTTTAACAATTTATAATTGTAGAAAACCACGGAAGTATATTGATTAACTGATTAGTTGACCGTTTAGTTGAACATATACGACCGTTTAGGTCAACATGTACAAATGGAAATACACATACATACGGGGAGAACAATACGTTCAACATTTAATTACATTAAAACTAGACCACAGTCGATGGCGCGCCATCGCAATATACCCACGTTTCCCAAATGCGAAGTGTTGAAAAGGGGGAGATAATTCATGACCGGGGATCGAATCAAAAATCGAAATTCACTGCGCATCTACACACCAGAAGGAAGGCACACACCAAGTTTCAAGTCCCTACCTATTACGGTTAAAACATTTTACTTCTTACAAGAAACGTGACGGACGGACAGACGGACGGGCAACCGTCACGAAAACAATATACCCATTTAGTTTTTTTAAAAAGTCGGTATATAAACTGTTTGCTCTGAAATGCAGTGTTCATGTTTGATGTCAGGCACCCTTACTTCCATACGTTACTCAATGTGTACAGTTCACGGTCACTCGAATAGCGTGAGAGCAAATGTTTACATGTATCGTTTACATGTAATTTCTACTCCATCGCAGTCTCTCACTCGGCTAGTGGGATACCACTTTCAAGGGTAGCGCTTGTGAGTGTTACGGTAGCATTTTGTCTTTTGGAGACTCAACTCAAAATGCGAGGTTCCCAAAGTACGAAGCAATGAAAGGGTAAAAGATATAAAATAATAACAAGACCCCAAGTCAAGAGATCCTTGATAATCGCCGAACAATACTAGAAGTTCATTACTCTAATGTCCCCAACATGTTGCCTTGAAATATAATCCCACAGTTAGTGTATCTAGTTCTTGATTTTTTTGTATTTATTTGCATTTGTCACGACTTGACACATTGTCACTAACTTTCCGGGATACAAATGTCCCCAGCATATGTTGCCTTGAAATATCATCTCACCGTATCTATTTCTTATATTAACATGCCATACATTCTGATTGATGCTTTTCATATTCAGATAATATAAACGTCTAATGTTCTCGACATCGTCCCGCTTACAGCTATACTTGGACCACCTGCTGAAAAAATCGGACCTTACAATATCTGCAATAAATGTACGATCGGCGACCCATATCCTGTCGGCAATCGAGAAAGGATTCCCCAGTGACTGACTGGCGAACATCGTATGATCTGATCAGACGGCGCATATGCACAGATGGGACTTATATGTGGCTATGCTAGTCGTAACATCCATGGCTTTGTTTTTTTTTGTTGCAGGTGATATTCTTTTCTTAAAATCGGTAAAGGTTGCGCTAAATTTTAATTTTATACATTATATTAGTAAAGAAGAATTGAGCAATAGATTGAAAATTTGCGTCGAGTTAACCAGATCTGAAATATATAGTTGTGCGGGAAACCGGGCCCAGGCTACATCGGTCTACAAATATGTTGCCGACCATCTGTATGTAAATACAAAATGTAGCTTACACAGAGTTTTCACCTGTAAATGGTGGTCGATAACAGTTAATGCTCGATTATTGATATATTTGGGAATGTATATTACACTGAACTAAGGTTCAAATACAATTTAAACGAATTTATAGTGCTCACATTGGTAACATGCATTACAATAATAAAAACACCGAGGTGCGTTGTTGTTCTGTTCGTTAGATAACTTTAACACCACGGAACAAAACTAACATGGCGGTCTGACAAACGTCGATAATTGGAAATCTCGGCTGAAATTACGTCAGCTACGTTCACGTCATATCTTGTGACGTCGTTAGACTCCCGTAGACAAGTTTTCTCGCGACACGGCTCATATGTAAAGTGTATTGGACATGTAAATATTGAACAGGCGAAACTGATCATCGGTTAACAATTTGTTCCATAATGTTTTATATTTAGTTACTATTATCATAGAAGTTTACATTTCATACGATAGAGTCTGTATCACAGACATGGAGATGAAAAAGTAATTTATCCCGTCAACACAGTGCGTATGTGCCGTGAAACACGGTGCCGTGAAATATTTTTGATATCCAGTCAATAATATTTTTGCATTTTACAGCCATTTGTAGGTGTTGACGGGATAAATAGAATAGTAGGTTAGTGCCGTGAATGGGAAAAACTATCTGGCGCGGCACGAAAACGGGATGTGCTCGGCAGAGCCTCGCCCATCCCGTTTCCTGAGCCTTGCCAGATATTTTTCCCATTCACGGCACTAACCTACTATTCTCTATATAACCAGAGGCCCAAATTGGCCTGCTTCGCTCACCTGAAATTATTATCTACATTATAAAGTAAGTGAGAAATGGTCCAGACTGTCTATTACATGTATATATACCATCAACATTGTTCTGTCCACCATAGTAATAGTTGGCTTGAAACATAAAACTTGAGAACAATGTAAACAGTATAATGCTTATAAAACAGCATTAACAAATTTGATACAGAACAAATATGAATACATGATAAACGGTATATATAACAGACAGTCTGATGCACAAGGAAAATACGCTTGAAATCACTAATAAACTTGCGGCGGGCGGTCATCTTAAATTATGTAATCATCCGATATTGACCAAAAATGTTCCAGAGTGATCGTCTTGTCGATACCGTTGAGTTGATATATGACATGACCATAAACGGGAAAATCTGAAATTTGACCCCTACTTGAGCCTTCCGGTCCGCCCTTTCTTGACACAGGGGCCACCATTTTAACAAATCGTTAACTATCGATCATTCCTACCAAGTGTCATCGAAATCCGTCTGGCCGTTCGTGAGAAGTTTTTTTAAGAATTTTACATACTTTTTGACGGCGGCCATTTTGGATTATGCGATGATCTCCATTTTAACAAATATATGCAAAGTTTTCACCCACGGACCATAACTGTGAAGTTTGTCCAATATCAGCCGGGCGGTTCATGAAAATAAGACGTTTCAAATCTCTAATAAAATAATGACCTTTTGACCTTTCGGCGGTCATCTTGGATTACGTAATGATCAGAGTTCGACATTAAATGCTCCAAAGTGATCGTCTTGTCGATACATTCGATTTGATAATGATATGACCATATTCGGTCAAGTTTGAAATTTGCGATTGTGTGACATATTCGTTTATACCAAAAAGTGAAACATATTTGGGTGAGATTTTCGGTTTGTGATGTATTCGGCCGAATTCGGCCAGTGTTCACCGAAATGTGTGACGCATTCGCACGAATATATCACACGTGTGATATATTCGTTTCTGTGACATATAAGGTTCAACATACGTACATCATTCGCAGTGCATATATATATGAGCCGCGCCATGCGAAAACCGGGCTTAATGACAACATTTTCAGTGTTTACTTTTTCGCGTATTCTGAATTGTACATCTTTTAAAAGCCATATGTCGCCAAAATTATCAATGTATCCCAATTATTTTTCATTTTAGAAGTATTTTTTATGACGCGTGGTAAAAACTTATATGACGTTTTAGATCAATGACGTTGAAATTACGACGTTTTTATCAGCGGCGTATACAAGGGTGTTGACAAAATACCCGGACAAGTCCTATAGATGTGTCATCTTTTATCGAATTTCAACACCAAATTTGGATATCTCGTAGCCTTTCTAAGTGTTTCCCATTAGGCCAAGACAAAGTATGAATATAATGTTTATTGCAGTTGCTATTCATGTAACGTCATGTTTTGGATTGCGGCCCAAGTAACGTAATTCCGTATGAATAATTTTCAAATAAGGAATTGCTGCAAATGGAGTATTTGTTTGTAGAAGAGTGCACGTGTGTAGAGCCGGTTTTTGTAAACCCCCGGTTTTTGTAACCCTAAATATTAATATTGCGATACATGAAATAAGATTGCTTCAAACTTTAAATAAGGTATGTTTGGGCCCGGTCCGAAGTTCCGAGTTCGATACTTAAGCCGTTGGACGGTGGCAGAGTTCAAATTTAACTCTGTCGTTTTTTCCAATTGTTTATACATTATTGCCGAGTGACAGAAAATGTAATAGACTTTTCACGGCATAGGGTTAACAAAAACCGGGGTAACAAAAACCGTTGACGTACGCACCGGTTTTTGTAAACCCCCGGTCTTTGTAACCCCAAATATTAATGTTGCGATACATGAAATATGATTGCTTCAAACCTTAATTAAAGTATGTTTGTGCCTGACTGGACGTTCCGAGTTCGATACTCAAGTCTTTGGGCGGTGGCCGAGCGCAAATTTAACTTGTTTTTACCAAAAATGTCTACACTATAGCCGCGTGACTGAAAATGTAATAGATTTTCAAGTGTTGAACTCAAGCTTTTCCACCTCCGAGTAAGATAACATATGATGTTAATATTGCGATACGCGAGATATGCTTGGTAACTGCATACCTGAAAATAAGGTATGTATAGGCTGATCCTACCTTCTAAGTTCGATACTCAAGCTTATCTCAAGGAAAATTTAACTCGGTGTGTTTTCAACTTTTCCTACACTATATTGCTCGACTGGCAGACTCGAATGTCATTTTTTTAATTGTTCTATATCGTAGCAGAGTGACAGAAAACGTAAGATATTTCTCATGGCATATGGATGATAAAAACCAGGTGTTACAAACACCCTGAACGTACGCGACGGTTGTGCTAAAAACGCGTTTGTGTAGCCCCAAATAGCATTATTACGATATAGCAAAGTATCGTTCGTGCGGGTGGCTGTATACCTTAATGTTTCGAGCTCGATACTTAAGGTTTTTGGCCGTTGCCAAGTGACAGGTTTACTGCATTCATTTTGTTTTCTAATTCTTTCTATGCTACAGCAGAATGACAGAAAATGTAAATGAATTGGTTCGTTATTTCTTTCTTATTCTGTACTTTAACTATTTTATTTCCACAGAGTGTATGCTAATTTGTACACCTTCAACCGTATGGTGTGTGCGGGTATTATGTACAGCAAACTGACGTCAACTGTGGAGATGTCACTTCGTCTACTGACATCCGAAACGTTTTGGTTTTACGCTTTTTTCACCGACAAATCTTCATATATCAGCTCGTGAGTTCCTGCCTCAAGTATCAAGATGATGGTTCAAGAGCAGTACCTACAGACAGAATGTATGTATAAATGTATTATACCTTGTGCCAACAAGAACCACGCTACCCCACCATGTGGAACTTTTGGTGAGTACAATTCTGCGAAACATTAGCATATTGTCGATAAATCCATTCGTCTGTCTGATGTAACGATCTATCTAATATTTGCAAAGTGTTTACTAGTGATTGTGTTCTTTGGCCTGCCAGGCCGTGACTCATCTTCTAGGTCCGTTCGACCCCGTTTAAATTCGGTAACCCAACATTTGACCGGCGTGTACGAAGGATCAGAATATTCATATACACTAACAAGCCGTACATGAATCTCCATGCCCGTTTTCCCTTTCTTCCAGATACAAATACATGTATCTAATCACAGCTCTGTACTTAATTCGACTTGAAACTGCTACAGTCCCCACTTGCCATGTTTGACATTCAATACCTCAGATATGACTGATCAAAATTTGACAAGCACATGCCTACTGACTCATATATAGTCAATGTACAAACCATGAATCCCGTGCAAATTATTCGCATCAGTAAGTTATCGAGGTCTGTTATATAGACGTGTGCAATGCTGATAATGTTTTGCAATAAAGTTGTTGTAGAGTTTCAATCCGGTATGTATTTGTGTCTGATCTACAGAAAAACGATAGTCAGTGGTAACTGAATCAGTAAAAGGAATTACGTCTCTACTAATGCTTTTGTTCTCCAGATACAGATAAGTTAAATTTAGCATACTATTTCCTCGATTTGCTGTTTAGGACATCCAAACCAGAGATACAATTGTGATAATTATCCGACAAACGTCTGTTTATGACCAAGTTACGTGTCTGTCCATATAATAGTCAATGATGTATCTGACAATGTTTTTCTTTTGGCAAATGTTTTTTAAACATAATGGGGATTTCTTTATTTCCAAAACATATGCTATGTTGACTCTATGTAAATTGATAAAAAATGGCTTAATACTAAAATTTTCCCCAAAACGTGCATTAACTAATGATGAAATCCATCGAAATATATATTTTACAGATTGATAAATTGTTTCAATGTGAAAAGATTGTTTTTCTTTTTCTCAAAAGGTGATATAGTTCCTTTAACTATAGCGAAGTCAGGTCACATATTACAGATTTTTTATTGCGTCTAAATGGCGCCAGTTATTTGCTGTTGACTATCCCATAATTTATTAGCAGGCCTACATGTTGATAGCATACGTGCAGCACAACGAACATTTGATTTTATGGATTGAATGGTCAGTGGTATTGTGATTTACAATAAAGTTGCATGTTTCCCCCAACTACTGCTTTGTAGACCGTGCGCCAGAACTGGTCCAGGCTCTAGCCTATACAATGTACCCCTGCTTACAATCAGAGAGCGAGTATTTTTGACAATCGAGATCGGTTTCATACCTACGGAGCACAGGATTGGACGAATAATTATTTTTTATTAATTCGTTCCCACGAAATAACAAATCGTTCTCACGAAATAACAATTCGTTCCCTCAATTTAACAATCATTCCCACGCTATAACAATTCGTACTCACGATATAACAATCCATTCCCTCGAATTAACAATTCGTTCCCACGATATATGCCGTTTAAGCGTTTAATAGACAATATGCTAATGTTTCGCAGAATTGTACTCACCAAAAGTTCCACATGGTGGGGTAGCGGGTTTCTTGTTGGCACAAGGTATAATACATGTATACATACATTCTGTCTGTAGGTACTGCTACTTGACCCATCATCTTGATACTTGAGGCAGGAACTCACGAGCTGATATATGAAGATTTGTCGATGAAAAAAGCGTAAAACCAAAACGTTTCGGATGTCAGTAGACGAAGTGACATCTCCACAGTTGACGTCAGTTTGCTGTACATAATACCCGCACACACCATACGGTTGAAGGTGTACAAATGAACATACACTCTGTAGAAATAAAATAGTTAAAGTACAGAATAAGAAAGAAATAACGAACCAATTCATTTACATTTTCTGTCATTCTGCTGTAGAATAGAAAGAATTTGAAAACAAAATGAATGCAGTAAACCTGTCACTTGGCAACGGCCAAAAACCTTAAGATCGAGCTCGAAACATTAAGGTTTAAGTATACAGCCACCCACACGAACGATACTTTGCCATATCGTAATAATGCTATTTGGGGCTACACAAACGGGTTTTTAGCACAACCGTCGCGTACGTTCAGGGTGTTTGTAACACCTGGTTTTTATCATCCATATGCCATGAGAAATATCTTACGTTTTCTGTCACTCTGCTACGATATAGAACAATTAAAAAAATGACATTCGAGTCTGCCAGTCGAGCAATATAGTGTAGGAAAAGTTGAAAACATACCGAGTTAAATTTTCCTTGAGATAAGCTTGAGTCTCGAACTTAGAAGGTAGGATCAGCCTATACATACCTTATTTTCAGGTATGCAGTTACCAAGCATATCTCGTGTATCGCAATATTAACATCATATGTTATCTTACTCGGAGGTGGAAAAGCTTGAGTTCAACACTTGAAAGTCTATTACATTTTCAGTCACGCGGCTATAGTGTAGACATTTTTGGTAAAAACAAGTTAAATTTGCGCTCGGCCACCGCCCAAAGACTTGAGTATCGAACTCGGAACGTCGAGTCAGGCACAAACATACTTTATTTAATGTTTGAAGCAATCATGTTTCATGTATCGCAATATTAATATTTGGGGTTACAAAAACCGGGGTTTACAAAAACCGACGCGTAAGTCAACGGTTTTTGTTACCCCCGGTTTTTGTTAACCCTATGCCGTGAAAAGTCTATTACATTTTCTGTCACTCGGCAATAGTGTAGAAAAGGTTGAAAAAACGACTGAGTGAAATTTGTGCTCGGCCACCGTCCAACGGCTTGAGTATCGAACTCGGAACTTCGAGTCAGGCACAAACATACTTTATTTAACGTTTGAAGCAATCATGTTTCATGTATCGCAATATTAATATTTGGGGTTACAAAAACCGGGGGTTTACAAAAACCGGCGCGTAAGTCAACGGTTTTTGTTACCCCCGGTTTTTGTTAACCCTATGCCGTGAAAAGTCTATTACATTTTCTATCACTCGGCAATAGTGTAGAAAAGGTTGAAAAAACGACTAAGTTAAATTTGTGCTCGGCCACCGCCCAACGGCTTAAGTATCGAACTCGGAACTTCGGACCGGGCCCAAACATACTTTATTTAAGGTTTGAAGCAATCTTATTTCATGTATCGCAATATTAATATTTGGGGTTACAAAAACCGGGGGTTTACAAAAACGGGCGCGTACGTCAACGGTTTTTGTTACCCCCGGTTTTTGTTAACGGGGTTTACAAAAACCGGCTCTACACACGTGTACATCTGCAGTAGGCGGCTTATAACATTAATTTTGTGACAAAACAAGACCAGATTTGGTAGCGTGATACCTTATTATTGTTGCCAGGCAGGTGTCTTTCTTGAGGATCGCATTACCATCGCCTGATTCAGACATACATTATTATGCAGTCAAGTGATAAGCTGATGATTTGATACTACAAATCGTGCGAAAAGCAAGTTTATGACCATCAAATTTCCAATTAATTTCAAGACTTTTCGAAAACTCCACCGACCTCACTGTGTGTTTTGTGCATTATGTATTGCTTATACACAAACAATGAAGGAGCTGCATTGAAATCACCGATTCTCAATCTATTAGAGAGATTTTGATGCATTTGTTTTGCCAAATTCAATACAAACCCTGGATATATATATGTCATTATATTGTAAGGATCATGGCCATGTGCCCTTTGTCACTTGTTACCAGGCGCGGATCCAGGATTTCTGGTTAGGGGGGGAGGGGGCGTAACAATTTTGGAATACTTGACTATATTATCGAAGCTCGGGATAGCGCTAGGGGGGTCCTGGGGCATTTCCCCCGGATTTTTCTTAAAATCTACATCGCATTTCCTGCGTTCTGGCCCATTTTGGAGCAAAATAAGTGCCTTGTAGCTTGTAAAAAATCTTTACTCGGCGAATTTTAGGGGGGGGGGGGGGGCGCCGGGTCCCCCCACCTGAATCCGCCCATGGTTACCCCACCCATATTTAAACACTGCAAACTGTAATGTACTATGACATGAGAACATGTTGAATATTTAACCAAGATTACCGACACATGTTGATTAGTTGTAGAGGTTACTTGGAGGTTGAGATTCCCATTATTGTTCTCTGTTTGACAGGTGTTCATTTCTGCCACAATGTGGAAATGACATATTCTGCACCGCATAATCCGATATTCAGTCTGTATAAAATACGTTAATTGTTGTTACATGTTAGTTAAAACTTTATTAAACTTGTTGAATTGTCATTCGTTCTCGTATTCTATTATCATCCAATATTTAGTTGATAGTTGATCCTTGTTGATGCGGAGCTACCAAACCCGATATCTGGATAATCATCCTGACAAAAACCAGACTGCAGGTCCCTTACAATATATTTGAGTGTCTACCTCCGTTTATGATAAAATGAGTGGCATTAAATGGTATATCATTCGCTGAGTACTGGATTGAATTGTTCAAAAGTGTCTTAATTTACCAAGACAATAGATGGTAATATCGTTGGCATACACTAGGTTGTTCATATTTAAGATTATTAAGGATTAAAGGTGCAGTGTAAGCGAGGACTTCGCTGATATGTAGCCAGTTAAATTATGCGTTCACCATTTTGAATTCATAAGGATAACCGACGAAAAAGAGTGACAATGTCAAAGAACGACAGTTAGGCGACAATGCACAGCGCCTGAAGCATTTCTAAGTCATTGATGCTATGAGGAACTCGTGCAAGTATCATTGCTATAATATTTTGTCAAGACACCATGGCCATAACGTCACACATGTATTCACGTTCAGTGACGTCACAGGTACGTGCCGTCAAGTCATGACGTCATAATATGTGTACTAAGGTGCAAGGCATCGCGTCTCATATAAGTGAAAGTTTCAGTAAGTTATACTTTTCAGTTTTCTGTTCACACTTAATGTTAATTGACACCAGTAAACTAAACGTAAATGGGAGGGCAAAATGTGAACGTTTACAGCGACGCTGCAAACGTTGTTTTTCCGACGTCGTTTACCGCTTTTCATGACGTTGTCATTAAGCCCGGTTTTCGTATGGCGCGGCCCATATGTACTTTCGTTTCCGATTTAGAAGGAACTATTTTGCAATGTGAAGCGTAGTTGCGTCACTGACCAATATCAATATGAAAACATATTTACGTCTTAGTTGCATTGTGTGTCAATGGGAAACGAAAGTACATATATAATAAAGAATACAAGTATATATAATATAGCGCTGATCCAAGCATACCGACATCACGTACATACAATTATGTACACACATACATGTATATTGTTACATAACTGCCGTTGTTTGACACCGCTCACAGCCGTGTTCAAACGTACATCGCGTGCTGTTTGACCACGGCTGTAGACAATGCTCATTGCCAAACCAACACCGACGTAATACTTGTGTCTCATGACGTTACTAGAACGCGCCATTACGTCACCAGACCAGTTCACAACGGTCACACTGATTTTTTGAATTTGATGAGGCTGCATCATGCGACGTGTACTGTGGCCCCGGTATATCTATTAGTAAATTAGCTGTTCGAATTGAGCAGATTATCAAAGTACCGAAATCAGACCTCCAGATCTAAGAGATAAGACCTCCAGAAATCAGACCTCCAGATCCAGAGATAAGGAATTAGTAACTGAGTACTGTCACTCCATCATTTCTGAAGCAATTGGGTATTTCAAAATTTTAATTGGGTAAAATAATATCACTCTACAGTTTACACATCAACAGACCGCCGTTATTGAATAGTTCGAAATGTAAACATGTCTTGGCATTTGAATAGAATTGTCTCATCGAAGACAATTCTAATGAAATACCAAGATGTGTTTTCATGGAAAATAAGAAAAATATGCTATATTTGTGGTCCGTTTATTGTTTTCTGCAGCATGATAAAGGTACCACAATTTTTGTATTGCTTTTTAATACTCGCTACTTCGGATTTCATTCGGGTTTTTGGAAATTTTAATTATGTATTTACGCAAATACGCAACTTATCTGGAGCTCTAAAATATGTCTACGAAATTTACAATATTTTTTTTATAAATGAAGTTTTTATAAATGAAAACTTTCAGATTACATCCGCATGTTTACAAACGTATTTCATGAAATTACGCTGATGTCCGAAGGTACAAAATCGTATGGCGTATCTCATTTGTGCTGTATTGTCAAGGTAGCTCTGCGCGATAGGTTGTATATTCGCCTCGATTACTAACGAAAGGGAAGCTACCTGTGAGATAGCGGTCATGTGTACTTCCCCTTACACTATGAATCGGCCTACCAGTGTACGCTTGCCAGTTTTATTTATCCCTTTCTGAATGGATATTGATATGTTAATTTTGCAACCAATCCAACCGTCACAAAATGGTTTTCAGACTAGTTCATTTATGAAAAGGCGGTGTTTTTGTTCTAAAAAATATGAAAATTGCTTGCAAAAAGTGCAGATCCTGATGAGACGGCTCGTTACGAGCCGGCTCATCTGGATCTGCACTTTTTGCATAAACCGCTATAGCGGGATTTCGGGTTCAAAGGGTTAAGGAATAAAACCATGGGCTTTTGCGCTTAATGTAGTATGAAAAACATTTGGCCTGTTTAAAGACTTTAACAGACCAAATGTGTTTCTACTATAGTAATGTAAATAGCCAAATACGGCGTTAAAATAAAGAATCAATATATTTTACGTCATTTTGTCGCATTTCATGGAACAGCGATGTTGTCAGTCAATAGCGTGACGTTATTGACAACGACGGTGAACGTCGTGTATTTTAATGACGTCAAACAAACTTTAGCAAATCAGCAACGTCTCGTGGCGTCATGTGGGGCTAATGTAATGTACTGGGATATAAAACGCAATACGTTGAATGGGCGTTTGTATTATGGATTCATGGATTCAGGGACATCCTCTAATGGTCTTCTATCAAACTGTGACCGTCGGCCGCCACTAACCACAAGGTCAATGTCACAGGCTTAGCGTGTACACCCACTTTGATATTATATGGGAATAGATACATGTTGGTTTACCTGGGCTCTTCAGTCTACTTTCAAGGTGTATGATCACGTGGTACTAACAACAACAAGTACTGAACATTCCAGAATCCATCTTATTCAAAGTACGTATTCTTTTATAGTGTCCTTATTACGTAACGGATTTTGATTAAATATGGCGCATGAAACGCGTCTTGTTAAGCTGCATTTGGTGGTCTCTGTATTTTCGCCCAAACTTCTGTCATTTTTGCGAAGAATCGATTTCCGGAAATCGATTTTTCGCAAAAACCACATAAGTCTGTGCCAAACTCCCTTGACCACCAAATGCAGCTCATGAAGACGCGTTTGCTGCGCCATATTTCATCAAAATCCGTTTCATATTAAGGAAAATATCAAATAATACTTTCAAGATTTCAACACTTTCAGCCACTGTTGTTGTTGTTATAACCACGTGATCATGCACCTTGACTTTGTGTATATTGTATAAGGGTTTTGTTTCACATTATATTGCAAATGTTACATGAATGGATAGGATTACAAAAGGCCTGTAATGAACAAATAACATGAACATCGGCTAGGTTAGGCCGTCCTTAACAATTGTTTGTTTCCTGTAACCCGACCCAGAATTTTAGAAGTGGGTCGGTCGGTAGGCAATTTCTTTTTTTTCTGTCACATGACATAATTCGATGGTCTAGTAACATAAGGTCGTAAGTGCTATGCTTTAGCATAGCACTTACGACCTTATGTTACTAGACCATCGATATTGAACTTAAAAATTATTAATATTAAAAAGGTACAATATTTTTACACTTGCAATAAAAGTATGTCAATTACTGTATGTGTTGTTGTATGAACATGTATGCCATTTTGGGCCAGAGATTATATTAACCCTTTTAACCCACTGTAGCACTAAATTGAAAAAAAAATGAAAAAAAAATAAAATAATTATTGTAAACGAAATTGCAATAAAAAAAAATCGGGTCGCACCGTTTTTAGCGGGTCGGTCGGGTTACAGGAAACGGAGATATAATTATGGATGGCCTTATCAGCTATCAACACGGGTCGACACCTTGACTAACGTTCGTTTACTTAGCTATCTCCACGAAACATTTCCATGGTGTCTTTATTTTAAATCTTACAATGCTGAAATATATTTTGTTGTCTGGGGCCCGTTTCACTAAACTTCGTACGACTAAAATGTTCGTAAGTGCAAAATTATGATAGTCTGTAAATTGCAAATTAACAATGTGTCTTGTAAACAATTATTGGATCTACATTTATTGAGCACCGGCAGCCTGTGTTCAATAAATGTAAATCCATCAATTGAAATTTCCAGACGATCCCAAATTTGCGAATTTGTTTTTGTATTTTTCATCATGTATACCTGCATTTCCTTTCGTAAATCCCATTTTAAAGTGCTACCAAAGCATGTTTTATTGAGAGAAAAAGACAAAATGTGAAACAAGAGAGCTAACGACAATTTTTGTTTCCCACTTTCAAATGGTTAGCGCCGTGCACGCTGGTTTGACTCGCCAATTGGCCGTTCCAAGTCGGCACCCTTATCACCACACTTACGTGTATCCGTTTTGTTTTTATCTCCTTCATGTCTTGGGGTGGGGGTTTGGTGGGTTTTTGTTGGCGTTTGTTTTCAGTGACGTATTTGTTGCGTTTATTTAAGGAATAAAACCATGGGCAGTTGCGTTTACTGGAGTATGAAAAACATTTGGTCGGTATAAAGTGCGTGGAGTCCGAAGTTTGCATTGTGAATTTATAGGTGTAAATATTTCTTCTTATGTGTTGGACAATGAGTAGCTAATTATGAAGAAATTAATAAGAGCATATATCAAGGTTCGGTCAAAACTTTGAATGTCTGCGAAGCAGAGGGCCGTTTCACTAAACTTCGTACGACTTAAATGTTCGTAAGTGCAATATTATGATATTCTGTAATGTCACATTAACATTGTTTTCTTGCAAACAATTATTGGATTTACATTTATTGAGCATATGCTATGCTCAATAAATGTAAATCCATTAATTAAAATTTCCAGACGATCCTAAATTTGCACTTACGAACATTTTAGTCGTACGAAGTTTAGTGAAACGGCCCCCAAGTATACATTGAACTGGGAGATACATTTGTGATATAGAGAATAGTAGGTTAGTGCCGTGAATGGGAAAAAAATATCTGGCAAGGCTCAGGAAACGGGATGGGCGAGGCTTTGCCGAGCACATCCCGTTTCCGTGCCGCGCCAGATATGTTTTCCCATTCACGGCACTAACCTACTATTCTATTTATCCCGTCAACACCTACAAATGGCTGTAAAATGCAAAAATAGTATTGACTGGGTATCAAAAATGTTTCACGGCACCGTGTTTCACGGCACATACGCACTCTGTTGACGGGATAAACTGTGATATTGCAGATTACAGTTTTGGTGTGGGTTCAGAAGATTGCAGCTTGTGTAGCAACTGTTAAGGACTCCGCAAAATCAAGGTATCGGACATCGGCAAAATGTAAGTCTCTAAAGTGTAAGAGTAAGTAAGTAAGAGAACTGGGGGCCGTTTCACTAAACTTCGTACGACTAAAATGTTCGTAAGTGCAAACTTCTGATAGTCTGGACATTTGACATTAACGATGTTTTCTTGTTAACAATTATTGGATTTACATTTATTGAGCATATGCTGCATGTGCAGTATATGCTCAATAAATGTAAATCCATCAATTGAAATTTGCAGACGATCTTAAATTTGCACTTACGAACATTTTAGTCGTACGAAGTTTAGTGAAACGGCCCACTGATCTCAAACGATGGCATTTAGATAATGTGACATATTTAGCGTATGGTTGGGGTTTGAGGAGCATTGATCGGATTCTAAGCATGGTTATGAAAAAAACTGCCAAAAGTAGTTCGCAAATGTCATTACATTTTATGAGCCGCTCCGGGAATAAACTCCGGGCTTCAAGGCACAGTCAAAGACCACGTATTGCAAAGGGCAAAATGTAAAACTGTGATGTATGCCATATTTATGCATATAATGGACTACCTCTTCCAATACAAAATGGTAAATCCCTGACGGAAACATTCTACCGCGGCGTAGTACTCAAGGTGTATGATCACGTGGTACTAACAACAACAAGTACTGAACTTTCCAGAATCCATCGGATTCAAAGTACATGTACGTATTCTTTTATAGTGTCCTTATTACGTAACGGATTTTGAGGAAATTTGGTGCATCAAACTCGTCTTGTTTTTGGTGGTCTCTGTATTTTCGCACAAACTTCTCTTTCTTTTGCGAAGAATCGATTTCCGTGTCTCCGACACGGAAATCGATTCTTCGCAAAAAACGACATAAATCTGTGCCAACAGTACCTGGACAACCAAATGCAGCTCACGTAGACGCGTTTGCTGCACCATATTTCATCAAAATCCGTTGCATATTAAGGAAAATATCAAATAATACTTACTTTGCAGTGGGCGACGTTGTTGTTGTTGTAATACTGTGAGAAATACTGTGTTAAACGTCGTCCAGACCAAGCTTTATGACATACTACATTGTATGTTAAGCTGACCCAGCTGACCAAAACCTACCTACGTAACCGGTAAAAACAAATAAGGCCTTGAAAAAAAACGAAGGTAAATTTATGTTAAAAACTTCCTCAACCCTTTGCATAAATTTAAATTTCAGACAGCAAACTTTAGAGAAAAGGAAGGAAAATACTCTTATTAAACTTCTAAAGTGGACATTCATGAACGGATTTAATACTTGAACAAGTGCCCCAATCAGTTTTCATATTACTTCACAAGTAAATAGTGTAAAATAGCATACACATTGTGTTTGTTTTTTCACAGAACCTTTTTCAAAACCTACCCGCACGCGGTTGCTAGAAGTTACTATGGCCTTAGACCTGTACACGGTTGTTAAATGACAACGCCACAACAAACACGTCTGTCTTTGTTAGGGGATTTGCTGAAGTCCAAGAATGACTCTCGCTCCCTATCCATCATTTTGGCCAGATTTAGCCCCATGCAAGTTTTGCTTGTTTCCAAGGCTTTATATACGGAAGCCCATTAGGGCCACTTCACTTTTTTTTGGTCTTTTCTTGAATTTTCAAGATGTTTTCTTGATTTTCAAGTTATTTTCTTGAATTCAAGTTTCAAGATCTTTTCTTGAAAATTCAAGAAAACATCTTGAAAATTCATGAAATTCAAGAAAACATCTTGAAAATTCAAGAAAACATCTTGAAAAATCAAGAAAAGAACTTGAAAATTCAAGAAAACATCTTCTTTTCAGGATGTTTTCTTGAATTTTCAAGTTCTTTTCTTGAATTTTCAAGATCTTTTAGATTTAGCCCCATGAAAGTTGTGTTTGTTTCCAAGGCTTTATAAGTCCTCTCTGGTTGCATATACATGTATTATACCCCACTACTGTCTGTTTCACGAAAGCTGCCCAAATTTTACGGCCATATAAACAATTCAAAAACAATATTTTTTTCGATAATGTTAAATTTCATCAAAATTTAAGAATGAGCCTTTTTATTTCGTTAAATTCGGTCAAATATTGATTTTATTACGAAAAATTGATTTGTCTATGAGAATTTAAAATGGGGGAAAAAGTGGTAAGGAAGTGTGGGAGGAGTCAAAAAATGAAAAAAATTGGAAATTGACTCCGAAACCTGACTAGATAGCTTGGATATGATCTAACTAAGAAAACAAAAGCTAAATTTTAAAAATCGGTCCAGTATTTCTAAAATTCAAAAAAAAATCCCCATGTTAAATCCGCATAGACATCTTCACTCCGTGAAGATGTCTATGGGGATTTAACATGGGGAAATTGTTTTTTCGCAATAAAATCAATATTTGACCAAATTTCACGAAATAAAAAGAAGGCTCATTCTTAATTTTTCCTTTAATTTAATATTATCAAAATAAATCTTGTTTTTGAATTGCTAAAATAGCCATAAAATTTGTGCAGCTTTCGTGAAACAGACTGTAGTAACTCCCGGTTCAGCTGTTTGTCAGCGTCTCACGAGTGTGTCAGATCGGCGTACCGTGACGCTTTCCAGTAGCCTATTTCACCAAAATAGCAAAGTGTACTTACCTTTCTAAGTACACTTTGAGGGAGAAATGTTCAATTTAAGGATAAAATTATTAATTTGTATTGTAATGAATTTATTACATTATCACATTTTGGCTGTGATAGTGTAATTAATACATTCAGTATAATAATTCTGCATAGTTTTAAACATCGAATATATGCAGTCGGTAGTTCTATATGATTTAATGCATTTCGGGGAAAATAAATGATGACTCCCTCAACGTATACTTAGCCAGATAATTATGCTTAGCAATTTTGGTGAAATCGGCTACAGAAGTGGATTCCTCGACGGAAATTTTTTACAAGCAGGAATACTTTGAAAGGATAAAATGAAAGCTAAGGGCCAGGTGCAATCACATATAATTTTCAATTCTTAAATGACATGGTATTACATTTGAGACACCCTCGTACACATCGTCTTTAGCTGACGTCCTTTAATATATTAACACGCTGTTAACGAAATTGATAGCTGTGCCGTCTTTCTGTATGTATTGGTAACATGCTATTCTAGAGAAGTAACGGTGTGTCATTTTCACATTGAGTCCCGCTTAAGACGGTGCTAGCGGTCATGTGTGTCATGGATTGGCAATTCATATCAGGCTAGTGTATTTTGATATCAAGTTTATCAGGCAAGGCAACGCGTAGGAATTCAGAGACATTTTATTTAACTGGTAACGTTTTATACTTTAATATGGCCACAGATGGCGTCGCTGTCTATGGACAGAACGCGGACTTGATTACGTTGTGTCATAACACTGACGTCATTCAGTAACATCACGTGACGTCATCCGACCAATGAAACGGCAGTTTTCATTTCGTTGTAACCCGGATATTCGTATCAGGTCAATGCCTGATACAGCAATATGTTACCAGGCAGTACGTATTCGGTGGTTAATACAGGGCAGCAGGCCCGTACACAGAGGGGGTGCGACGGGTGCGTACGCACCCCCCCCCCCCCCCCCCCTCCCCTTAACCCGTTCAACACCACATGCCTGTATAGTGGTATTGGCAAAAAGTGTAGATCCAGATGAGCCGGCTCGTGACGAGCCGTCTCATCAGGATCTGCACTTTTTGCAAGTAATTTTCATAATTTTGAGAACAAAAACACATCATGTTCATAAATGGACTGGTCTCAAAATCATTTTGTGATGATTGGAATGGGTTGCAAAATTAACATATCAAAATCCATTCCAGTTATTTAGGGGTGAAATGGTTAATCTGCCCAGGTCTGTCCGTCGATGTGCAAAAAAACAATGTTTAGCCCTTTGCGCCGTCGACAATGCACCCCCCTAAAACAATTCCTGCGTACGGGCCTGTGGCAGGTTACCTGATAAAAAAAACAATTCATAACACGAAGGAAAACGTGCTATGAAACCACATTTGCAATGTATATTTTTCCTGGTAATCAGTAGCCGATTTCACCAACATTGCAAAGTATACTTTTCTAGTAAAGTGTACTTTGAGGGAGAAATTTTCAATTTTAGGATAAATTTATTATTTTTTATTATACTGAATTTATTACATTATCACAGCCATTTTGGCTGTGATAATGTAATAAATTCAGTATAATAATTCTGCATACTTTTAATCATCAAATATATGCAGTCGTTAGTTCTATATGAAATAATGCATGTCAGGAAATATAAATGATTACTCCCTCAAAGAATACTTTGCTAGAAAAGTATACTTTGCAATGTTGGTGAAATGGGCTACAGGGGTGGGGGGGGGGGGGGGCGTTTCACTAAACTTCATACGACTAAACTATTCGTAAGTGTAAAATTATGATTGTCATTAAAGTTCACATTAACAATGTTTTCTTGTAAACAATTATTAGATTTACATGTATTGAGCATAGGCTGCATATATGCTCAATAATGTAAATACATCAATTGAAATGTACAGACGATCCTAAATTAGCACATACCAACATTTTAGTCGTACGAAGTTTAGTGAAACGGCCCCCATGTTCGGCGATTATTATTTATCTCGTGACTATGTTTTGTAATGTACATATATACCTGCAATGTAGCATGTTCATGCTTATAAACCACACTATACGATGCACGCGTTTACATTTAAGTTCAATACACGAATGAGTGGCTGCACAATTCAGTCGTGCAATTCAATAAAATGTTGATGGTTAAACCCCCTAGTAGGTTATATGTATTGCCGTATAATCGGATTACTACGAAACTGTTATACATAGTGTGGCCCATAGAAAACGAAATTTCATTAACAAAAACACACCAATGATGACAGAAGCTACTGTCGAAGCCCGAATACTATCCAATCGAATTACAACACTTAGCCAGTGAAACGCTAGAATATTTAGGCAGTTGCTAGACAAACAGATCCATCAAACACTCGGCAGTGGAAAGGCATCTTCATTTTACCCGATCGACTCAGCAAATAGAAGGTATGTACATATATCTATATTTCTATCCAATGATTCTATTTAATTCAGCTGTCCGTGTGCTCCTCCAGTGATGCTATCTATTCACGATACTTGGTGAGAACGTCTGTCAGTTCCACGGTTGTGCCAATTATAATTATTCTTGTGTTAAGTGTGTCCTATGTTCATTGAGTTTCGTTTATATCGCTGCTAGGGAGCATTTGTGTCGTGAACTGTGAGACAATTGGCCCAGTACGTGACATAAATGAACAGGTGCAATACAACCGTACTTACAGTGTATGCATCTTGATGGTAGTCGTGTTCGGCAATAACCATGGACATCATGACTATGTATTGTATAATTTATATTCATATTTGGACTAAAGCTGCATTCGAAACGTTTTATGACAAACACTTGAATAGAAACTGACAGACATAGGCATTGTCAATCTTTTTTATATCAGTATTATCTAGCAAGGCTAGCAAACGCGTCAGAAATCCACATTTTTTTCAATGAAAGCCCACGTGACTTGCTTCATGTGATATTCGGACCTTGGACTCAGAAATGGCTTATCCAAACTGGCACCTCACACAACCGCTTATGTACACGACACACAAGAAGATGCCACAACTACACTTTCTGGTTTGCACAAAACGCCTGGGGCCAGTTTCACTAAACTTCGTACGACTAAGAAGTTCGTAAGTGCAAAATATTAATTTAGAATAACACATACATTGAGAGGTGATGTTGGAAAATATTTAGTGGATGTGTTCACATGTAATGATGTGGACGCATGCGGACTAATAGTAGCATTTGTTATTCACGTTAATGTGAAAAGAAAAATAATAAAAATATTCGTACGAACATTTTTATCGTATTAAGTTTAGTGAAACGGCCCGTTTGGCCGTTTCACTAAACTTCGTACGACTAAAATGTTCGTAAGTGCAAATTTCGGATCATCTGGAATTTCAATTGATGGATTTACATTTATTGAGCACATATCCTCAATAAATATAAATCCAATAATTGTTTACAAGTAAACATTATTAATGTGAAATTTACAGACTATCATAATTTTGCACTTACGAACATTTTAGTCGTACGAAGTTTAGTGAAACGGCCTCTGGTCACATTCTCATGATTTTTTCCGGTTTAGATAGGCTCCACTATAATTCAGATATATGAGCGTGCCAATACATGTTTTTCTTAATAGCTAACATGAGAGTCATTAGTAGCATATATACATTACAGAGAAACCCCTCAAAATTAAACCAATTTATTTTTCTAGGTGTCCAAGAGGTTCTGCTGTAGTTGAGACCAAATAGTTGGGTATTCTATTATATCTGCTGTCAGCATGTCGGACAGGAAAGCGGTGGTGAAGAATGCCGATATGGCAGATGACTATCAACAGGACGCGATCGACTGTGCTACACAGGCTTTGGAGAAGTACAACATTGAGAAAGACATTGCCGCTTACATCAAGAAGGAATTCGACAAGAAATACAACCCAACCTGGCACTGTATCGTCGGCCGAAACTTTGGCAGCTACGTGACGCACGAAACCAAGAACTTCATCTACTTCTACCTTGGCCAAGTCGCCATCCTCCTCTTCAAATCTGGTTGATCACAGTCTAATACCATTGTCATAGAACCTTTCAAACACTTAGGATACCAGGGGCGCGTTTCACTAAACGTCGTACAACTAAAATGTTCGTAAGTGCACAATTATGATAGTCTGTAGATTTCACATTAACACCGTTTTCTCGTAGACAATTATTGAATTTACATTTATTGAGCATAGGCTGCTTATGCAGCCTATGCTCAATAAATGTAAATACATCAATGGAAATTTCCAGACGATCCTAAATTTGCACTTACGAACATTTTATTCGTACGAAGTTAAGTTTACTGGCCTCTCGTTGCCAACTATAGACCGTCTTTTGAGGCATGCGTGACTGTTACTAGGATGTCCAGAAATGGCTGCGTGTTTTTGTTGCTATATAAACATACCTGCTTACTTGAGGTCCTGTGATCCCTGTCATCAAATTTCGTCAGCAGGACCAGTACTGACAATAATGAAATAACACGTGTGTGTATTTAATATGATATCTATTAAACATGCTAACGGATTCATAAGAAACTCCGAGTCGGTATTTATTAATAAGCAGCATGTTAAATCAGCACATACCTGTGGGTGGCAGGTGGAAGCATGCGATGGGTTTTTTAGCGATCGGGATTGATCTTTACCGGAATCCCGACCAGATACCTGGTTTGGTTCTCATGTACATCTTTGGTTTTCTTGTATGTGAGCGTTGAATCTGGTTATACCCCTTATATGAGTAATATGATTATTCGTAATTATATTACTATTAGGGGAATGGGCCAGGTGGCTTTGGTGTGGTATAGACCTGCCACCAGGTCAGGTTATTCTATTTTCAGGGCTGAATATATACTGTCTTACATGACCTTAGCTGTTGATATTCCGCTAAACACAAACAAATAAACTAACAAAACAATATATTGTATTTGGACATGCTATTTACGATACAGACACACCAGTAACGAACTATAGGCCGATCTACTACTTGTTATCCATCTACCTTGTCACATTGACAAATAATCATTTCATATAGTGTATACTTATAATTGTCGCGAAGTTAACAAAATGTCTACATCTGACAGCATCAATAAATATTCAATACACTGTGTGTTATGTATAGTAATGATGTGTTCGAACAGTTTATCAGGTAACCTGCACTGAGGCTATATTGACCGAATACGTACTGACTGATAACATATTGTTGTATCAGGCATTGACCTGATACTAATATCTTGGTTACAGCGAAGTGAAACTGACATTCCATTGGTCGGATGACGTACCGTGACGTTACCGAATGACGCAACGTAAACAAGTCCGCGTTCTGTCCGATAACGACGTCATATGTGGTCATTTTCGAGCATAAAACGTTACCTGATAAATAGAATACCAGGCTAATGCCTTTTGATGTCAAGTTTATCAGGCTCGGCTCGGAAACGGTAGGAATTAGTCGGCAAGCCTCGGAATTCCTACACGTTTCCTAGCCGGGTGTCATTTGGTAACGTCACGTGAAGTCATCCGACCATTGAAACGTCAGTATTCACTTCGTTGTAATCCGGATGTTTGTATCAGGTCAATGCCTGCTACAACACTATGTTATCATTCAGTCGTGTAATTCAATAAACCTTTGAATGTTAAACACCCTACAGTGGTCATACCAGTTATCCGGACAATCAGTTTATCGGACAAATGAAAATACCTGTTAATTACGCACATTCGTTTGATCAGAATTTGCAAAAAAATACATTTAAGTCAGGCAGGTGCTTGCTGTTTCCATGCCAGTGTGAAGAATATATTGCCATGGTAAACATTTTAATAAGATTTGCTGAAAATATTCCTCAACTCTGTCCACAATTGTTTACGTCAAAAGTCTCGCGGGGGCATGCAAGCGCGCCCATTACGTCATTTCAGAGTTGTTCTATAAATACAATAAATTCTATGAATACGTTGTTTTCCAAGGAGCGAATGGTGATTTTTTTTCTGCAGAACTACACAACACTGTTTACACTGGTTTACAGGCGATACAATTATAATTTCATGTTGAGAATACAAGTTATAAGACTGGTAGATTATACGTTTGTCCGGATAACTGATTATCGATGTTAATTTTGGGGCAATCTGACGACTGATGATCTGACCCAATTTTAAGTGAGAAAAATGGCACATTTTGCTAAATAGTTTACATGCTTTGAGAAAGCAAGAACCGACGATTGTTCTGTGAAAAGTGTATGCCCGTAGCTGCTATTTAAAAAAAAATGCCATTTGTGTCCGATAATCTAGAGGATCCGTGTATAATTAGGTTACATGCACTGTCGTATAATTGTATAATATGAAACTATTATACACACTCGTTTACTACATTGGTGTATAAATAAGCATGGAATTCCAGTAGTATAGAAGGAGTCAAAATGATACCCGCAATCACTGTGCTGTTATTGAGAGGTGTTGTAGCTCCCACCACCAACACAAAGTTGGTGGTGGTATTGAATGAGAAAGTGGTCTTGTAGTCCCAATTAGATCGGAGATTGGGATTTTTTGAAAAATAATATAGAGGGAGTTAAAATGATACCACCAACCTACACACCACCCCTACGCTCCATATACAGTCCCACACCCCTCGAATTTGTGTATAAACTGAATAGACCAAAAGTGCGAGCCAAGTTAGACAACTGTGTACTTCTAAAACGGGTCGTCCTTGTCAGAGTTGTCTCTCTTATACCATACATTTCCACCAACAAAAGTTAGGTTTATATACGAGAAATAAACACAGTTCATTGTCGGGACGCCGGCAATAATACATGGGACGCCGGCAAGTTTCGCCAAATGTACTTCACTCTGGCCGCTCTACACATTATAGCGGATGGAGGTAATGAAGAGGAGAGGTCCGCGGTATCGGTCCAATGATGGGGTGGAGGAGATGTGAGCGTGACACATCCCACTAAGCCTAAAAAAGGGGAGAGAAGAGATTTAAAGCGAAGGCTTAGTGGGATGGGCCCAGAAGGGTTTTGCTGGCGCGGGTTCGAGCTAAAACTTTTTTTTCTTTTTCTTTTTTTTAAATTGTTAATAATTTTCCTAAATACAGATACAGTGTTGATGTAGTGGTATTGACAATTGGAAGCGGTGATTCGTTCATGATTTTCAATATATTAGTATTTACAAATTAAGTTCAATTAACAATGAGACAATAGTGGAAGAACTCGCTGGGTCAGCGATTTTCGTAACAAAGTTAATGACACTACCTTCGGAAAGTCTAATTAGATCATCACCGGAGAACAAAACCGCCGATGAAATATCTCCAGCGAGTTTATTGACTCCAACCCCCCGAATATTCAGAGAGCCCCTCAACCAATCGGCCCCGCTTCTCAGCCCAAACTGTTATGACACGTTTTTGCGTTTTCATTGTTTTCAACAATCCGGCAAGGCCCCCGATAGAGGTATGGGCCTCAGCACGAACCTTTTCAATGGTCTCCTCAAGCGCTCTTTGTTCGCAGCTCTACGATCACGTTTCAGTTTATCGGAAACTTCGGTTATTTTTCCGTCTAGTTCAGTAAGTGCCGCTTCTCTGATGAGAGAGTCCTCTGAGCGCAACACCTCATAAGCCTCCGTAATGGTCGCCTGGTGGTCTTCCAGGGCTTCTTCAACACCCAACCTGGCCTCTTTTTGAAATTCAGTTATTTTTTCGTCTAGTTCAGCAACCGCCACTTCTCTAATGAGAGAGTCCTCTAAGCGCAACACCTCATAAGACTCCGTAAGGGCCACCTTGTGGTCTTCTCGGACTTTATCAATACCCGTTCGGACCCCCTCAACCCCCAACCGGGCCTCCTTTCGAAATTCTGTTATTTTTTCGTCTAGTTCAGTAAGTGCTGCTTCTCTGTTGAGAGAGTCTTCTAAGCGAAACACCCTATAGCCTCCATAGGGCCGCCTGTGTCCTTCTTTGAGTTCCCTCAACACCCAACCGGGCCTCTTTTTGAAATTCTGTTATTTTTTCGTCTAGTTCAGTAACTGCTGCTTCTCTGTTGAGAGAGTCTTCTAAGCGAAACACCCTATAAGCCTCCATAAGGGCTGCCTGGTGGTCTTCTTTGAGTCCCTCAACACCAAACCGGGCCTCTTTTTGAAATTCTGTTATTTGTTCGTCTAGTTTAGTAAGTGCTGCTTCTCTGATTAGGGAGTCCTCTGAGCGCAACACCCTATACGCCTCCGTAAGGGCCGCCTGGTGGTCTTCTCGGGCTTTCTCAATACCCGTTCGGACTCCCTCAATCCCCAACCGGGCCTCTTTTCGAAATTTGGTTATTTGTTCACCTAGTTCAGTAAATGCTGCTTCTCTGTAGGGAGAGTCCTCTGATCGCAACACCCTATACGCCTCCGTAAGGACCGCCTGCTCTTTCTCAATGCCCGTTCGGACTCTCTCAATTTTCGCCCGGGCCTCTTCCCCAACTTGTGCAGTCGCCGTTAGCACTTCTACTCTAACATCTGCTATACTCCTGCGAATCCCGTTTGTGGCCTTCGATATACTTTTAATGATCAGGGCCTTGGGTCTTCCGGTGGTTAAAAAGTCACTCTCTGTCGGGACGAATCCCCCTTCTGCTGGTTCCAAATTTTTTGAATCTGTCACCCAATCCCGATTGGAATTGGAAGAACTACCTGGTCCGCATATACTCATTTTCAATAATATTGATAATTCTATTACGAACATGCGTTTAATTAATTGGAAATTTCGAGAACGACCGAAATCGGGTAATAGTTATTCAACTTTCTCGCTTGATCATCGAGAATAGAGACCGTAAATTCGTGGATATGTCCCGATTCCAAATTTTCATCTCGGGGCATGGGAAGTCTAAGGTCACCGTATCCCCAAAGAAACAGTCGCTGGCTTGCACGGTTTTCAGTAATGTGCTGGGGGATCCGTCTACCATGTTGTACGATGTGTTCACCCAATCCAGGTGCACCCTGAGAGATTTCGTGAAGGCGAAGTCCACCGGGTTATCACCGACGTACTCACCCGGGGTAAACACTACTTTATTTGCGGAGTATGTCTCTCTAAAACCGAGTTGAATACCCAACCCCGGGGAGACCACTACCTTATTATCAGGGCTGATGGTCATTGTTGCGAGCCCGGTAGCCTTCGATACTGTGAGGTTGATTATACCGTCAAGCTCTGAGTTGACAAAATCTTTGAGCTGTCTTGTTCCCCACAGTCCGTGAGGCAGCTTTACACTGAATTGTTGTTCATCCTTCACATAGTAAAACCCTTCACTCTTTCCCACATTCTGCCATCCAACCGTGAAGGTGATTGATCTGAGGCCCACCCGGCGTTTTCCGCAGCAGTTGTCGATTGACTTCTGAAGTTCACAACTCTCTTTTTGAACATTAGTGATAGTAGCAAACATAATAATATCGTTCAATGGATACCAAGGCATTTAGTTTTAATTCAAATGCAAAGTACGCGGTCGGTGGGGTATATGACACTAAGGCTCCCCGGCTGGTGCACCCCACTATCCAAGTTAGTGGTGGAAAAGGCTTTCAAACCAACTTTCCCGACATCTTTGAACAATATAGGCTGCCCAAGATTACTACCATGGAGGCCGTGAACGGGTGGAAAGCAACACCGATGCAGTTTTGGCAGAATCAGCTCAACTTCGCCGTATGGTGCGCAACAACCGGATGCGGGGTTTCCTCTCAGGACCAACTGGCCGCGGAGGATCCCTTCTTGAGGGCCGTTTACAACTTTCACGCGTATTACACTATTAGGAGGATTCTCAAAGAACAGAAAATCTCTCTGCCGCAGTACGACGGCTGGAATCCCATTTCCAACGCATACGACCGTAGGGCGTTCGAAAGAATTTGTAACGAAATTAGGGTCCCAAAAGACACGGACTGGCACCAGAAAGCATTTCCTAGCAGCACTGGCCTCGGGGACGTTCTCATTCGGGGTCAGTCCGGGAATTGGAAGCAGACTGATTTTAGACACGATCACTCCGGTGACCACATCGTCAGTCGGAACGCCGGGAATTTTGACCCCGCGACGATGACCTTCGGTCCGAATGTGTCAGGAGGTCGGCACTGCGGTGTCTCATCCTGCGAGTGGCTACCTCCGAAACGAGCTCACGTCGATTACATACAGCAGGCTGCTGAGGTCCAGGACGCGTGGGGTACATTTATGTTAGATAAGGGTTTGGGGTTCACGCAGGCCGGAGTTGCTCGCCTCAACGACTCCATTCGCACGTACGTCTGGGCCATCCTCGGCGCACAGGCGCAAGCGCGCAGTTCTATGCTAGGAGCCGGGACGGCGTTTGACGCGCAAAAACAGTTCTTGGCAAATGTCGAGGACGCAATAAACAAACCGGTGGACCTCCCGGATGCGATCCAGCGGTATCAAGACGTTTTGCAGTATGCCGGCACCCCAGTAGACTATGTATTTGGAATAGGTGTGTATATGGCGCCGAGCAATATGATACTACGAGACGACCGGGCTGAGGGTTACAATAATCAGATCGTAATCACCACCGTCAAACAAAAGATCGGCCATAACGGGAACGTGAACGCGGATATCATCAAGCGCACCGCGCATGAAACTGATTTCATAAAACAGCAAGCACCCTCCCAAACACAAAGTACCTCATCAAATTCCCCCAATTCACGAATTGGAATAGGAGCGGGAACTAGTGTCACAGCAAGTTCCACCGTTGTTCCAACGGCTGCAATAGGACTTGATGCACCAGCAAGTTCCTTCGGAACTACAACCCACGAGGAGGAGAAATTAGCGCTCGTCGTCGCCCTCGTGGCGATCGGACTATTCGCGCTTTGGTTTTAGGAACTCTCGGGCGCAGAATAGTAGGAGACCGGCGATCGCCACTATTAAAGCCCAAGTATTTTTGGTGAGCCATCCGGCCGTTTTTGATAATATAGATAGCAAGAAGGAGACGAGACCCCCGATCAACCCAGGCAGCGCGGCAGCCGCCTTTCCGGCTAATTTTGCGAGGAGACTGGCGAGGGCTTTTAGATGCTTTTTCACCCACTCCTTGGCTCCACCGGATGGCGCGGGTGCTGGCGCGGGTGGTGGAGTGGGTGCAGTCGCACCGCCAGTGAAAGCTAGAACTATAGTAGATATAGTCATACCGAGAGCCGCGAGTGTGAAGTGTGAAGACGCTCACCGAGTGTCGTGTCCTCATGCAGAACCCTCGAGAATGTTTCGTTGATCCGACTTGTTTGGGTGCGGAGAGCCTCACGGTTAGTCGAGGCAGCCTCCAGACGAGCTGCTCTTTCATCCCGCAACGACCGCAGGCGTTCGGTGATTCGCTCTGTAGATTCTCTATCGCCACGGGCTTCCTCCAGTTTCCTTTCTTCTAGCGTGATATGTTTATCCAGCTCCGTGAATTTGGCGATGTTATGGACCAGTTCGCCCCGGATCGTTTGCATCGTTTGCATCCCGTGTGGTCTCTCAATGTATATCATCTAGATCGATCTATTACCAAACCTGATGAGCCCGTGCTGTACTATTTGGCTGATGGTCCATCTCGCGGGTTTGTTCGTGAAGAACTTATTATGGTACCTTCTGACACCCAGCTACCCCCGGATCGTCAGAGTCTTTAGTATTCTACCCTTTTTTAGAGTCTTTTTTTTTTCTTACCTATGTTAGAGGCTCGGTGTGTACCCCGTCTTCCATCACTCTCCTCTTGTCGTAGTACGCCGACAACCCTAGTTTACTCTGGGTGTATGTATTCATTACTCCACCGTTCATACGGAACCCTATATTTTTAGCCACGTCTCTATGGCCTTCCAACGCGTTCTTATATCTATTCCAACTCATGCTGTTGGTTCTCTTACTCATTCCCTTAGAGGAATGCTTCACTACGCCCGGGGTTTCAATTCCAATCTCGATTGGAGTTGGTTGTGTGGCCAGCGCGCGTCGTTGGTGCCTGGCCGGATGCCACTTGGAGTCTTCGCTCTCAGCCAGCTTTTCTACGAAGTAACACTTACTGGATAGCGCTATAGCTCTATCTCCGTGAAACTCCATCTTGAATAGCCCAGGTTCCCTGTTACTCCATTTATCCCATGCCAGCCAGTTGCGCTTATCTTTCTCATATGCCACACGTTGTCTAGGCTCCACCAGCGCGTCTGGGCTTTCATCGTTAGCTGTACTATCAGGTTTAACAGTCACACTGTACATACTGTCCGTATCCATCTGAATTAGTTCAAAGTCCTTTCTCGATACGTACTTGTCTAGGAAGTCGTAATAGAACTCTAACATTCTCAGCTTGGCTAGTTGGTACACGGCTATCCCACAGTGAAACGGTCTCTTAACAGCACACTTAGCCTTCCTACTAGATATCTCATACGCGTCTCCGATCTCTTCCAGATCTTCGAAGAACGCTGAGCGTAGTGCTTTATCCACACATCTCTCATTTTTAGTGTACGTAGTGTTAAGGCGTCTCTCTGGTGCCTCAATCATCTTACCACAACACCAACCAACCAATTACCAACCAACTTCATTATTTCAGCTACCGGCTTCTTCGACTCATCTACGTCTGCGGTCCTCCTAGCCGCAGTCACCTCTTCGACAAACCACGCGAAGGGTTTTCCAGCTTCGTAGTCTAGGATCCTGTGGAGGCCTGTTATCACTAGCCCGTGCTCTAGATACCACTTCAACAGCGAGGCGTACAGCAGCATCTTTTTTGCCGACAGCGTGCCCACTAATTTTTTTCCGTCTCCTCGATTCCTGCCTGTGTTTTTCAGATACTGGAGCATGTGCTCCGGAACCTCCTCCTCTTCAACTATCCTGTTTAGTAACAGCGGAGACATCTCTTCAAACTTTTCTCTCAGGCTTTTTGGGACTTCTATATCCACCTCGGCGAACCCGAACCAGTAATCACTTCCCCTGTGTACCCGTTGGCAGAACTTGTCTATGATCTTTTGGTTGTGGGGTGTCTTATTGTGGTGTATAGTTTCCTTACCGCACGGCATCTCTTTTTTGAGTGTCGCCAGGTACAGGGCGTTAGCATCGTACCCGAGGACTGCCTGACACGGTTTCCCTTCACCCTTACTGTTTGGGCGTATCTTAGAAACGCCTACCTCGGCGTATCTGGTGAACACGATAGACGGTCCTCCGACTAGAGCTCCCTGTAACATCTCGTACGTCTCTTTCTCTGGGGCATACAGCTGGCCAATCTTTGGTCCGGATCCAGCTTTTACCGGGATACCAGCACTTGCCGACGCCGTTCCTCGCATCGGATATTGGATGGCTACTCCTGGCAGGGTAACGGCGTCTTTGAATATATCTACTCCTCTATGTTTGTAAAAGTCACACATCTTACCTAATGCCTCTAGAAAAGGTGATGCGTCGAGATCGTTGTAGTATCTCACCCAGTCCTTAAATGTTCTCATTCCTTTCTCCTCGAAAATTCTCCTGCACTCCTCCAGCTGCTCCTTGGTTACCAGCATCTCACATCTGAGTTTGGAATACCAGTGCTCTATGTCAGGGAGCCCTTGATATTCTAGCTTGTCTACAGAATCGAACCACTCATACGGGAAGAAAGACTTTTGAGATGAGCAGTCGTATGCCTTAATCCACTTATCGTAACTGACTCCCGGACCAAGATACAGGAGAACGTCCATGAATCTGAATTTCGGAGTGAATAGGAATATGGTGTCGTTAGTCCGCTTGCCTACCATAACTTTCGTGGTCGTGTCTGCCAGCCTACCCACAAGATGTTTCTTGATGAGGTTGATGTCATACCTACTGCAGTTGAAACCCAACACTGGGACCTGATCTATCCACCTGTTTATCTCATCCACTTGGCGAGGCCTGAGGTGCTCCGTGTCCTCGAACCTGTACCGGCGACCCACTTCTTCGCGAATGTCCCTACCCCTCTCCTGCAGATCTTCTATGAACTTACTTACCAGTTTGGCAGGATCCGTGTCACAGATGTGAGATACGGTTCCTGACAGGCTGTCCCCTATGCTAACGCTTACGGGCACGTGCTCTGTCTCGTAAGATAGGTCTGGTGTTTGGTCGGCCCTCCCTTCCTTACTCAGATACGCTTCAAAGTCGTATACTATCTGGTACGGGTACAGTGTGGTGGGACATCCTGTCTTAATCTTAGCGCCGGTTCTGTTATACTTACACTCCCACATTATCACTAGGTTAACTCCTGCTTCAAGAATCTCTTTATCCCGCTTGTTGCTGGTGCGAAACTCGTGCCATCTCGCCGGGTGATGTTTCTGGCAGCCGTGCCAGAAACACCCGTGATACTGGTACATCGTGTTATTTTCCTTGCAGTATCCATCTACTGGGGCTCCACAGATCCACCTTTCACCACCGTGTCCGCACTGTTCGTGGTGAATGTGAATTCCCTCTTTCTCTTCCACGGAGTACATCCAATCAAGTGCCCCTGGGCTGCCAGCACTCTTTGGGTAGAAGGCCTTCTCGAACGCGGAGCGAGGGCGCTCGATAACTTTCCCTTCGCATACGGCGTGTGTCTCGCCCTTCATGCACTTGGGTCCGTGCCGAGTAACGTTACTAGCCTTCGTGAACCTCTGTTTGCAATTGTCGCAGGCGTACGTTTTCGACAGACCTTTTAGGTTGGTTATCAGGAACGCGTGGTTTTTGTAGATGCCTATCGTCATATGCTTCGTACCTACCTCCTCATAGTGTGCTGGTACCTTCTTCAACCACCATATTTCACTCTCGGTTGGCTGATATACTTCTATACCCACCTTAAACTTCTCCTCAACCTTGTTCAGCTCGTCTAGCGGAATAGGCCCAGGCTCTCTTTTACCGAAATACTTAGCACTCATCTCTCTGGCTTGGGCGGTACATTTGTCTGATCGCGCCCGCCGTGAATGGCCAGGCACCTGAAAAGACACAGCTCATCGTTGTATTTATCTAACGAGTACATACCTTTCTTATTCCTCAGCCAGTCTGGGAGAGGTCCACCAGCCGCGTGTTTGGAAGTCAACCCGAGATCTACTCCTCGTGTTCCCTGCACTAGTTTTATATAAACCTGCTCCCACCTCACGAACGTCTATTTCGTGTTGGGCCTCTCGACTTTATCTATATCCATCCTCTTTTTCTCGTTATCTTTCGCCCACTTCTCTACTTCACCTAAGGAGTCCATCCACCTACTCCCCCCAATATTCTTATTAAATATTATCGTCTTCGCGCGACCTCGGTGATCTTTTTCCTCAATGTGTTGTAGTTTGTAGGAGTATGAATATCTTAGGTGGAAGTTTGTTGTCAGATGAGAAGTTAATTTCTCTACTATCCTATCAGGTATTTCCTTTTCCACGTGTTTCCTAAATGAGAACGTGAACGTGCGTCTACCCTGCTCGACTTTCTCCATCTCTTCGTCTCTAACCCCTAGAATAGCCTCGCCCTCGTCGGCTATCGCGTGTAGGAGGGCGGTTTTAAGTTTACGCTTTGGTTTATCTACGGCGGGGGAAGCCGGCAGGGCGGCCGTTCTCAGTCCAATTATACTCTCTACTTGTAGTCGTTTTCCTATTTGAGTGGTTAACTCCTGAGACCCCAAGACGGCATTTGTGAAGGCACCTCTGGAGTATGCCCTACCTACTCGACGTGTAAACGCCTCATTCTTTGTGGCGTTTATCAGCTTATTTAACCCATGAACGCGCAGACGGTTGCTATAGACAATACCGAGAGATTTAGCCTCGGCTCTCAATGTTTCAATCTGAACCTGATTAATTGTGGTAGGCATTTTTTTTATATCAGTATCTTTTGGTATATATACTTTGGTATGATATAACCTATGAAATGTATGTGTTGAATTGGACGTGAAAAGAAAACGTTATGTAAATTGTCACGTCCAATTGAACATAGACATATATATACATATATAATGGAGTGTGAAACTTGTTGTAAGACTTTTGCGTGTAAAGACTATCTACGAAGGCATCTATCGAGACGTAGAAAATTTCCGTCTGCCGCCCCACAATTCCAATGCCCCATATGCCCTTGTAAATTCGTTAGTACCCAAACTCTTTGTAGACATAAGCAACTGCGCTGCCAGGTGGCTAAAGGTGAACGTGGTAGACTAGAGTTGGTAGAATTAGTTGCTGATCTACGGAATAAATTAGCTATATTGGAGGAAAATGCGGTGTTGGAATATAAAATATCCCAATCTCCAATATAATTGGGACTACAAGACCACTTTCTCATTCAATACCACCACCAACTTTTTGTTGGTGGTGGGAGCTACAACACCTCTCAATAACAGCACAATGATTGCGGGTATCATTTTGACTCCTTCTATACTACTATTCCTGTAGGTATTTCCCTGTTTATTATGGCGCGTCGCTATAGTCATGATCGATGTATTGCGATTGACAAAATAGTTTCTCATACTGGAGCAGTGGTTAAACTGGCGGCCAACGGTGACACTTGATTTTAATTTTGCACTTCATGCGTTCGATCCTCACTTTGGCCATTATATATATTATTTTTTTTCTTCAAATATTGTTTTTGTCTTTTCTTTTTCTTTTTAATGCATCTTTATTACATGTAACAACAATTGACATGGTAATTATGAACCACATGCATCCATGTTTATTTATGTATTTGTTTATTATCTGAAGTGAGAGGTTTATTTTTCGACATGGTGTTCTCCGTAACATATTTGCATTTGTAGCGAGTCGAGGTGGACTTTCACAATAACACACGAATGTGCAAAATGCATTTCACATTGATTAGGTTCAAAGTGAAGTGTTTTATAATGTTGTGTAAAAGTAAATGCACGACTGTTTCGGGATGTGTGCGTTACCTCTGGCGCCAAAATAGTAAAAGCGACAGAAAAATGTATGTCTTTGGCAGGATTCGAACTCACGACCGTCCGATCACCAAACAGCAGATCTATCCACTAGAGCACTAAACGATGTTACTATTATTAGAAATTCTATCGATTGTTAATGCGTTTGCGCTGGTATACAAATACCATGTCTACAACATATGACGTAAACTATTTATTATTGCACGGATGCGGCGAAATTCTTTGATCTCCGCAGTGTGCTAACTGCCGGAGATCACTGTCTGGACCTGTCTGGCCCACTTTCCCCGTGTGTTAATTCACGTAGATACACTGTCTAGCGTGTGTTATATGCTGGAGATTAACGCCTATTCTACATGTCAGGACAACCTGCGCATGCGCAAATATCAGCAATCAATTAAGTAGAGCAATATCGGTGCGTAACCTTTAACCAGTCATGCCCTGATAACATGACCCATTCATGATTGACAGGCTACAAGTGACTGGGCGACTTTCGGATAGATACCCCGAATATGAAGTTTCATGGCGCTGTGTTACGAAAATACAAAAATACTATTAATTAGTGCTATGAAAATGCCAATAACACTAACAACTCGTGGAGTGATATAATTGTTATAGAACCACGAACGAACACCGTAGTCACTGATCAAGTAGCGCAGGTGTGCATGTTGTGTTGGTTATACACTGATTGCATGCAAACGTAGTAATCCAGCTTCGGTAAGATTGTGAACCAGATAACAGACGCCTGCTATATTTTTGTCACTTTTAGCTGGACACGTGACCGCAGGGTATTGAGGACATGTCTGCGGAAATGTAAATAAAAGTGGGGTACCCAAGAGGAATGGCTGGAATTAAATTGTGTAATTATAGTATTTGTGTTAAACTTATAATAAATTCGACAAAATATATAATCTTATCTCAGGCTTTCGACGTATTCGTGCAATAAATTAGTTAGATAATGTGGTCTCGTTGAATATGGTTAGTTAACAGCGCGTGGGGAATTTAAGGCGGCCGAAATACGTCTCGCTTAGCGGCTCGACGATTTCCGGCCCCCTAAATTTCCTCCATGCGCTGTAAACTAACCATATTCGACTCGAACACATTATCTAACTTATACAAAATAGCTTTTGTTTATTAGCAATTCTATCGAATGTTAATGCGTTTGCGCTGGTATACAAATACCATGTCTACAACATATGACGTAAACTATTTAAAAATAGCACGTGTTTACAATAATATTTACAATAATAACGCGCCAGCTCAAAGCGTCACTAAAATCCACTGTAGATCCATCGATAGAGAGAGAGAATGAGGATTAAACATCAGTTAGACCTACACGTGCGAGTTTTGTTTCGCACAGGTGTCGGGTGAGTTTAAAAATAGGCTGTCGGAAGGTCAAGCTTGATGTAGTTTGTGTGTTAAACGCGTCGCTTGTTTCGGAGAGTATTCGGAGGGGAGTTAACTCTGTTACTAAATTTAGCGATGACCGCACGATTTGTGCTGCAAATGGGGGCAAATCACGCGCAACAAAATAATCCGATGTATTTTTGTACGTAGAACAACCGTTATTGATATTGTGCAGTGCAAGTTTTTCATAATATTATTTTCAATTAGTGGTTGTGTATGCCAGTTAAACGTTTAGTAACACAATGCATTTTGTTGTTATGGTTATTCCAAGATATCACTACGGACGTGCCCATCGAGGGGATCTGGGGCGTGGCTAACTGTCCGACGCGATTCTAAGTTGTCAATCACAGGCGTCCGCACCACGGGGGGTCGTGGGCGGGCCAAATGATCCCGCTCGATCGCAATACATACGGATACACATGTACCCTATGTAATCAATTGTCACACAAATAAATTGGCAGAAAAACACACCAATGACAGAAGCTACTGTCGAAGCCCGCATACATACTATCCAATCAAATTACAACATTTAGCCAGTGAAACGCTAGAATATTTTGGCAGTTGTTAGACAAACAGATCCATCAAACACTCGGCAGTGGAAAGACATCTTCATTTTACCAAATCGAGTCAGTAAATATAAGGTATGTGCATATATCTATGTTTGTATCCAATGATTCTATTTAATTCAGCTGTCCGTGTGCTCCTCCTGTGATGCTATATATTCACGATACTTGGTGATATTCGGACCTTGGACTTCGAAATGGCTCATTTAGCCAGACCCATGCAAACAGGGTTGTCATTCATTACCACTTGGGGGGGGGGGGGGGGGGATTGTTACTATATTTTATGCATCTCTAGATATTATTTTCGCATGATATCCATCTGTAAGTCTTCGTTTAAAGATGTTATACCCCTATAAGTGGAACCCGCTAACAGCAACATGTTTTGCTATGAACTGCGCAGGTTTGAGACCATTCAAGTAATAACAATGCAAACTCGTATTCACACATCGAAAAAGCACTGAAAACGTGACAGCCGGTAACTATGATTTACATAAATCTAAATTGACGATTTTCATAAAAAATGACCGCCAAAATCTAAAATGGCTGCCAAATCCCAAGTACATGTACGAACTACATCAACTATTGGCAAAACGGAAGAACGTTTATGGTTGAACTTTGTTCTAAGAGTAAAAAATAAGTTTATAACATGTTTATAAATACGTATCAATTGGGAACGTATATAAGCAAATCTAATATGGCCGCCAAATATCATAGTTGCTCATCCAGACACGTTCTGTGATTTTTAAAAGTCCTATAGCATCAAATCAAATTCGCATTTACACATTGTAAAACGATATGAAAACATGATAATCAATGGTTGCAATTTACAGAACATCGGAACTTGCAGTTTCGTCAAAAACTGCTTCCAAAATCTAAGATCTCGTCCAAAAGTATAACAAGTTCACCCAACAACAGAACACACCACTAGCACAATCAAATTATAGTTACGTTGCAATAAATGGTAGTGTATATAAACGTTATCACCTTGTGCTATTAACTGGAGGAAATTATAACACATAAAAATTCACGATGGCTGCCAAATATCAATACTTCTAGGCTCTACTCCATGCTTGTCATACGACATTATTTCAATTAATTAACGGCAATCACTAATTGACGAACTAGGTAAAATAAATTAGTTTGATAGCGTTATCAAAACCAGCTTTCATATGCATGAGGCTACTTATATAAAATCAAGATGGCTGCCAAAAGTAGTATTCCACCATGTATCAGTGTGTTGTCTATTATTTTGAGTTTGTGTGTTTCAATTGGTCTCTTCTGAAATAAATTATGTGTACTCATATGTCAGGAAAATATATGAGTGTTTGTATGGCAAAGCCAAACAAGTGTGTGTATTTGACGCGCGACGCGCTGGTAAATGAATCACTGTGTATTGTGCTTCAAAGCCATGAACTTCCGAAACATTTATATGTTACTTACTGTTTACTATGTTCGTAGAGAAGTTGTTATGCATGTGTGCTTGATTAATCTGCGATGTTATTAATATGAGTATGATTTATCATCTGTTTGCATCCAAATGTATCATTTATTATTATAATTTCAAGATCATGATGTACAGGTCATGTTGCTGTGCTAGTAGTTTAATGAATCCCGGCCATGCTACTAGTTTCAGAACGACATCTACGTATAATGATGAACATACTCCTCGTGCAATGTCAATATGTGTTGTTCCTGTGCATTAAATAAAATATAAATATTACACCTGAAGGCGAGCATGAAGATGTAAGGACATCGTTTTCAACGGACATCAATGTACACTCTAAGATCTAGAAATTTACGACTCACAGCGAAATAAACACATACTATTTATTCACTTATTTATTACGTTAACATTATACGTGAGTGTTTGTGTATTACAGTGTCAACCGTATTGAAAGGGTCAGCCAGTTGTGACTCATGTGAAGCTCTTTGAATATCATAATTTCACACATTCCTATATGTTTATAGAAAACACTAATAGTTGAGCCAAGGCATGTGAAAAATATAATGTGGCATAAACATGACATGTTCAAGTTTCACTATTCCATAAACAAAATTATATTAGGATTACAATGAAATATTACTTTCAAGTATATGCCATTGATAAACACTTCAGATTGTTTATAGAAAACTGTAGCTACATGACACATACGTCAATAAAACGTTGGCAATACTTGTGTTACAGGCCCTGAGAAATCAGATGTCGTGTATGTTTGCATGTCCTACGTTTTCTTAACTGGGACATTTATTATTCTAAATCGAGCAAATCTCGCGAGTCTGAACATGTATATTGTCAAAGACTACAGTGTTTGATCTTTGTACGTGACTGTCATCAACCTAAGTGTGTGTTGGCTGCGTTGGCTCCACGCCATGTAACTTGATCGCGCATTTACTCCACGACATAGCACTTGCCACGCCAATGTTGGAAATGTCATGGACAGGCCCATTTATTCAAATCAGTTCGTATCATTTTCTATCTGATAATAGTGTCTATGTGCTCACCGAGAATACATACTTATATCAATCCACACCATCCTGAAATATTTACGACTAATATTTAACACATAATCAGTCAATCTATGTTACTGTCTCCGTGCGTCATAATAAGAAGTTAAGGAGACCGTGCGGGCGTAGTGACGCCATGCTCACCAGGCTTAACTGTTTCTAGAAACTATATTGCTCACTGACGATTTGGCAGGGTACGGTTTGGTTAGACTGTATGTGCGTGGTTTTTGTATGTTATTGTATTGTATTTTTGTATGTGTTTGTGTCTATTTAATTAGTGAGTGATTTATTAATTGATTTCTTGTCTGGTATCACATAGCGTTTATAATAAGTAAGTAATAAGAAAATTTCCGTCTTTATAGTAGCAGTGGTGCCTGTAAATGACGGATTCATACCTGAGACAACAATACGTATATGGATGTTCAATATATATATATATATGGGCCACGCTCTGTGAAAACCAGCCTTAATGACAACGTCATGAAAGCCTGAAAATTAAGTCGCAAAGTTAGGCTTAAATTTACCAACGTCATGTCGGATTTTGACACTTTAAATAGTTGCGTCATGGCAATAAATTGACGTTGTCCTATTTATAACCGTACGCTTTACTAGTTGTGGTTCACAAACATTTTAATGCTTCAGACATTTGTCTGTTTTTTCGGTTTCCTTCAAGGAAACACGTAGTGATTTTCTCGATTATTTTTTTTATAATATATGGACGACTTGTGCCCTGACATTTGAAACTAAATAACCATACAACCGGTAATTTGTAGATAACACCATCACAGAATCAGTATTATGTAACAAATAGAACTGGGCACAGGGCTTAATTCGTTTAATTTACTGTTTCGCCTGTCGAATGTTTCAAAAGTCAACATAAAAATACGATTTGGAAATTTTCAGAAAAATAAGCGTATCACAGATGTATAATTATGGTAGTGCCAACATATACGCAGCTCCTGGCATATCGCATCATGGTGACACTGGGCCAAACATGTTTTAGTATTTAGTGCGTTGGTATTGTGTCACATGCATATTTACTGCGACACAATAATCATGATTATATCCGGTAATTGTAATACATAATTGTAGCCACTAAGGACGTAGCCTACTGATTTCTATCTGTATCTGCTACCACTTCCGTGTACGGTGTCAAGTAATATTTAGAGACTTTCAAATATATCACACTGAATCAGCCGTACGATTGCCGTTTCATAACAATGTAAATATTCTTTAAAATGACCACTTGTAAATATGGTTATATGAATGTATAGTAATTTTACTAGTATATTTGCAATCATTGCAGACACTGATCAGACTGTACAGATGCACAGGTCTCCAACATTTACACATTTAAGAAGCCCGACTTTGCCAGATTGTTGTTAATTTTCTTACATTGTTCTACATTGTACTAAATAATGCACGTCTGCGTGCTTTGCTTGTTATCAAAGGGCCGTTCTAGTCGGTGTAAATAATATAAAGCAAACGCACATACACACATCACATTTCACATGTCTAAATTCAAATGAGCCGCTTCGAACAATAGTCGCAGGGTGTGGAGCGTCATTTCATGGAAAAACAATGTTGTGATCGGGACAAATTTAGTGTGTAAATCACTGACTGTGTTATGCAAACTATATGTACGTACGCCACGGTGCTTTTCAGGGGCGGATCCAGGATTTCAGGTTAGGGTAGGGGGATTTTGAAATAGTTTACTATACTTACGAACTAGCACCGTTGGTTCCTCGACCAAGCGGAGCTGGGGAGACTGCTAGGTGGGTCCGGCGGTATGCCCTCCGGAATATGTTTGATATTTACACCCCATTTTGCTGCGTTATGGTGTATTTTAGAGCACAAATATCTTTACTCGCCAAATTTTAGGGGTGGTGGGGGGGGGGGGGCCGGGGTTTGTTTCCCCTACGTGAATCCGCCCTTGTTTTTAGCATGGCTGTTTCTTTGTTTACAAAGGCGCTGAATGTACTTTTTCTGAAACACAACAAAACTAAATTACCCATTTAATTTTCAAATTAATTATTCCCGACGAGAGAATATACTGCCGGTATTTTTATCGGGACATGTAACAATTATATGCAGCATTTTCCCATAGACCTGCTACCTGCTAGTACGGGGTACATGTACATTAGCCCGTCCGCCAGTCATATTGGCTGCACAGGAAAATGTTCTTCCCGCTTTCTGAGATGTAAATTTAATTCCGAGAGTCGGGGAATGGACAGTCGATTTTTATTCTGTTTAAAAATTCCCGGGGGTGTCCGACTACCATCTAGACCCCATCGGGCGCTGAAGTCATTGATATGTGCAGCCATAGGCCTATCCAAATTCTGGTCATTCATTTCCACAGAAATAAAATGCATTTGTTTCAATCACCGATACTATGTGCATATAATTTACAATTTCCAACACCAGGAATGCCGTTTAGTTGTTTGGTCTTTGGTGACATATTGCCTAAATCAACATATGACGTCACAATTAATTGTAAATGACGTCAATTCTGAAATAATGACATTGTATCTTTCTGACGACACACGTATATGAATCTATTATGTTGATGGTGGCAAATTACGAAGCCACAGGTCGGCTAATTATAGATTTAAAATCGATAGTTGTGCGTTCGATTTGTTCACCACTACATGTACATATCATAGTTTTATTCTGTTCAGTGTTTGATAGCATAGATACTAACACTTGTAGATATATTTAGTGTACCTTATCAGCAAATATAGTTTACAGCAAGCACAGTCAATGAGTCTATGAACACGCATTTCTAATGTAGGCTGTTTTGTTGCCTTGTACAAACGTCAGCGTTTCAATACCGTCATTTTCTCGATGACGTTACGTTTTTTTTTCGTGCGTCATTCCAATGGTGCTACAAAAAGTGAGATAAAACAAAAACTATTAAAACATAATTGCATTTTATTTTCAGAATATTGTTTTTGAAAGGTGTCCGCATCAGAAAATGTAAAAACATGCAAATCGAAAATATTGTCATTAAGGCCGGTTTTCACAGAGCGCGGCCCATATATATATATATATATCGGAAGATTATAATCGACTGATGTAAATAAGATCATGACTAGTCAGGGCTCCAGATAAGGAATTAGTAATTGAGTATTTTCACTCCATCATTTCTGAAGCAATTGGGTATTTCAAATTTTGTATTGGGTAAAATAAAATCCCACTACTGTTTACACTTCAACAGACATCAATTATTGAATTAGTTTGCTTTAAAATGAAAACATATATTGGCATTTCATTGGAATTATCTCCTTGGAGACAATTCTAATGAAATACCAAGTTATGTTTTCATGGAAAATAAGAAAAACATGCTATATTTGTGGTCTGTTTATTGTTTTCTGCAGCATGATAAAGGTACCAAAAAATTGTTATTGCTTTTAAGTTTTGATACTCGCTACTTTGGATTTCAATTGGGTTTTTCGACAATTTTAATTGGGTATTTACGCAAATACGCAGCTTATCTGGAGCGTTGTCAGACTAGTGATTAAATAATATAGCTACTGCAGTATTGTAATTAGTTTGACAGGCAGCTTATAATGAACAGGTAACAGTACAATGCTTTATGCTATTCGAAAACTGGGTATTAGCATGCGATACACGTATATCGTTAACATCATGTTTGTGAAATACGCTCAGTGACAACAAAAAATGGTCTGATGGAGTAGATTAAATTTAGACTTAAGTATATATACTTCGATAATCCTCAAGTGCGTATGTCGCTATATCTGTACTAGTTATATGTCAGTGAGACATATAGGTTAAAGCTCAGAAATATAATATGAAGAGCATGTACTTGTATAATTTGAAATATTTCACCATCCCAATAGCTTTGGGAATTCAAATATACCAACACTAAAGTAACAAAGTGGCATTGTTTGTTTCATACAAAGGTCATACTTACTCGGGTATTTTAAAACATATGTTGTCACAATAGAAAAATAAACATTACGGTAACGGTCTTATCCAATATTAAATATCACATACGAATACATTGTTAAGGTACAATGGGAACTTATGGCGGCCATCGTAAACGTTGTTAAACTAGGCATTTATCCAAGTATGTGTTACATTTATTTTCTGTAATAGTGTTTACTTGTTTCAAATGATTAATGCCATCAAATATATAACATGAAGTAAATTGATGAGAAATCGTGATATTTTGGAGGCAATCTTGGAATTTGGTAAGCAAAACAGTTATGCAAGCATGCTTTGCTATTGTCATGGCCACTTACTGTGTACGTATGATCGTACGTAAGTATGTTTTGAAATTTTAAATGATGTAATACAAGTAACATTATGGCAAATGAACGGGGATTGTGATTGTTGGCGGCCATTTTGGATTTATACACATAATTTCTCAAGTAACAAATATTTGATGAAGTAGCACACGCTTGTATTTCACTCATAAAATATAAACAATATGAATAAACAAAGAACTGGTCACATAAAATAGTTTTGTATATGGTTTAGTGTGGTGGGGTATGGTAGTGGTGTATTGGCGGCCATCTTGGATTTTGGTGCTGAATTGAAAATGTTTTAGCTCGATTGTATGTAAATCACAAATACCAGTTACAATGTTTTCAGTACGTTGTACAGCGTGTACATGCTAGTATGCGGCCGTTGTATGTGAACGTTTGCAGAACAGCCCTTTTACGCCCAAAATATTGCTGTTAGGGAGGTCCACTTATAGGGGTATACACACTTTAAACGAAGACTTATAAATTGCTATCATGCGGAACTGATATGCTGGGATTTACATACCTTTCAATGCAATGTAGTGGCAATTTTCACCCCTCCTGGCTCACCCACTATGATATACACAAGCTCGCTGGAAGATGCCACAACTACACTTTCTGGTTCGCGCAAAACACGAGGTCACATTCTCTTGTCCACCCTGTATATCATTCAGTGAGTGGATGGCCCCCATTTCTACGTCCGTGCTTTGAGACTTTCACATGTGATAATTCCTTGTGATATTTCCTTGATATACAGTGGAACCTCTCTAAACCGGACACCCTGGGGGTCCCCAGGGTGTCCGGTTTAAAGAGGCTCGACTGTAATTCAGATATATGAGCGTGCACAATACATGTATTTGTTAACAGCTAACATGAGAGTCAATAGTAGCATATATACATTACAGTGGAACCCCTCAAAATTAAACAAATTTATTTTTCTAGGTGTCCGGTTTTGAGAGGTTCTGCTGTAGTTGAGACCAAAGGTTAATAGCTGGGTATTCTACTATATGCTGTCAACATGTCTGACAACAGGAAAGCGGTGGTCAAGAATACCGATATGTCGGAAGATTGTCAACAGGACGCGATCGACTGTGCTACACATGCTATTGAGAAGTACAACATTGAGAAAGACATTGCCGCTTACATGAAGAAGGAATTCGACAAGAAATACAACCCAACCTGGCAATGTATCGTCGGCCGAAACTATGGCAGCTACGTGACGCACGAAATCAAGAGATTCATCTACTTCTACCTTGGTCAGGTCGCCATCCTCCTCTACAAATCTGGTTGATCACAGTCTAATGACATTGGCATAGAACATTTCAAACATTTAGGGTACCAGGGGCACGTTTCACTAAACTTCGTACAACTAAAATGATCGTAAGTGCACAATTATGATAGTCTGTAAATTTCACATTACCACCGTTTTCTCGTAAACAATTATTGAATTTACATTTACTGAGCATAGGCTGCATATGCAGCCAATGCTCAATAAATGTAAATACATCAATTGAAATTTCCAGACGATCCTAAATTTGCACTTACGAACATTTTAGTCGTACGAAGTTTAGTGTACTGGCCTCTCTCGTTGCAAACTATAGACCGTCTTTTGAAGCATGCGTGACTGTTACTAGGATGTCCAGAAATGGCTGCGTGTTTTTGTTGCTATATAAACATATCTGCTTACTTGAGGTCATGTTATCCCTGTCATCAAGTATCGTCAGCAGGACCAGTACTGACAATAATGAAATAACATGATAACTTGATATTTATTAAACATGCTAACGGATTTCATAAGAAACCCCGAGTCTGTATTTATTAATAAGCAGAATGTTAAATCAGCACATACCTGTGTGTGGCAGGTGGGAGTATGAGATAGGTTTTTTAACGATCTGGATTCATCTTTACCGGAATCCCGACCTGTAGCCGATTTCATCAAAATTGCAAAGTATACTTATCTAGCAAAGTATACTTTGAGGGATTAATCATTTATTTTCCCCAAAATGAATTATTTCATATAGAACAAACTACTGCATATATTTGATGAATACAAGTATGCAGAATTATTATACTGAATGTTTTAAACACAAACACACAAACTAACAAAACAATATATTATATTTGAACATGCTATTAACGATACAGACACACCAGTAACGAACTATAGGCCGATCTACTACGTGTTATCTATTTAGACTGTCATATTGCCAAATAATCTTTTCATATAATGTATACTTATTGTCGCGAATTTAACAAAATGTCTACATCTGATAGCATCAATAAATATTCAGTACACTGTGTGTTATGTGTAGTAATGATGTGTTCGGACCAAAATAACTAATGGCGGTCATTCCTTTGTAGTCACGTTTCATACTTAGAAATACACTGGAACCTCTCTAAACCATCACGCTGGAGATAAATAGAGAACAGTAGGTTAGTGCCGTGAATGGGGAAAATATCGGGCAAGGCTCAAGAATTTCATTATTTCTCATCAGAAGTATATGTTGTGACCACTCATTTGAACCGTCTCGCCGAGACGGTTCAAATGAGTGGTCACAACATATACTTTGGTTCAGAAATAAGGAAAATAGATAGAGAATAGTAGGTTAGTGCCGTGAATGGTAAAACATATCTGGCAAGGCTCAGGAAACGGGATGGGCAAGGCTCTGCCGAGCACATCCCGTTTCCGTGCCGCGCCAGATAGTTTTTCCCATTCACGGCACTAACCTACTATTCTATTTATCCCGTCAACACCTACAAATGGCTGTAAAATGCAGAAATTGTGTTGACTGGATATCGAAAATGTTTCACTGCAACGTGTTTCACGGCACATACGCACTGTGTTGACGGGATAAAAGAGGTTACACTATAATTTTCTGGTCTATGATCAGTCAAGACATAATATTTATATGTTCACCTACTATCAATTCATTCGATGTATTGCCTTTACGCCCAATACAATACATTAGACCCACGTGACGTCGCGTTATTTTGTTGATTGGTTAAAGTTTGACGTCATTAATTTATACCCGGTTGTCAATAACTGCATGCTATTGGCCGGCAACGTCGCTGTTCCAGAAATTGCGACAAATTGACGTAAAACAAGATTATTCTTAATTTTAACGTCATATTTGGTTATTTATATTTTAGAAACCATCAGAAAAAGCAGTGTAAATATAAGTAATAAACCATGGGCTGTTGCATTTACTGTGATGCATAATACTTTTGGTGTGTTTAAAGTTTGCGAGGAGTCCGAAGTTAGTTACCCGAGAAATTAATTTCTTACAAATTATATATGTGAACTACAACGTACTTATTGTTTATCAGCCTATACGCGAAGCTCCGCCCCTAAACGTGATTTAGAATCGCTATGCTAGCATATGATTGGCGGTGTGACACGAAGTGAGCGCGTGTGTGGGCGTAATATGCTTTGCGTCTCGTGAACTGATGACATCAAGACGTAAAATCAGTTCTAAATATAACGGCTGAACATTTAATGATTAATTTAATATATATTGGCGAAAGTGTCGCAATATGCGATTAATTGAGACGAAATGCTGTTTTTTCATTGGTCGATAAACTAGGATAAACACTACATACACGTTTATATCTTTTGTAAGAAATAGTATCATAATTATAAAATGAACAGTATACAAGATCAAAAACGGTATGTGCGTCTATTGACTATGTTACATGTGTTGTCAATGGCATATGTAACAGATACGAGCGGTATATTAGTACGTTTAAAATGGCCTGTACGTTTAACATTTCACTTCCACAATTGTTTGGTTCTGTTACTCAGACTGTTCAGGTTGAACTGTTATAGTTATTTTGCATACTTATAGCGTTTTCTTTAATTAGTAGCCTATTTCACCAACATTGCAAAGTATACTTATCTAGCAAAGTATACTTTGAGGGAGAAATCTTAAATTTAAGGATACATTTATTATTTGTTATTATACTGAAGTTATTACATTATCACAGCCATTTTGGCTGTGATAATGTAATAAATTCAGCATAATAAGTCTGCATACTTTTAATCATCAAATATATGCAGTAGTTATTTCTATATGAAATAATGCATTTCGGGAAAAATAAATGATTACTCCCTAGATAAGTATATATATACATTGCAATTTTGATGAAATCGGATACAGAACGTGTATTACAAGTGTGTGTACATGAACAATAATTGGTACTGGTATGAAATATGGACACTCCTGATCAATTATACATGAAGTACTCGGTGTTGCAATATGCTTTCCGTACACATGTCAGTTCTTTTAGACCATTCCAAAGGACTGCCAACTTGAATATGATACCGACGAATAACATCTTATAATACAATGCAATAATCGGTGATTACTAATTTAATTTGATTAAATTAGTGTATACGGTGAAGCTTATTTGTATATGTAATACATAATTATCATTAACATTTGAAAAGTGTTTAAATTGTACTATGGCAGCTAAGTAATTCCTGATGATTCCAACCCGTTTCGATGACAAAATTATTAAAACCATTTTTAATCTTATTTTGATCGTTTCTCCACATTCCAAAAATGTCTTTATTATGCGTTTCCAATGTGTATGCTCGCGTGGTTACAACAACAACAACATGTACTGAAACTTCCAGAAGCCCTCCGATTCAAAGTACGTATTCTTTTACTTTGTCCTTATTATGTAACGGATTTTGATGAAGTATGGCGCATCAAACGCGTCTTGTTAAGCTGCATTTGGTGGTCTCGGTACGGTGGCCCGAACTTCTGTCGTTTTTGCGAAGAATCGATGTCCGTGTCGAAATCGATTCTTCGCAAAAACGACATAAGTATGTGCCGAACCCCCGGGACCAACAAAAAAGTGCAGCTCATGAAGACGCGTTTGCTGCGTCAAATTTCATAAAAGTCCGTTGCCTATTAAGGAAAATATCAAATAATACTTACTTTGGAGTGGGCGCCCTTTCAACACTTTCAGCCATTGTTGTTGTTGTTGGAACCACGTCAAACTAACAACATGGTGGAAAGTAGAACGCCATTCATAACAAATGTAAAGTAAGCAAAAGTAAGTATGTCTTCGCAATGTTGCGTTTTTCGCATTTGAATTTTGAATCGATGCGCAGTTTCAACTGTTCTGAAGTGAGCTTATATATCAACCCATTTACATTGTAACCTCTCTAAACCGGACACCAAGAAAACGTATGTGATCCTATTGTTGATGAGTTTCTCGGTCATTTATCAAAGGGGATAATGTCTGCTCGTGATCGCATACCACACAACTATGGCTCAGCATGATCAAATACCTGAATTACAGTGAAACCTCTCTAAGCCGGACACCCTCCCAGGGTGTCCGGTTTAGAGAGGTTTCACTGTACATGTATGTGCCCGGGTTTGACTAGTCGGGCTAATGCACATGCGCAGATCCGATCGTGTACAAATTGTGAGATGATTGTGGAGTGTGGATTGTGCGACACGATACGACAATGACGTCATTTACAGAATGTATCATACTTTCTGTAAATATTTCTCATGAAAAAATCGCATGTCTTCTTCGGTACAAAAACACATGGCTTGTCTACGGTGGCACAGATGGGACATGGAAATATTTTTTACTACAGCTATCGCGTGCGCACGCGATAGGTTTTGCATGCGCACGCGATAGGGTTTCATTTGCTAAGCTATCGCGTGCGCACGCAATAGCTATCGAGTGCGCACGCAATAGCAATGAAATATTTCCATGTCTCCTCTGTGCCACCATACTTGTCCCATGCATGCTAACCCATTTCATTGACGCACCGCTAGATGAAGAGTACGTACATCCACCACCGCGGCAATGGCATGGATTACGATATAATGAGAACAGTCATGTGGTTTTGTACCGAAGACGACTTGGAAAAATAATTTTAAAAAAATACAGAAAGTGTGATATTATTTTTTAAAGGACGTCCAATGTTGCCGGCACATTTGCTCTGAAAATTCCGCCAACTTTCGAGGTCAATAACAGACGATATCATAAAGTTTGTAACCGCATCTTAGCTACAAAATCGCATGGCTGTCTCGTATATGTCTTTATTTATTTTGTCTCATACATGAATTTTAATCTTTTTCATATGCATGTATTTTTTTTATTAATACATTGTATTCATTCCCACGAAATAACAATTCGTTCCTCGAATTAACAATTAATTTCCACGAAATGACAATTCTTTCCCTCAATTTAGCAATTGGTTCCCTCGAATTAACAATTCGTTCCCACGATATAACAATTCATTCCCATGGATTAACAATTTGTTGAACGAATTGTTAATTCGTGGGAACGAATTGTTAAATTGAAGGAACGAATTAATTCGAATTATTTCGTGGGAACGAATTGTTAATTCGTGGGAACGAATTGTTAAATTGGAAGGAACGAATTGTTATTTCGTGGGAACGAATTAACAAAAAAAATAATTATACGTACCCTGCGGGGCTCCGTACTACGGAAGCCCATTAGGGCCACTTCACTTTTTTTTTTATCTTTTCTTGAGTTTTCTAGATCTTTTCTTGAATTTTCAAGATGTTTTCTTGAATTTTCAAGTTCTTTTTGAATTTTCAAGTCCTTTTCTTGAAAATTCAAGAAAAGATCTTGATCTTGAAAATTCAAGAAAAGAACTTGAAAATTCAAGAAAACATCTTGAAGAACTTGAAAATTCAAGAAAACATCTTGAAAATTCAAGAAAAGATCTCGAAAATTCAAGAAAAGATAAAAAAAAGTGAAGTGGCCCTAATGGGCTTCCGTACCGTACAGAACAGGGTATCTGTGCAACATCTACAACATTTATAAATGACAATACTGAGTAAATCACATGATCATATTATCCGGGTATGGAAGGTGTTCGAGCCAATTCCCACCCTTAAGTATAAGCCGAATCGAATCAAATGAAGAGAATGTAGTCTCGCAGAAAATGGTAAGCATACTGATAGTAATATAATCAAGTTTTATGTTTATTCAGTTGAGCTCATTTTTGGGAAAGAAGAGCATATTGTGCATGTTACTACAGTGGAACCTCTCTAAACCGGACACCCTGGAAGTCCCCAGGGTGTCCGGCTTAGAGAGGTTTCACTGTAAATCAGGCATTTGATCATTCTGAGCCATAGTTGTGTGCTATGCGATCACGAACAGACATTATCACCTGAGATAATGACCAAGAAACTCATCAAAAATAGGATCACAGGTGTTTTCTTGGTGTCTGGTTTAGAGACGTTTCACTGTATTTGAATACCATTACCGTTATGTTCGATTGAATCGCTGTTCATTTCCTGTATTCTGTTCGTATACTTATCCAACTTAAAATGGTGTACAATATTTTGAGCATTGTCATTGGCCGGGATTAGCCACATCCGGGTACAATGTCTATAGCGGGAGTCCATACAATAATAAACTCCGTAGCTGTCGAACGTTTGTATCAATTCGATATTTCAAATGATACACGCTATATGTCACCTTCGGACATCTGCGTAATTTCATGAAATACGTTTACAAAATTTAAAATATTCTCCGCATATGGCGTCAAAAGTTAACAGAAATTTCAGAGTACATGCGGAATTATATTCCATACCGACTACTAGCATTAAATGTGACACAATGAACGTAAATTTCGCGGGACGCGTCGACTGATCGATCTAACTTACATTGAATTGTATGATGTAATCTCCGAAAACGTCATGATTTTCAGGGGTAAAAATGACACGGAACACGCGGAACTATTGCCCAGACAGGTCAAAACCCAGGTAATTAATATTTACATCTTCTATAAATTCATAATGCAAACGCCCATTCGACGTATTGCGTTTACATCCCAATACAATACATTGGACACACGTGACGTCGCGCGATGTTGATTGGTTAAAGTTCGCAACGTCGCTATTCCAGGAATTGCGACAAAATGACGTAAAACAAGATTATTGTTAACTTTAAAGCCATATTTATTTATTTACAATTTTGAAACTATCAGAAAATACTGTGTAAATATGAGTAATACAGCCATGGACTGCTGCCTTTACTGGGGTGAACAATACCTTTGGTCTGTTTAAAGTTTGCGAGGAGTTTGCGCCAGATAAGCTGCGTATTTGTGTAAATACCCAATTAAAATTGCTGAAAAACCCAATTGAAATCCGACGTAGCGAGTATCAAAAAGCAATAACAATTTTGTGGTACCTTTATCATGCTGCGGAAAACAATAAACCGACCACAAATATAGCATATTCTTCTTATTTTCCATGAAAACACATCTTGGTGTTTCTCCTTGGAGACAATTCTAATGAAATGCCAAGATATGTTTTCATTTCCAAGCAAACTAATTCAATAATTGCTGTATATTGATGTGTACACAGTAGTGTGATTTTACTTTACCCAATTAAAATTTTGAAATACCCAATTGCTTCAGAAATGATGGAGTGAAAATACTCAATTACTAATTCCTTAGCTGGAGCCCTGCAACTCGCAATATAATTTAATATTACATAGTTTTGACTAATTCCCTGGATTTTGACGTGTCTTGGAAATAGTTTTGACGTGTCCTGGGCAATAGTTCCGCGTGCCCGTGGAATAGTTAAAACTATTTTCATCCCTAAAAATCATGACGTTTTGTCGAAGATTACGTCATAAAATTCTACGCAATTTATTTCGGTTAGTCGATGCGCCCCATCATAAATTCAAGTTCAATGTATCACACCGGACATGCGGAACTATTTCCCAGGCACGTCAAAACCCAGGGAATTAGTCATGGGAGACAATAGTACGATACTGTTACACTATTATCTCACCATATGTGTACTATGCATGTGTATGGACACAGGCCGGGCTTTAGTAAACGAGATAATAATTATTATACATGGGTATACGTTATAAGTACATTGGCCCAATGACAAGGTGCATGATCATGTGGTTATAACAACAACAACAGTGGCTGCAAGTATTGAAATCTTGCCCACTCCAAAGAAAGTATTATTTGATAAATTCCTTAATATGAAACGGATTTTGATGAAATATGGCGCAGCAAACGCGTCTCCATGAGATGCATTTGGTGGTCCAAGGAGTTCGGCACAGACTTATGTCGTTTTTGCGAATAATCGATTTCCGTGTCGGTAAACAGACATGAAAAAGGCGTGCTATAAATACTATGCCAGCAAACTATACAAACGATGAGGTATCTGAGCATTTCTCTCATCAACATGATCAATCTCCAAATAAATGTTGATGTGTAAACTTTTCAATCTCATGCACAGCCTATTGTCAGCGTACACGTTACTCATAGGTAAACCATAATTACTCTGGTGGGTGGCAGGTGGGAGCACGCGATGGGTAATTTAACGATCGGCGTTCATCCTTACCGGAATCCCGACTGGAGACCTGGTTTGGCCCTTACATCCGTCTTTGGCATTTTGTATGTGACAGTTGAATCTGGTTATACCCCTTATGTGAGTATTACGATATTCGTAATCCTATTTTAGGGGAAGGGGCCAAATGACTTGGTGTGGTATGGACCTGGCACCAGGTCAGGTTATTCTAATTTCAGGGCTGAATATATTTGTTCTCGATGTAAATATTCCGTTCTGATTTTGGCATTTGCCCCCCAATGCAGCAGGTTAAAATGGGATCGAACCCGTTTGCCGGCCTTACATGACCTTAGCTGTTGATAGGCCGTTAAACACTAATAAACAAACAAACAAACCATAATTACTCGCATACTAGGTGAGTAGACACCAGGGACAACACACTCAGAAAACTGCTTACATCTGACTGGATTTGATAGCTAATAATAGAGTACAGTAGTGGGTATATATGGTATGTGTTTTGTGGTTTGCCAGGTAAAAGTGATACACTGTGAGATTTTCTGTGTATGAGCTCATGCTCACGGGCACAAACATGTCCAGAAAGCTGACATATTTTACTGTTTGGTGTAATATAATTGATAGTGAGTCCGTTCTCTTGGTTTTTCTACATCTGATTAACTACATTATCGCATATGATCTACTTCATAGTTTACGTTTTGTGTCAAACGCCAGAAGAGGTGACAGTGGCTGATGGCTTGAGTACGCAAAGATGGCCGAGTTCGCCACTTCAGGTGCCGTATAGGATACAGTAACGAGGCAGTGTTCACATACATGTTATACATATATTCCATCACATTTACGAAAGCAATTATCATTGAATCAAAACATGATTTGTACATGACGGGCCCTTTATACACTGACCTTCGCCGATCGGAGGTTAAAATTACAAAACAATGTCACGAGATGACATATTTTGTGTGTTGCAATGAACACACTACTACAGTTATTAAAACATTACATGCGGAATACAACTTTACCGGTACGAATTTTGCTCAATATTTTCCTTTTCTTATTTCTCAATGAAAGTATATGTCGCGACCACTCAATGGTCACGTGGTTTCAACAACAACAACAACGTCGCCCTCTCCAAAGTAAGTATTATTTGATATTTTCCTTAATATGCAACTGATGTTGATGTAATTTGGCGTAGCAAACGCGTCTTCATGAGCTGCATTTGGTGGTCCAGGGAGTTCGGCACAGACACGGACATCGATTCTTCGCAAACACGACAGAAGTTTGGGCGAAAATACAGAGACCACCAAATGCAGCTTATTATCACGCGTTTGATGCGCCATATTTCATCAAAATCCGTTACGTAATAAGGACACTATAAAAGAATACGTACTTTCAATCGGATGGATTCTGGAAGTTTCAGTATGTGTTGTTGTTGTTAGTACCACGTGATCATACACCTAAATATACTTCTAAGGACATTTAAAGAAAGTATGTATGCTTTTCCTCAATCAAAATGGCAGATCCTCAGCATATGGGTCGACATGGTTAAGATACAAATGACATTGCAACATTCAGTAATTAACATTCAACACAGAGACGATTTCTGCACATGTGCCCGATTTGGAACGGTTCCACTGTGTCCATCATCTTATAAATACTCAGCGTTTTAAACAGGCCGCCATATTGGATTTGCTTTATCGTATTGTTGATTGCCAGTTTGGAAACCCAATACGCATTACACACGGAGTTGTCGAGGCCCCGGAACACGCATACCAATAATCGTGTTTGTCTCCAGTACACGACCCTGTTTGTTAGTGTCTAGTGATAACGTTGCTTCGATTGTCTAAAAATAACCATGTGTATATATAACGTAGCTCATGTATAGGCAGACAAGCCGCGATAATGAAATATGCATAGCTAATGTAACGATCCACCTACAATGTCGAGGTACATACATTAGGCAGTTACTACAATATACCAACCAGTACGTGTATCGCACATCGCTGTTGTTTACATAAACAGTAACCGGTTTATTTGGCACCATTGTTGAGAATGGTATTACAATATAGACCATCGAACACACGGAAACCAACAACGTATAACCGTGATCGAGGAGTCTTTAATGCGACACAAGCATGCACCCGGTGTGAACATTATATTTCAGATGTGGTATGTTCAATCGCATGAACTGTTCGTTTCTCCTACTTAGCTCGCCCTGCGTGACAGCACAAGCATTCGGCTTTCAATAGCATACGTGTAGTCTACCCGATAGCGACGAGTGTAGACCTATATTTACAATAACGATGTTTGTCGTGGTATAAAACGGGACACGTATGGGTAAAGTTGCGAACAGTAACTCTTGAAATGTACTCCCGTACCGTACCGGTACGGGAGTACATTTCAAGAGTTTACTGTTCGCAACTAGTATGGTGATTAAACAACTGCTGATCATCACTTGCAACTACAGTAGCCTTAATGCACATTACTGCGCTGGTGGGCGTTTATTATTGAAGGGTTCATTGACAGACGGGATCTAACTCATTAGTTAAGTTAGTCACCATCTTCCGCTAGTTTTTGCAAGTATATTTGGTTTAAAACACCGATCAACTGTAACACACTCAAATGTAATATTTACCAATTGTAAAAAGGGCGATAATCAATAAGTTGCATATCGTCATTAATTATGTCTGTCAATGTTTTGCTGGAGGTAAACGGGGTTTTATGTAGCAAAGACAGGATATCGAACATGTTTCACGGCACCGTGTTTCACGGCACATACGCACTGTGTTGACGGGATAAAGTGGTATCATTGTCCGTCCGTCCCGTCCGTCACATGTTTAACGTTTTTGTTTGAGCTTGTATCTTCAATAATATTATGCCTACAACCACCTTACTTGCACACTATCATGGTCCAGGGATGTGCACCACAACCCCCTGTGAATCAAATGACCTTTGTATGACATTGACCTACAATTGCAGTATTTACAGTTATTTCCCTTGGTTAAAGTGTTTGCTTCTTGAGTTTGTATCTTCAATAGTATTATATATACAACCACCATACTTGCACACTATCATGAGTCCGAGATGTGCACCTCACCCCATCTGAAACAAATGGCCTGCATGTGAGCTTGACCTACAATTGACATATTTACATAGTTATTTCCCTTGGTTAAAGGTTTTGTTTCAGCTTGTAGTTTCAATACTATTTGACGTACCATCATACTTGCACACTTTCATGAGTCAGTTATGTGCAACATAACCACTGTGAAACTAATGACCTTCATGTGTCCTTGACATATTTACACAGCTATTTACCTTTGTTAAAGTTGTTAATAATTCCAGCACAAACATATTTACACAATACCCTAACATTTGATTGGCCCGCAGCAAGTCTCTGTCAAAAATGTATATCCCAGTAAACTCCCACGCCGAACTACTTTCCGTAAACGTGAGGCACAGTTAAAATAATTCTTAAGAAAACGAAAAATAAACACATTTTCTTGATGAATTTATTTCAAATGCTGGAATTATAAGGAATGAATGGCCTTTTTGTGGAATTTATCGGGGATATAAACTTGGAAAAGTCGCGGGAATACTTGGGCCTTTTTATGGAATTTATCGGGGATATAAACTTGGAAAAGTCGCGGGAATACTGGACGAGGCCTTCCGGCCTTCGTCCAGTATTCCCGCGACTTTTCCAAGTTTATACCCCGATAAATTCCACAAAAAGGCCATTCATTCCTATAATTTCCCTTTGTTAAAGTTGTTATTAGAGCTCGTGTTTCATACATAAACGTTTAAACCGTAATGACTGAAGGGTTGATACTTGGTATGTAGCTTCCGTATAATGTGTAAATCGCCATCTTAGATTTTTAGCGACGCCCGGTCATGGATTATCTCCCACTTTTGGACTTAGAATTTTACCAGTTTGCCTTGTAACTTGGAAAACTTTTAAACCGTCTGGAGGTTTGCTACTTGGTAAGTAACTTCTTTACGGTGTAGATGCACACAAACTGAACTTCTATTTTTGATTGGACACTGGGCCATGGATTATATCCCGCTTTTGGATTATAATCTCGCCTTGTTTGCTATCAAAGCGATATTTTCTAGGTTTTGTATAACGAATTGCTATTTGTAGATTATAATCCAAAAGCGGGATATAATCCATGGCCCAGTGTCCAATCCCAGGCCGGGATCGATCAGCTGCACCACCCGTCAGCTGATATCGCGTCTGTAGTCGAGTAATCGTCGAAACATAGTGGTGTAACCTTCTAGCAACCTCCCTCTTAGCATCCCCTCAACAACAAATGTCACACGTTATAGAGAATAGTAAATTAGTTACGTGAATGGGTAAACATATCTGGCAAGGCTCAGGAAACGGGATGGGCGAGGCTCTGCCGAGCACATCCCGTTTCCGTGCCGCCAGATATGTTTTCCCATTCACGGCACTAACCTACTATTCTATTTATCCCGTCAACACCTACAAATGGCTGTAAAATGCAAAAATATAACCCTAGCCAACGCACACATTCATACACAGTGATTAGGTCATATTGACAGGATATCAAAAATGTTTCAGGGCACCGTGTTTCACGGCAAATACGCACTGTGTTTACGGGATAAATTGGACATCGTCTCACTCTGAAACACAGTCACTTTGAAACATGCAAACCAGTATACATGCCGTTACACTGTATGTATCATAACAAATATTGTATCATAAAATACTGAAGAATGCTCGTGTTTATTATTTGCAACCATTCGATTGTTGGTTTTATTTCACAAGGAAACCGTTTTAAATTGTCGAATAGTGTAGCACCTGATCAAAAAGCATACTCCTGTATCCTGATAACGATATATAGCGGGTGGATCAGAAACTATGCATATTACAAAGTTGTGCTTAATTTCTCATAGGATATCTGAGCTCCAGATAAGGTGCGTATTGGCGTATTTTACGCACTTACTTTATCAAAATAGTGACTCGGGGTGGTATATGCTATTTTCATATGTAAATGAGGCATAGTATTTTTTTTTTTAAATGCGTCACCTGAATTGCGTCAATTAAATGCGTCACCTGTAAAAAATATTTTCGATAACTTATAAAGTATGATCAATGCACATCAAACAAAATAAATACAGGGAATAAATAGTAATGCCCGTTAACATTTTAAGGAAATACGGTTATCGCCTCTGATATGAATGTGGACATTTTCGTCTGATATAAAATGTATTCATAATAAGACCAATCAATACCTTGGGTAATGGTGAATGAATATTTATTTTGTTAGCAAATGTCATAGCTACATAATATACAAAACTATCTGTTTCCCTATATTATAACCTGGAATTTCAAGGTGCATGATCACGTGGTTACAACAGCAACAACAATGACTGAAAGTGTTGAAATCTGCCCACTCCAAAGTAAGTATTATTTGATATGTTCCTGAATATGCAACGCATTTTGATGAACTATGGCACAGCATGAGGTGCATTTGGTCGTCCCGGGAGTTCGGCACATACTTATGTATTTTTGCAAATAATCGAATTCCGTGTCGGTACACACGGAAATCGATTCTTCGCAGAAAACGACAGAAATTTGGGTCAAGGTACAGAGACCACCAAAATGCAGCTTAACAAGACGCGCTTGATGCGCCAGATTTCATCAAAATCCGTTGCATATTAACATGTTGTTTGAATCGGAGGGCTTCTGGAAGTCTCAGTACTTGTTTTTGTTGTTGTAACCACGTGATCATACACATTGAATTTGTGCCTACTGAGTGGGCATGTACATTTAAGAATATTTACACTTCCTTGAATATTCATAATGGAAACGCCCATTCAACGTATTGCGTTCATATCCCAGTACATTACATTAGCCCCGCGTGACGTCGCTCGACCTTGTTGATTCGTTAAAGTTTACTTGACGTCATTAGATTACGTGACGTTCATCGTCGTTGTCAATAACGTCATGCTATTGACCGGCAACGTTGCTGTTCCATGAATTACGACAAAACGACGTAAAACAATAAGATTCCTAATTTTCACGCCGTATATGGTTATTTACTTCTTTGAAACTATCCGAAAATGCAGTGTAAATATAAGTAATAAAACCATGGTGGGTTGCGTTTAGTGTATTATGAACAACAGTTTGTCTGTTTAAAGTTTAAACATACCAAATGTTGTTCATAATGCAGTAAACGCAAGAGCCCACGGTTTTATTACTTAATTGGACATTTAAAAATGTATCACATAAAACATATCAGTCAATATCGATCATGCGAGTTTGTATATTTTACAGTGGGGTCAGCGTGTAAGTGCACACACGAACGAACACGACAGGTTGGAACCGTGTAAGTGCACACACTAACGAACACGACAGGTTGGAACCGTGTAAGTGCACACACTAACGAACACGACAGGTTGGAACCGCGTAAGTGCACACACGAACGAACACGACAGGTTGGAACCAACCTGTCGTGTTCGTTCGTGTGTGCACTTACACGCTGACTCCACTGTAGCACATCTATAGCAAATAAATGTTCTGGGGCCCGTTTCACTAAACTTCGTACGACTATTAAAATGTTCGTAAGTGCAAACTTATGACAGTCTGTAAAGTTCACATCAACAATGTGTTCTTATATTGGATTTACATTTATTGAGCATAGGTTTCATATGCAGCATATGCTCAATAAATGTAAATCCATCAATTTCCAGACGATCCTAAATTTGCACTTACCAACATTTTAGTCGTACGAAGTTTAGTGAAACGGGCTCCTGGTGCTTCAAACAAATGGAAAATTCAACAAAGTAAATGGTGATGTCAACCATCACCATTTACTTTGTTGACTTTTCCATTTGTTTTAGAATTCAGTGAATTCCGGCATTTGCAATTTTGGATTATAATTATTTCTGCCCGCGCCCAAATGTAATGTTACGCATATAGAGTTTTTGAAACGTGTTCATGTCAGAGCTTCGAGGTATTTGCATAAATTGATACTTTGAGATATTATATTGAGATACAATCCAATCATATTACAGAGTAGGCCCAAAAAGACTTGGACATTTGTTATAACTCTTATATCTCCATATATAATCTTTCAATCTTCACAAATTTTGGCATAGATATTGGTCATTACATTTGGCATATGCATTTTATATTTTACTTTATCGAAACCACACGCATACTATTGCAGTGGCGATTTGCACGTCACTGAGTCGAAATAGACAGAAACATTTTTATCCCGTCAACACAGTGCGTATGTGCCGTGAAAAACGGTGCCGTGAAACATTTTTGATATCCAGTCAATACATTTTTTTGCATTTTACAGCCATTTGTAGGTGTTGACGGGATAAATAGAATAGTAGGTTAGTGCCGTGAATGGGAAATAATATCTGGCGCGGCACGGAAACGGGATGTGCTCGGCAGAGCCTCGCCCATCCCGTTTCCTGAGCCTTGCCAGATATGTTTTCCCATTCACGGCACTAACCTACTATTCTCTATGTACGTAACCATGGTAACGCTATGAAACTGCTATAAAATGGTCAAAAAACCACTTTCCTGCTGCAAAATCGCATTAATACATTAAACCCGTCATTGAATAATACAATATAAATAAAGACATACATACACCACTTACATTAGGCATTATATACTGCAAGTTTGCTTGAATTTTGCTAAACATACTAATTGCTGACATCCGTGTCACTTTGAGCATTTAAGTTCGCAGTCTTGCGCGTATAGGTCGTTTGCTGGTGAAATTTGTCAACTTATCTGTGTACTATTTGCTGTTAATGGCATTGCACACGTAAGTAACATTTATTTAATATGCATTTAACATGTTCAGCATATCATTTATTTCATTGTTCCGATGAAAATAATGAATATGGTACGTCTTTTCAACTGTTACACAACGTTCTCAGCAATGGAAATTCTTGAGTATGACCTAGCGACGTCATAATCATAATGACGTCATAATGCGTGCACGAGCAGTAAGCAGTATGTATCCTTCAATAGCACAGACATTACACAATATGTATGCCAACATATATTAAGATTCGAAGCGTATGTCAAAAGATATTATATATAGATATATATAGGTTACAAAAAGGGTCCAGGTTTTTTTTGGCTACCCTGTATATGGGAATTTGAAAGTTGGTGTCAAATTTTGTATCGACCCGATATAGTGCCTATTAAAAGCTGGATGTTTCGTTAGTTTAATGGAATGGCGAACAGTGCAGATCCTGATAAGGGAGCCGTTTCACTAAACTTCGTACTACTAAAATGTTCGTAAGTGCAAAATTATGATAATCTACAAATTGCACATCAACACTGTTTTCTAGTAAAAATTATTGGATTTACATTTATTGAGCATAGGCTGCATATGCAGCCTATGCTCAATAAATGTAAATCCATAAATTTAAATTGACACATTTAATTAAACGGGCCCCATATCAGGATCTACACGTGTCTGAAACCCCGTAAGCCCATATTATCCAGTCACAGCTACAATTAACTATACTATTAAACAGACATATTGACATGTTATGTCTAATAAATCATGGCGATAGACACGCCCGATGTAATGGAAAATAATATATAAAGCAATGATCTCCACAGTTAATTGTTCCTGCAGGCAGAAACAAATATATAGCCATACACATGCTGTGTTATTAGATAATATTTATCCCATCAACACAGTGCGTATGCGCCGTGAAACACGGTGCCGTGAAACACGGTGCCGTGAAACATTTTTGTTATCCTGTCAATACGACCTAATCACTGCGTATGAATATGTATGGTTGTCATACTAGTCGATTCTCCGATTTTGAGGATGTGGCTGGGGTTATTTTTTGCATATTAAAGCTATTTGTAGTGTTGACGGGATAAATAGAATAGTAGGTTGGAGCCGTGTCTGCACATGTCGCAAACCCTGTAAGTCCCTTTTATCCAGTCACAGCCATAATAAACTATACTATTAAACAGACATATGGACAAGTTATGTCTAATAAAGCACGGCGATAGACACACCGAATGTAATAGAAAATAATATATAAAGCAATATTTACACAGTTAATTGTTCCTGCAGGTAGAAACAAATATATTGCCATACACATGCGGTGTTATTAGATAATAAATATTTATCCCGTCAACACTGCGTATTAGAAACAAAATTGCTGCCCCGCTCCATACCTCTCGCGAGGGTAGCAATTTAACCCTATCTCTTTAATGTAACACATGGAAGAGTCAATTTTGCAACCGGTTATCCGGCGTGTTTGATATGTTAGCGATATAAAACTGTCAAAGCTGTATCAATAAATTATTAATAAAAAACATACACATGCAGAAATTGGTTATTGTGCCGTGTCAATGTGAAAAAATGGCTTCCATGGGAAAATTATTATTTCCCTGTTCTATTATATTTGGCAATTTACTAATTCTACATCAAAGATTATTTGTTTAAAGGTATAACATATACATTGTACAGTTTACTCAATTTTGACCTACATGCAACAGGTTTGGGTATGCACTTCGGTAAGTGACATTTTTAATGGGTCAAATTGTAGCCGTAGATAACATATCGGAGGCGATTTATTGTAGCTAAGTGCGTATGTTCCGTGAAACACGGTGCCGTGTTACATTTTTGATATCCTGTCAATACGACCTAATCACTGCGTATGAATATGTACGGTTGTCTTACTAGTCGATTCTCCGATTTTGATGATGTGGCTGGCGTTATTATTTGCATTTAAAGCTATTTGTAGCGTTGACGGGATAAATAGAATAGTAGGTTTGTGCCGTGAATGGGTAAATATAGCTGGCGCGGCACGGAAACGGGATGGGCTCGTTTCCTAAGCATTGCCAGAGTCCAGTATGCCACAGGGGCATATCCATGTTTCACAAACATAATGTCTACTTTAAAGATACATACCCACTCAGTAGGCAAAACAATGTTCTTTATGGGAATTAAATAAATGACATATGTAGAGCCAGTTTTTGTAACCCCCCGGTTTTTGTAAACCCCGTTAACAAAAACCGGGGTTAACAAAAACTGTTGACGTACGCGCCGGTTTTTGTAACCCCAAATATTAATATTGCGATACATGAAATACGATTGCTTCAAACTTTAAATAAAGTATGTTTGGGCCCGACCCGACGTTCCTAGTTCGATACTCAAGTCATTGGGCGGTGGCCGAGCACAAATTTATGATTATCCTCATCCTGCGTAATATATCAACATCAGTAGTCGAGGTGAACGTCATCCGTGGCATAGTACATGTGTTATGATACCCCATGTTACCTACATATAGGTTGGTGCCCCAAAACATAACTCTTGACAGTGTCGTATAGCCAGAGGCTATAATACGTTTTAGCAAATCATCTTATAATAAATCCCTGCAGAATCACGGTAAACCATTGGGTAGCATGTAATACGGATTTGTATCGTATTACTGGACCTAATAATCTGGGATTGTATTTTTTTTATAATACTGACAAATGCTTAGCGTTGAGAACGCCAGTATTTCAGAAATCGATGGATACTTATTTAATATATAGAGAATAGTATGTTAGTGCCGTGAATGGGAAACATATCTGGCAAGGCTTAGGAAACGGGATGGGCGAGGCTCTACCGAGAACATCAAGTTTCCGTGCCGCGCCAGATATTTTCCAATTCACGGCACTAACCTACTATTCTATTTATACCGTCAACACCTACGAATGGCTTTAAAATGCAAAACAATAACCCCAGCCACCGCACATATTCATACGCAGTGATTAGGTCGTATTGACAGGATATCAAAAATGTTTCACGGCACCGTGTTTCACGGCACATATGGTTCTGTTGGTTGGTGAAACACATTTGCAGTGCATTAAGAGAAAAAATACATATGAGACACTCCATGCGATTTTGTAGTTTCGGAAATCTGCGTAATTTCACTAAATTCGTTTACAAAAGTTTTTTTTCATAAATAAAGTCAAGGGTTGACAAACTTTTCAGAGTACATATTCCGCACGTACTCTGACAGTTTTCTCTACTTTTTACGCAATTTGTGAAAACTATTGTAAATTTTGTAAACATATTTCATGAAATTACGCAGATGTCTGAAGGTACAAGCTGTCTCATATTTTTAATTTATCAGGTAACCTGCCCTGTATTGACCGAATACGTACTGACTGATAACATATTGTTGTATCAGGCATTGACCTGATATCAACATCCGGGTTGCAACAAAGTGAAAACTGACGTTCCATTGGCCGGTTGACGTCACGTGACGTTACCGAATGACGTCAGTGTAAGGACGCAACGTAAACAAGTCCTCCTTCTGTCCATAGATAACGACGTCATCTGTGGTCATTTTCGAGCATAAAACGTTACCTGATAAATAGAATACCAGTCTTTTGATATTAAGTTTATCAGGCTCGGCTCGGAAACGGTAGGAATTCCTCGGCAAGCCTCGGAATTCCTACGCGTTTCCTAGCCTTGCCTGATAAATTTGATATCAAAAGACACTAGCCTGATATTCTCTATATTTGAAGCATCTTTTTTGTTTTTTCTCTTTTTTGTTTTGGAATTGTCAGTGGACAACCCGTTTATTTATATATATACATGTATATATATATTTTGTATCTATAAATAACAAACATGTATAACAAAGTCAGCGACCTACAGTGTGGAGCCGATCAGACCGTGGTTATGTCCGATGTGGTAGGATTCACACTATTGGATCTCACAATACATACAATTTTTGTCAAATTCAAAAGGCTATCGATATTAATTTGCAAAATATTCTGATGCAGTTAATATTATAATGACAAGCTGTGTGGACTCAGATTTTGATCGCACGGATGTGCGTTCTGGATCGGAGTCCACGCTGATTGTTTCACATTTAGTTGAATAGATGTCGGGATTTATTTTTGCAGAGATATAACCGATTGAACTGTTGACAGACTGCAGATATAAACTGTCTGTTCGAAGTAAAATTGGGTATTTTTCGAGCATAAAACGTTACCTGATAAATAGAATACCAGTCTTTTGATATTAAGTTTATCAGGCTCGGCTCGGAAACGGTAAGAATTCCTCGGCAAGCCTCGGAATTCCTACGCGTTTCCTAGCCTTGCCTGATAAACTTGATATCAAAAGACACTAGCCTGATATTCTCTATATTTGAAGCATCATCTGAGACACAGTGCCGATTTCATCAAAATTGAAAAGTATACTTATCTTGCTAAGTACACTTTGAGGGAGAAATTTTCAATTTAAGGATTAATATTTATTATGCTGATAATATTTACATTATCACACCATTTGTAAAAAAAATGCATTTCGGGAAAAATAAATGGTTTTGATGAAATCGGCTACATATTGTACCAAGTAATGACTAGGCTGGTCTCATGTTGTTACACTTGAGGAAAATACATAGTAGGGTCACTTTCAGCTGTCTGAGATACATGTTTATTGCCTGGTTATAAAACTTAATGATATGATTATTCTCTGTATTTATTAGCTGCTGGGTGAGTTCGGTATGTATCTATGTATCTTAGCTCTGCCACATTGAATATTTTCTGAAATGTATTTGAAGATTTACCATATCTTACATAAATGACGAAACAATGGACAATACGTTCAAAGCACATGCGGAATTTAATTCTACACGCACTCTAAACGTTTTGTCATTTTATAATATCATTTCTTGTTTATATAAATAATCAGTAAGTCTAACAAGATTTACTGAATGTTGAACTTTTGAAAGATTTCACCCCGATAGTTTCTGGAAAGAAAACTCGCTTTTTCCTATTATATCACTGGTTTCGTTTTTAAACCATATTTTCGTCGGTATGAACGTGTCATGTTCAAAACAACGAACACATAATTTTCTAATTAAAAACAACGAAAACGAAGTCAAAACGATTGAAAGAAACGACAATTGTTTAACCCTTAGAAGGGAACCGAAAATTGTCGTCTGGTGTTTTTTCTTATTTGAATTTTCTCTGAATAAAAACATGTTTTGGCAGCATTTTAGAATCATTTCCATTGGAAATGATTATAAAATGCAGTCAACGCATGTTTTTGATAAGAAAAAAGGAAAATCAAAAATAAACAGCAGACAACAAATTTTAATTCAGCACTGTAAGGGTTAAATAGTTGAAAGCCGGGTACTTAAATATCACTTTCATGAAAAACAGGTAAACGATAATCATTCCTAAGCATATTGGTGTACAAAACGGTCGTTTTGACTTCGTTTTGACTTCGTTTTGACTTCGTTTTGACTTCTTTTTCACTTCGTTTTAACTTCGTTTTCTTCGTTTTCACTTCGTTTTCACTTCGTTTTCGTTTGGATCGTTTGGATCGTTTCGGAACCTTCAACAAATCTTCACTGTAGAATGTATACGTTTAGAAACAAACAAACCAACTGGTAATATGTAATAGTTTGTCCACACTCACCTTACGCCTTACGTTCAATTTTCTATGTCACATTTCATTTTCAGAAATAAACCACCATAATGCCACCGACAAGGGCCATTCTCGCGGTATCATTGTGTCTTCTCTCATACACACATGCCAACTCCTTTCAAATCAGCCATGCGTATTTGTCGCGCATGGAAACAGAAATGGCAACTTTGTGTTACTATGAAAAGGGTGATCTTGATTCAATGCTTGAAAGGAGAGGGTTAACTCACACAGACTTGACGAACTACGCATTACATCCATCATGTTTGTATTATTGCCAAGAAGCTGACATATGTCTGCCAAGAAGAGCTTGCTGTCCGGACGTCCTCCAGGAAGTGTATACAGACGGCGAGACTGTGGGTAAAATACCATTCCATTGTCACATGACACATTTCAAAGTTCCCGGGAATCGGGAAGAACCATTCGTGATGAACGGTCTACCTATGATTGATACGTGTGTTGAATCTGCTCATGTCATTGGCGTCAGTGAATCTGACAAGGTAAAATGTGAACAGCACAATGTCAGCAACATTGATGAAATGCTACCAGTAACGTCGGAGATAACTCACCTCACATATGTGAATAAATACTGTGCAGTTTGCAGCGATGATGACGCCAATACTACACTATGGAGCGCATATGTGGGGTTAGCAAACCCTGACGATGGCCCGGAAACTTTAAATATGTATTCTAACATGCACTGGAGAGACTTATACAAACTTACTTATGAACTCGGATCGGACTTGAACATGTATTTTGCAACGGATTCTGATCTAACCGATACTCAAGCGTGTTTCAGCCCGGCAATTACAGAGTGTAATGTTACCGGGCTATGGACCGAGTATGATCCTTTTTATGAATTTGCCTGCGCTGTTAACAGGTGGGATTACTGCTACACCAACCAGTCCTATCGACCTATACAAGTTTTTGGAAATGTATTTTGTCTTGTATGTAACGGACTGCAGCCGGATGCAAGAGTTCTCTGGGAGAGGAACTACCGGTTTCAAGGACTTTTCGACCCATCCTATATGGCGCGGCTTAATTATAAAGGCGAGTTGGCTCCAGTGGATCCGAATATAGACTCTAAAGGGAATGAATCGTGTCCCTTAACTGAGTTCTTTGATCCAGTAAATGTAAGTATAGCCGATATGTGTTTCCATTTGACATACGCATACAAATTTGCTTTGGTAACCAGTGCAGCATTGGTGTATGTTTATTTGCTAATACAATTATAAATACATGTACATGTACATGTATAATCTAACTTTCATGATAACTTAATATGGTATTATTAAACTCGTATAAGGAGCGTTTGCATAGCATAGTATCTAATGAAATAAGTAAATTATGTTGTTTCAATAGCATTTTTGTTATGTAGTTTATTGACTGGAAAGTAGGCAATGATGTATGTAATAGTTTTAGTTTAACACATATTGATTATTTTTTAAAATTAGTATATTAAACAATCAATTTATCAGGTAACCTATCATGTATTGACCGAATACGGACTAGCTGATAACATATTGTTGTATCAGGCATTGACGTGATATAAACATCCGGGTTAGAACAAAGTGAAAACTGACGTTCCATTGGTCGGATGACGTCACGTGACGTTACCGCATGACATCAGTGTAATGACGCAACGTAAACAAGTCCGCGTTCTGTACATATATAACGACGTCATATGTGGTCATTTTCGAGGATAAAAAGTTACCTGATAAACAGAATACCAGGCTAGTGTATTTTGATATCAAGTTTATCAGGCTCGGCTCGGAAACGGTATGACTTCCTCGGCAAGCCTCGGAATTCCTACGCGTTTCCTAGCCTTGCCTGATAAACTTGATATCAAAAGACACTAACCTGGTATTCTCTATATTTGAATTACAACTTACTTATTGTTTGCCCAGAAATAATAATATAGCTATTCGTTTCATGTTTAGGGGCGGAGCTTCGAAGCTCCGCCCCTAAACATGAAACGAATCGCTATACTATTATGTGATTGGCGGTGTGACGTCGAAGTGAGCGCGTGTATGGGTGGTAACATTGTTTGGTCTCGTGAATTTGGCGCAACATCAGTTCTAAATAAAGCGCTGTACATATTTCAACATGAAATTATTAATCTAATAGATATTGACGAAAGCGTCGCAATATGCGAGATTTATTGAGACGAAATGCTGTGATTTCATTGGTCGAGAAAGTAGGGCAAACAATAACAAACATTATAGTTCGTCCTACTTCTTAAGCCAATCGCTGGGCAGCATTGTGCTCCACCTATTTCAGATACTGCCACGTTTAACCCCAATAAGGTATATATTACCAAAATTATTGATTAACTGTTCGACAGGAAAATCAATACGCGGATGGGACATTGCATTGTACACATTCCTGAACTATAAGTATGTTATTGTTCACATATCGCATTTTTCAGGAACTAAATGCTGCGATGGCTAGCGCTCCGTCGCATTTAATTCTTTAAAAATCAAATATGTGAACAATAACTTTAAATAATATTACTTCGCTAAACGCGACCTGTTACATTTGTGGGTGACCAAATACGTTGTACCATCTTGTTTGTCAAAATGCAATGCTTTGGACAAACGGCAACTGCACAAAACATCTACAGTAATATTTCCATTTTCAAAGTCATTGCACGTCTTCATATGTAGTGTAATGACGTTAATATGCATATCTATTTTGGAATAAATGGTATATTCTCCATTAATTTTCATTCACTTGGTATCTCATTGATCTCCATGTATTTTAGGAGCTTTGCCGGCCGTGGATTTGCCCCAGGGGAACCTTCTATCATGGCGAAATGTGCACTATCACGCTGATGGAGTATGCTGGCAGAAAGCTTATGTTTTTCTTTCGAGTGGGGCCTATGGCCGGCGACATCTATAGGTCTCTGACGAGCGATAATGTACGCGTCGTTACACAGGAGCTGACGGATATCCTTATGTCCAATAAGTTAGGTTACGAAGGCGGCCCACGTGACTGGCACACTTTCACGTTTCAGCAAGTTTCGGTTTTCGGTTCCGATGACGACACTGACATATATTTTGTGTTTATCTTTGGGACAAAGTCAACCATATTTGTCGAAAGATACCTGGATGAAATTACCAAAAACGACCCGTTTCAGTTTGCGATTCCCGGCACGGAAATGAGCTTAAACATCGACGCCGCGTACGAAATTGGACTAAAGGATTCCGGGAACTATATACGGGGCGATGAAAGAAGTCTGGTAATGGTCAATGTTGATGATGGTGAAACTTCTGACACCATTGACTATGTCGGCTCAACGGCCTGGTCTCGTACGCCCACCGTACTCGAACGCGTCAGTAAGCTTCTCATATGTACGAGGTTTACACTCAATGAGGACGAATACACGTTGCATGAGGATTACCTGACAATGCGGAATATTGATGCCAAGTTTTATAGCAGCCAGTACGAAATGTCCGGCGATCATAGCGTAAGGATGTGTGTCGACGATTACATAGCGCCGGGGTGAACGTTCCTGAATCCACAAATGGCGTCCGGCGGGATTGTAGCAATTACGTGGTTGCCTTTCTGAGGCTGCTTACCTTGCTACTCATAGTGAAACTTCTCTAAGCTCCGACAACCTCAGACTATCTGTTGTGATTGGTTTCACTGACATTTATCTCTAACGATGGCTTTTCATAATTGGAGAGCGCACTCTCGTGTATTGGGGACCTCTATATAGTTTATGTACAGGGGAATATTTTCCTACCGTTTCCGAACACAGCTTGATAAACTAGATATCAACAAACACCAGGTTGGTCTTATATTTATCAGGTAACGTTTTAAGCTAGCCGATGCAATATAAAATAGTTTTCGTCGAAAAGAGTGTGGATATGTTTACGTTGCGTCATTACACTGGCTGACTGACTATAAAAGCTGACTAGATAGCTTGGAAATGATGTAATTAAGAAAACAAAAGTTAGATTTTGAAGATCGGTCCACAAATTCAAATAATATTTCAGAAAATTTATTATAGCCGCAGCAAAATGTGGAACATAAAGTTGTTAAACTTATAGCATTGAATTTCCTGGACTTGCTATTAACGACATCGAATGCTGACATGCAAATGCGATAATTAGCCGACAAACGCATTGTTATGACCGAGGGAAATATGTAACTGAGTTCATACACTATTAATTTAACTATTTCAACTGTTTTTGTAAAATGTATCTTCGGAGGTACCATCTGAGACTCAGTCATTTTATCACTGAAAGCAGGGGGGTGTGGAGGGGGGGGGGGGGCAGGGGAGGGGGGGTGGGGGGTCACAGGGGGGGGTAGAGCGTTTCAGTAACCTACGTATGACTAAAATGTTCGTAAGTGAAAAATTAGGATCGTCTGTAAATTTCAATTGATGGATTTACATTTATTGAGCAGAGGCTGGATATGCAGAAAACATTGTTAGTGATAAATATTCAGACTATCATAAGTTTTCACTTACGAACATTTTAGTCGTACGAAGTTTAGTGAAACGGCCCCCAGATGGTTCCAAACCGTCATCAGGGTGCGAGGTCCAAGGCCTCAAATTCATCACGGTTTACTCGGTATTACGATTGGAACTTCAAATATAAATTTCGACAATGTCCAGTCGTGGGTAAACGTTTGCCGTGGCACGAGGGAACTGTTTGAACCCCAAGGCCGTAGGCCGCGGGTTCAAACAGTTCCCGAGTGTCACGGCAAACGTTTACCACGGCTGGACATTGTCGAACGTTATTGCTACATTTGGTACTTTGATGACCCGTTTCATTCAAACAGCTGATTTACACGGCTGTGAGCGGTGACGTCGTGTGATATTTTTGATTGGTTAAAGTGTGTTAACTATCATTATATTATTAATGACCACAACGTTATCAACAACGGCAAGATATTTACCGGACAGGTCGGTGTTCCACGAGTTGACGTAAATTTAAATGATTCTTAATTGTAACGTGATGTATGGTTATTTACATTTTTGAAGCTATCAGCAAATGCAATGCAATCGTAAGTGATTGTCAATGTCAATTGGATGATCGAGACAATTTGTCTCTCCTATTGCTGGAAGTATCAGGTCGGTCCAATCACCTGGGGGCCGTTTCACTAAACTTCGTAAGACTATTATGTTCGTTCAAAAATATGAAAGTCTGTAAATTTCATCACATTAACAATGTTTTCTTGTAAATAATTGTTGGATTTACATTTATTGAGCATATGCTGCATATGCTCAATAAATGTAAATCCATCAATTGAAATCTCCAGACGATCCTAAATTTGCACTTACGAACATTTTAATCGTACGAAGTTTAGTGAAACGCCCCCCTGGTGAAGTGGTATTTAGCAAGATTCGTAAGACGATACGTGGTAACGTAGTTGGGGTGTCGATAGATGGCCTCGTAACGCAAGTTGATGTATTTTTTCAGTTAGTATTTACCTTATAATATATGATGAATACATTACAGTACGGTACACCAGTAATATTCAATTAGACTGATGATATGAAATCTCATATCAGTCCATGGCTACAAGAACAAGTAAGTGCACATGGATTCTATTCACTATCTATCTATCTTCCATTAATCTCAAACCACTGTTGGTGGACATGGAGACGTACATTATACATTATTTCATATATACATGTACATACACTTTGAAATACAATTGAGGTTGCCGGTAATTTGCCGGTACCCATTTACAGCTGAGTGGAATGAAGCAGTGTGGATAAAGTGTCTTGCTCAATGCCTCCGGTGACGCTCGAAACCACGACCGTTGAATCAGCAGTCCGACGTGCCCACCACTTGGATATTGAAGTCCACAGCAATGTCACAGCAAACGCGTCTTCGTGAGCTGCATTTGGTGGTCCCGGGAGTTAGGCACATACTTATGTTTTTTTGTGCACATACTTATGTTTTCAGTAGACACGGTAATCGATTCTTCGCAAAAACGACAGAAGTTTGGGCCAAAGTACCGAGACCACTATGACTGAAGATGGGTTCCGGCCTAGGAGGTAGAATACCTGACTTCCAACCCGGAGGTTCTGGGTTTAAACCTTGTCTTAGGCATCAGAAATGCATTCATAGTATTTCCATCCCACTGGTCTGTCGGATGAGAATTTAAACTGTGGTCCAATGAGTGCACCATCCCTTTACCCCCAGTTACCTCGTCCCCACCACACCCTCCTCACCCCGGATCAAATTTCGCATACAATAGTTATAATTCAGTTGCATTGATAATTGTATGTGTGTACTCCCTTGTTTAGTAATGAAATACTGAACTGGAAATGTTATAAATAATACTATAAAATACATATTCCACCATCAATCTACACATATTACCATTTATTTCATATAATATATAAATGATCAATTGTTATTGATCAGTAACTAGTCATAACCTGCCTGACAGTAATGCCATGTATATTTTACTCACGCTTATAGTGGAGAAGAATTCATATAAACTTTGTCAAGCTTGTTTTCCAATCCACACACTATTTAATGTTTGTATCATACCATCGTATTGTTCCTTTACATGACTTATAATTTAATATATATTGTTTAAACTAAACTGTGGTCCCGTCTCTATATGACCTTAGCTGTTGCTGGGACGTTAAACCCACTTCACTTTACATTCACTTTCACTTTTCAATATGACTGTACTTATATACTTATCTATTTCAATATTATATGTCCACTGTTCGCTAACCAACGTGAGAAAAAATACCAACACACAAGAGGTGGTTGGGCAGGGATTCCGCTGGCGATCGCCACTTTCGCAATTTGCGATAAAAATAAAAAATTGGCGATAACAAATTACAATTTTCGGGGAAAAAAAATCCTTTTTTTTTTCCAAAATTGTAATTTTTTATCGCCAATTGTTTATTTTTATCCTATTGATTAATCCTTTTTTTGTTTTTTTTTTGAAGTGGCGATTTTGTTATTTTCCCCAGCGGAATCCCTGGTTGGGGTACAAGTGGATGACAATTGATGAACAATTCGAGCTACCCCAATGCTGGTGTATATCATGGCAGACACAATGAATCACTAGAGTAATAGATACTGACCTCATCCTCACCTACATTAGAAGGTCTACTGTCTTTTCAGGAAAGCTGCCCAAATTGTACGGCCATATAAACAATACAAAAACAATATTTTTTTGGATAATATTAAATTAAAGGAAAATTTAAGAGTGAGCCTTCTTTTTATTGCGTGAAATTTGGTCAAATATTGATTTTATTGCGAACAAATAATTTCCCCATGTTAAATCCCCATAGACATCTTCACAGAGTGAAGATGTCTATGGGGATTCAACATGGAGAATTATTTTGAATTTCAGAAATACTGAACCGATTTTCAAAATTTAACTTTCGTTTTCTTAGTTAGATCATTTCCATACTATCTAGCCAGGTTTCGGAGTCAATTTCCAAACATTTTCGATTTCAGACTCCTCCCCCAGCTCCTCCAGCTCCTTTTCCCCCATGTTAAATTCCCATAGACAAATCAATTTTTCGTAATAAAATCAAACATTGACCAAATTTCACGAAATAAAAAGAAGGCTCATTCTTAAATTTTGAAAGAATTTAATATTATCGAAACAAATACTGTTTTTGCATTGTTTATATGGCCATAACATTTGGGCAGGTTTCGTGAAACAGACATTAGAGTAATAGATACCGACCTCATCCTCGCCTACATTATGAGGTCTAGTCACCATGTAAGGCTATAGTGACACCGAATATGGGATCTCAAATGATATCAATACATAACTATCATTTAGCCATCCTAAGCCAGCAATGAAGTGTTATCAAATCAGTCAGCACTCCAGATAAGGCATTAGTAATTGAGTATTGTCACTCCATCATTTCTGAAGCAGTTGGGTATTTCAAAATGTTAATAGGGTAAAATAAAATCGCACTACTGTTTTATCAACAGACAGCAATTATTTAATAAATTGCTTCGAAATGAAAACATGTCTTGGCATTTCATTAGAATTGTCTCCTTGGAGACAATTCTAATGAAATACCAAGATGTGTTTTCATGGAAAATAAGAAAACATGTCTTGGCATAATATGAAAACTATGCTATATTTGTGGTCCGTTTATTGCATTATAAACGTACCACACAATTTGCATTGATTTTTGATACTCGCTACTTTTGATTTCAATTGGGGTTTTGGTAATTTTAATTGGGTATTTAAACAAATACGCAGCTTATCCGGAGCCCTGTCCCTTCAAGTCTATTTACTAATGCCAATGTTATAATACAATATCAAGTATGTGAGATAATATCTAAATCTCTGTAGCCGATTTCACCATAATTGCTAAGCATACATATCTAGCTAAGTATAATTTGAGAGAGTAATCGTTTATTTTTCCCGAAATGCATTATGTCATACAGAACTAACGACTGCATATATTTGATGATTAAAAGTATTCAGAATTATTTTCTGAATTTATTGATGTAATACATTCAGTATAATAACAATTAATAAATTTATCCTTATCTTGAAAATGTCTCCCTCAAAGTGTACTTAGCAATTTAAGCATACTTTGCAATTTTGGTGAAATATGCTACTGGACCGGAAGTATAAGCTGATCTGATGTCAATAACAAAGTCCGGATTTAAAGGTACATGCCCACTCAGGAGGCACAAACTGTTCCTTATAGGAATTACACAAGTGTATAATTGTGTCACTATTCCACCAGTTCTAAACATTACGATATCAGTGTGGAAATTTACATCTGATATAAAATGTATAATAATGCCAATCAATACGTGGGGTAAAGGTGAATGAATGTTAGTTTTGCAAGAAAATGTCTCAGATGTCTCTGATATACAGAACAGTTTGTGCCTACTCAGAGTATAATATTAAGTATAATATAGCATACATGTACATATCCATTTACGCTGTTAACATTACGATTAATCTTGCTTTACGCCATTTTGGCGCAATTCATAATCATCATGTTCAGCGACGTTGCTGGTGAAGAGCGTGATATGATTAGCAACGTCATGGATTTTAATCACGTCATATAAACATTAGCCAATCCACAACGTCGCCCCGCCTTCAGGTCAATATGACATGTTTTTAATCAACTTTCTCAGCAGGTCAATATGCATTTTATATCGAAGCTCACGTGACCAGCATCTGACCAATCGCAGACAATGATATTTCTCGATTGATAATAAATCGTGTTATTACGCCACCTAAGTACATTTTATTACATATAATTGGCATTTGCAGTGTATTAAACAGTGTAATAAAAATGATAATACATTAGTGTAATAAATATGCAAATTATGCAGCTACATAAAAGGTGATAATGGACCAGTACAACTGCAATGTATAATGTTGTGCATATGCAATAAATGGAATATAATAATCGTGTTGATTAAATATGACATTTTTTAAACTCGTTCACAGATTTCATAAGAAACTCAGCATAGCCTCGTTTCTTATGGAACCAGTAAACTCGTTTAATAAATATCATATTAAGTCATCACTCATCATCTACTTATGCAAGGTGTATGATCACGTGGTACTAACAACAACAACAAGTACCGATTCAAAGTACGAGTTCTTTTATAGTGTCCTTATTACGTAACGGATTTTGATGAAATATGGCGCATCAAACGCGTCTTCTTAAGCTGCATTTGGTGGTCTCTATTTTCGTCCAAACTTCTGGAATCGATTTCCGTGTCTCCGACACGGAAATCGATTCTTCGCAAAAACGACATAAGTCTGTGCCACGTGGTTACAACAACAACAACAACGTCGCCCACTCTAAAGTAAGTATTATTTGATATTTTCTTTAATATGCAACGGATTTTGATGAAATATGGCGCAGCAAACGCGTCTTCATGAGCTGCATTTGGTGGTTTATGGAGTTTGGCACAGACATATGTCGTTTTTGCGAAGAATCGATTTCCATGTCAAAGACACGGAAATCGATTCTTCGCAAAAACGACAGAAGTTTGGGCGAAAATACCGAGACCACCAAATGCAGCTTAACAAGACACGTTTGATGCGCCATATTTCATCAAAATCCGTTACGTAATTAGGACACTATACAAGAATACGTACTTTGAATCGGTACTTGTTGTTGTTGTTAGTACCACGTGATCATACACCTTGGCTATATATTTTCAAAATGTCAATGACCCTGAAAACAATGTATAACAAGGTAAATTCAGTAAACTACACAAAGCTTCCAGATGTAAGAAAAATAGTGGAACTACATGTATACGAAACTTTGTATCTAAATCTGGGGGCCTTTTCACTAAACTTCGTACGACTAAGATGTTTGTAAGTGCAAATTTAGGATCTAGTAATTTCAAGTGATGGATTTACATGTATTGAGCATAGGCTGCATATGCAGCCAATGATCAATAAATGTAAATCCAATAATTGTTTACAAGAAAACAGTGTTAATGTGAAATGTACAGACTATTATAATGTTGCACTTACGAACATTTTAGTCGTACGAAGTTTAGTGAAACGGCCCCCTGTATTCAACGTGAAGTACATATACCCAAGGTGCATCATCACGTCGTCACAACAACAACAACGTCGCCCACTCCAATGTAAGTATTCTTTGATATTTTCCTTAAATAATATGCAACGGATTTTGATGAAATATGGCGCAGCAAACGCGTCTTCATGAGCTGCATTTGGTGGTCTAGTGAGTTTGGCACAAACTTATGTCGTTTTTGCGAAGAATCGATTTTTTTGGAGACACGGAAATAGATTCTTCGCAAAAACGACAGAAGTTTGAGAAAACATACAGAGACCACCAAATACAGCTTAACAAGACGCGTTTGACGCGCCATATTTCATCAAAATCCGTTGCGTAATAAGGACACTATACAAGAATACGTACTTTGAATCGGTACTTGTTGTTGTTGTTAGTACCACGTGATCATACACCTTGATACCGTAACATAGACAAGTCGATACATCAAAAACAACGGAAACAAACATTCAACTCTTAATCATTCATTTGGGTAAATACACATAACTTCCGACTGCGTACTACGATATGTATCTCGCCGCCCAGGTCGAGGACGCCGGTCCAGAACTCAGAAAATGTACTCATTGAGAATTACCGTATAATTTCGATGTTTGTCTAATTCAAAATGGTTTTATTCCTTAATTATAATTATACTCTTTGATTGGTTTGATAAAAAATCGGCATAGCCTTATCTCGTAAGTAATCAGTAAACGAGCTTAATAAAAACCATATTAAATCACCACAGACGTTATACGTCAAGGTGTATGATCACGTGGAACTAACAACAACAATTAAGTCATGCAGAGCATGATGTTATTAGCCGATCAAATCAGGGTTCAATATAGGTCCACATTTTAGTAGTTACGGAATCTCAGGGAAAATTGAGAGAAGTGTTGATTTCCTCCCCAACCAAATTCTCCCAGTTATATTTAGCTATCATTAATATCTGATCATAGCAATACTTATGGTAGTCAAATGTAAATGAACTAGCCACAAGTTTATAAAACATTCTAATGTGTTAATCATTTCTCGACATGCTGGTATATTTGAGCAAAATAAGTAGATTCCGTTATATATATTGGGCCAAGTAATGTTGGTGTGTAAGGGAACCTGCCACCATATCAGCAAATGGTAGTTTCAGTATTGAATGGATATTGTATATCCCCCACTGTAGCGCCGTTAAACGTAAAAACGCTAAAGATAAGCCAACATTACATAAAATAATATTGATGTTTTTTCCCCAAAACATCTAGCATCTAAGGGCCGTAATGGCTCCACTTTTCTCTCGGTACAGTATAAATATACTGCAGGGACAATCCCCACTCGTATATTGTTAATTAACAGTTTGTAGCGTATATTCTCGGCGGTATTTATACTCAAATGTACTTTGCAAAACAAATTACCTGTATCTAATGGTTGTATCTTCTTGCAAATGAAGCTGATGTGCGCTTATGACTGACTGACCTTAGGGCTAGGGGCATGGCATAATATGAACTGGATCGTATGAACAGTAAAACAGTATGGCCCATTTTACAATGATTTAAGTTGAAAAACTGAAAAACGGATACACACACTCCCCACACACAGACGGACATACGGACCTTTGTGACATGTGTTAGTCAAACCAGCAATGTGCATCAATACAGTCTGATCACTCAGATCAGGGTCAACATTCATGATTATTACTCAACAAAATGCACAGGCCGACTCTTGAGTGGCCAGTTCAAACCAATATTATAATCCGGTTATTTGCACTGTCCGGACACACCTCCGTCATTACAACGTATACAAGTTGTATAGGTCATACTGTGCATGTACATGTATGTCCATAATTAATAGGCCTAATGTACCTGTGTTCCGCATTTTATGGGGTCGGGATATTCAGCTGTCGGGCCTCGTCCACCCACAAAGTGCATCGAACATATGTAGGTGTCTCTGGTAACATTGTCAATGGTAAACTATTTTCGACCACAGTTCTGTACCCAGCGTTGACATTTTTCTCGATTTTGTGCAGGTTTTAGAAACCCGTTCCCAAATCCATCCAATAAAGTATTTGTCTTCACCGGGTTTCAGGGTTCGTGAATCGCCATAGCAGCAATGTTTTGTTGTCACCATTATGTTGCGAAATATTCCAGCGTAAAACCTGTACTGTATGCTCTATTTATCTACAGATTACACTCCGCAATACACAAAGTTGTAGTCACTGTGTGTTTGTCCGAACTCTGTGGCAGCACTCGAGTGGGCGGAGCTACCGGAGCTACCGGTTACAGTGCCATCTAAAAATAGACGCAATCTCCTACGGGACTAGAAGGCAAACTGCCTAACTTTAGTTTACCGAACTCTTGTAGTTATTTTTAAAACGTTTATTTATAGCCAGTTTACCGAACGCTTGTAGTTAAAACGTTTATTTATAGCAAATTGTGTTATTTCGCTATATTTACATTTTTAAACAGAGATAATGGCCAAAAATTAAAAATTATCCGGTTGATGTAATTTGGATGTGATACAACAAATTTCGCGTTTGTAGATTACCGAATATAGGAGAAAAGGGTGGTTACAAACTTTTTCACAAACCAATGGATAACCAATATATAGCCGATCTATAAATAGATCGGCTAATAATAAGTACCGATTCAAAGTACGTATTCGTTTATAGTGTCCTTATTACGTAACGGATTTTGATGAAATATGGCGCATCAAACGCGTCTTTATGAGCAGCATTTGGTGGTTTAGGGAGTTTGGCACAGACTTATGTCGTTTTTGCGAAGAATCGATTTCCGTGTCGGAGATACGGAAATCGATTCTTCACAAAAACGACAGAAGTTTGGGCGAAAATACAGAGACCACCAAATGCAGCTTAAAAAGACGCGTTTGATGCGCCATATTTCATCAAAATCCGTTACGTAATAAGGACACTATATATGTACTTTGAATCGGTACTTGTTGTTGTTGTTGTCAGTACCACGTGATCATACACCTTGTATTCTATTTATTCCATAAGCAATTCATCATACTTTGAAACTGTACTGGTCACATATTGTATTTTCTGTAGCGGGCTCATTTGCATATTTATTACACTACTGTATTATGATTTTATTACACCGTGTTATTACACAAAAAACTCCCATTTTATAGCAACTACAAATGTTGATGTGCACTCAATTCCAAATGGACAACATGTTCTTTATATCAGAGACATCATATGAGACATTTCATGGCAACATAAACATTAATTCACCATTCCCCCACGTATTGATTGGCGTTGTTATACATTTTATAGCAGACGTAACTTTCCACACTGATATCAGGGGCGATACAAATGTTTCCTTAAATGTTAACGGACGTTATTATTTATACTCTTTATTTATGTTTTGATGTGCAATTATCGAAAATATAATTTTGTTTCAGGTGACGCATTTCATTAGTATAAATAATTAAAAAATGCCATGCCTCATTTGCATATGAAAATAGCCTGATACCAATGCGCGTCACTATCAGTAAAATACATATTACTAAATGATTATACCCGTATAGCGGCGACTCGTACTCTTTAGAACTGGTGGAATAGTGACACAACTATACACTTATTTTATTCATATAAAGAACATGTTGTGCCTACTGAGTGGGTATATGCCTTTAACATGTTTCGGTTTTAAACCAACCATGAGCTTGCCGAGGAAATGCTGATTGAATGAACTGAAGCTAATTTAAGTTTATATTGTGAATACTTTATGCGATATTTACATTAATATAAGCTGACATCTTGTACAGTGGAACCTCACAAAACCGGACACCCTGTGAGGTCGACAGGGTGTCCGGTTTTGTGAGGTTCCACTGATAGTAAACACTCAAAATCATTAATCACTTTTGTCATTTTCAGTCACGAATAGACGCGACAATGACATAAATTACAGTTAACTTCATATAAATTAAACACGATGTGGTAACCAGGGTGTCCGGTTTAGAGAGGCTCCAATGTATTTAACCCTTCCAACCCTAAGGAACTGGAATGGACTGTGATATGCTAATGTTCCGACCAATCCAATGGTCACAAAATGATTTTCAGATTCGTCCATTTATGAAAAGGGGGTGTTTTTGTTCTAGGAAATATAAAATTACTTGCAAAAAGTGCAGATCCTGATGAGACGGCTCGTTACGAGCCGGCTCATCTGGATCTGCACTGTTTGCATAAACCGCTATAGCGGGCTTTCGGGTTCAAAGGGTTAAGAGCTCCATAAACACTTTTGTAATTTCCAGTCATGAACAGGCACGACAATGGCATAAATTACAGTCAACTCCATCTAAATTAAACACAATGGGATCCCCAGGATGTCCGGTTTAGAGAGACTCCACTGTATTTACAAGACAAGTGCACACGGGATATTGCGAGATTTCACGTTACTTCACATTCCCTCGGCAACGTACGTCCCTTCCGGGCTACACTAACCTTGACAACCAAATGTAACATGCTTCCTTTTAACTATTTTGATTCAATACAAACACAAAACTGTCACATTCTTACCAGTTTCTTTATTGATCTCCCGAACTATGATTAGTGTCTACAATGTTTGTCGTTCAGTCATTAAAATGTATTACCGCCACTCGGCATATTTTAATGTGTTTCAAGTGTGAGCATGCGCAAGACGATTATATATAAGTATATACAATGATCTACACTGTTCAACAATGCCTTTCGGTTCGTTTTATTCCATGTAGCGTTCTGCTTTTATTGATCATGTCAGTAAGTAATCAATTTTATTTTGGAGCTCATTTAACTTCATGCAACGTGATTTAGTTTCGTCACGTCGAATAAACGAAACACAAGCAAGTGAAGACAAACAGTCGGGATGAATAGTTTCAAACGCGCTGTGGTTCTGCTTGTTTTGACAGCCAGCATTCTCGACGGAATTGAGGCACACCCGAGTAGATCATGCTCAGTGAGACGCCAAATCATCCGGCTACGTGGCACGACGAGGGATATAAGCAGCGGTATTAACGAGTTAATGACCATGATGGGTGACACGAAAGATCTGCTGGAAATGATAAAGGCTGACACACAAGCTATCAGATGTAATTTCTTTTGAAATGTTTCTTTGTTTATCCATAAAACGCGGAACTAAATGTCGTCTGCTGTTGTATCTCCTCTCCGTGTTTTTCAATTAAACATGATTTTTGTCAGCACATAATAATTAATCATCTCCCATGGAGATGATTATAATATGCTAACAAAACATGTTTTATTTTAATTGTACACTAATGATCTTTTCAAAAATCAGCAGACGATATTTTTCGTTTCCTGCTGTATTCACAGTGTTTGATACGAGCTCATTTCAATAGCTTTCCATTTCAATCAACATTTCCATTGGAAATGATTTTAAGGTGGTATCAAAGCATGTTTTGATGCCCAAAATAGAAAACAAACAAGAGTGCCGAAGTGTTCGATATGGTTCTTCCTCTTGCCATGATAGACATATGTACCGAATTTGGTTGTGATTCGTCAAGTTATTGCGTGTAATAATAACCGCCAATGGGGAGACAAGTCACCCGAAAATTTTAAAAATCAATTGGGCTCTTTTTCCTGCCGTGATAAATTTGTACACCACATTTCATTGCGATCCGTCAGTACAAGGTGAATATAATACAACCAGTTTTTGTTTCAAACTTGCGTATAAAAATAAACAGCAACCACACAATTTTAGTCAACATTGTATTTAAGTGTTAATATAATAATATTATGCAGTTTTAAAAATACAGTCTCAATAAACAGGTGCATGTGGCGTGTCATGACCCACCATAGGTGGAAGACTCGGACCTAGGGCCCAGTAAATGGATCATTCGAAAAACATTACCCACCCCACCCAGTTCAGTTAGACTATACAGTTTTGTATAACTCAAATGGGTGGGTGGTGGGTGGGGTAATGTTTTGAAGACACAAATAGAAAACACCCAGCCATTTCAGTTATACTATACAGTTTAATCAAACAGTAGTGTCTAATGGGTGGGGTAATGTTTTCGAATGGGCAATCTACTGTGTCCTAGGTCCGAGTCTTCTACCTGTGACCGTAACTACGATCTCTGTCTATTTCAGCGGGACAAGACCCCGTGGCCGCGGGCGCAGCGATACTGTGCGAGCTGGACGTCTGGTGAGTATGGTGCCCGGTTAGGGACATTTTCTCTCTTCCGATCGCCGCGGTGAAACAAGGTTTAAAACCTTAAAGTTCGTTCCTTCGTTTCTACTGTCTGTTTCACGAAAGCTGCCCAAATTTTACGGCTATATAAACAATTCAAAAACAAGATTTCTTTTGATAATATTAAATTAAAGAATAAATTAAGAATGAGCCTTTTTTTTACTTCTTGAAATTTGGTCAAATATTGATTTTATTGCGAAAAAATAATTTCCCCATGTTAAATCCCTATAGACATCTATGGGGATTTAACATGGGGAAATTGTTTTTGAATTTTAGAAATACTGGACCGATTTTGAAAATTCAACTTTTGTTTTCTTAGTTAGATCATATCCAAGCTATCTAGCCAGGTTTCGGAGTCAATTTCCAAAATTTTTCGTTTTTTGATTCCTCCCACACTTCCTTACCACTTTTTCCCCCATGTTAAATTCACATAGACAAATCAATTTTTCGCAATAAAATCAATATTTGACCAAATTTCACGAAATAAAAAGGCTCATTCTTAAATTTTTCTTTAATTTAATATTATCGAAACAAATATGGTTTTTGAATTGTTTATATGGCCGTAAAATTTGGGCAGCTTTCGTGAAACAGACTATAGGTCAAGTATACATGTAACGTTCATGAGTGTGATCACCGCCACAGTTCCACCTTGTCTGCAACCTCTCTAAGACGAACGACGTTGTAGTTTTGAAATCATACTTTATTGGCAGGCAATCGATATTACATGTATAGTGGAGTTAGCCTATATCTCAGAATCCCGGGTCGGCAGACTACCCGTGCCCAGACTACCCGTGCCCAGACTATCCGAGCCCAGACTACCAAACCCAGTGTGGGCCCGACCTTCCAACCAACCAAACTGAGTGTACTCTGTTTCACGAAAGCTGCCCAAATTTTACGGCTATATAAACAATTCAAAAACAATATTGTTTTCGATAATAATAAATTAAAGGAAAAATTAAGAATGAGCCTTCTTTTTATTTCGTGAAATTTGGTCAAATATTTATTTGATTGCGAACAAACAATTTCCCCATGTTAAATCCCCATAGACATCTTCACAGACAGAGTGAAGATGTCTATGGAGATTTAACATGGGGAAATATTTTGAATTTCAGAAATACTGGACAGATTTTCAAAATTTAACTTTTGTTTTCTTAGTTAGATCATTTCCAAGCTATCTAGCCAGGTTTTGAAGTCAATTTCCAAAATTGTTCGTTTTCGGACTCCTCCCATAGCTTCTCTACCTCCTTTCCCCCTACGTTAAATTCCCATAGACAAATCAATTTTTCGTAATAAAATCAATATTTGACAAATTTCCACGAAATAAAAAGAAGCCTCATTCTTATATTTTCCTTCAATTTAATATTATCGGAAAAAATATTGTTTTTGAATTGTTTATATAGCCGTAAAATTTGGGCAGTTTTCGTGAAACAGACAGTATTGCGCAATATGTAGGCTCACTACCAAACTCAGAGAAACCTGATATATATCATCTGGATGACATTCACCGTGCGTGTTTGGCTTCAGCTAACCAAAACCATTGTTAATTAACCAAACACGTCTGTCATACCGATCTGAACTCTGTGGACAGGGGGTCGTTTCACTAAACGTCATACGACTAACATTTTCGTAAGTGCAAATTTAGGATCGTCTGGAATTTTCAATTGATGGATTCACATTTATTGAGCATAGGCTGCTTATGCAGCCTATGCTCAATAAATGTAAATCCAATAATTGTTTACATTGTTAATGTGAAATTTACAGACTATCATACTAACATATTTTGAAAATATTTTAAAATTTAAAGAACATTTTTTTGAAATAATTATTGAAAATTGTGTAAAACCAAAAAAACACATTTTTTTTTGGCCGGATATTTTTAAAAAAATATTCGCCAAAAATATTGTGTCATAAAATAAAACAACTAATGTTCACCGATATCAAACGTCTTCAACTTTGTCCAAGTTGTTCAATGAAACCCTGTAAGGTTTAATTTGATTAAAAAAACGTCTAAGTTATTGTCTCCGGCTTAATCGTACACGTGAACAAAAGTGGTCGATGAACAAAAGTGGGTTCTAACATTGTAGAACCCGCTTTTGTCCATCTACCACTTTTGTTCACGTGTACGATTAAGCCGGGGAAAATAACTTTGTCGTTTTTTAATCAAATTAAACCTTATAGGGCGTCGTTGAATAAATTTTGAAGACGTTTTGATATCGGTGAACTTTAGTGGGCGACAAAAGTGGTTGATGTTAGAACCCACTTTTAGTCATACGTAGGTAACTGAAACGCGTTTGTCGGCTAATTATCGCACTTGCATGTCAGCATTCGATGTCGTTAATAGCAAGTCGAGGAAATTCAATGCTATAAGTTTAACAACTGTATGTTCCACATTTTGCTGCCGACGAACAATTGTCTATTTAACACATTAAATCTAAAAAACCTTTTCATCAATAACAAAAAAATAACCCTTACCCAAAACATGTTATTTCATGAAATTCCACCAAATATGGATTTTATTGCGCAAACACAATTTAACATGGGGGCTAAAATAGATTTTCTGAAATATTTTTTTAATTTGTTGACCGATTTTCAAAATCTAACTTTTGTTACATCATTTCCAAGCTATCTAGTCAGGTTTTATAGTCAGTCAGCCAGTGTAATGACGCAACGTAAACATATCCACACTCTTTTCGACGAAAACTATTTTATATTTCATCGGCTAGCTTAAAACGTTACCTGATAAATATAAGACCAACCTGGTGTTTGTTGATATCTAGTTTATCAAGCTCTGTTCGGAAACGGTAGAAACATATTCCCCTGTACATAAACTATATAGAGGTCCTTAATACACGAGAGCATGCTCTCCAATTATGAAAAGCCATCGTTAGAGATAAATGTCAGTGAAACCAATCACAACAAATAATCTGAGATTGTTGGAGCTTAGAGAAGTTTCACTATGAGTAGCAACGAAAGCAGCCTCAGAAAGGCAACCAGGTAATTGCTACAATCCCGCCGGACGCCATTTGTGGTTTCAGGAACGTTCACCCCGGTGGCTAGGTAATCGTCGACACACATCCTTACGCTATGATCGCCGGACATTTCGTACTGGCTGCTATAAAACTTGGCATCAATATTCCGCATTGTCAGGTAATCCTCATGTAACGTGTATTCGTCCTCATTGAGTGTAAACCTCGTACATATGAGAAGCTTACTGACGCGTTCGAGTACGGTAGGCGTACGAGACCAGGCCGTTGAGCCGACATAGTCAATGGTGTCAGAAGTGTCACCATTATCAACATTGACCAATACCAGACTGCTTTCATCGCCCCGTATATAGTTCCCGGAATCCTTTAGTCCAATTTCGTACGCGGCGTCGATGTTTAAGCTCATGTCCGTGCCGGGAATCGCAAACTGAAACGAGTCGTTTTTGGTAATTTCATCCAGGTATCTTTCGACAAATATGGTTGACTTTGTCCCAAAGATAAACACAAAATATATGTCATTGTCGTCAGAGGAACCGAAAACCGAAACTTGCTGAAACGTGAAAGTGTGCCAGTCACGTGTGCCGCCTTCGTAACCTAACTTATTGGACATAAGGATATTCCTCAGCTCTTGTGTAACGACGCGTACATCATCGCTCGTCAGAGACCTATAGATGTCGCCGGCCATAGGCCCCACTCGGAAGAAAAACATAAGCTCTCTGCCAGCATACTCCATCAGCGTGATAGTGCACGTTTCGCCATGATAGAAGGTTCCCCTGGGGCAAATCCACGGCCGGCAAATCTCCTAAAAAACATGGAGATCAATGAGATGCTAACGAAGAATAATTTAATACCATTTATTCCAAAATATATATGCATATTAACGTCATTACACTACATATGACCAGAGCTCCAGATAAGGTGCGTATTTGCTTAGATACCCAATTAACATTGCCAAAAACCCAATTGAATTCAGAAGAAGCGAGTATCAAAAAGCAATACAAATTTTGTGGTACCTTTATCATGCTGCAGAAAACACTAAACAGACCACAAATTTAGCATATTTTTCTTATTTTCCATGAAAACACATCTTGGTATTTCATTAGAATTGTCTCCTTGGATGCCAAGACATGTTTTCATTTCGAAGCAAACTATTCAATAATTGTTGTCTGCTGTGTGTAAACAGTAGTGTGATTTTATTTTACCCAATTAAAATTTTGAAATACCCAATTGCTTCAGAAATGATGGAGTGACAATACTCAAGTACTAATTCCTTATCTGGAGCGCTGATATGAAGACGCACAATGACTTTGAAAATTAAACTATTACTGTATATTTTTTGTGCAGTTGCCGTTTGTCCAAAGCATTGCATTTTGACAAACAAAATGGTACAACGTATTGGGTCACCCACACATGTTACAGTTCGCGTTTAGCGAATTAATATTATGTATAAGGTGGTAGATATGTTTATTCAGATAAAGATTAACGCTTTAAGCCATATGGCCCCTGAAGCAATACACATGTAACAACATACAATTATGGGTGACAAAGACAACAACCGGTACATAAACCGTAACGTTAAGAATGCAGCTACTATGTATTGTATTTGATGCAGCTATGCCACCGTCGACCATTGGCCATATCACATGGAGAATATCCTGCGGTGGAATAGCATGCACAATAAGCACATACAAAATGTTTTGGTTAATCTATAAAAATACATTAAGTTATGGCGTTGCAGCATTAGTCTATAGAGTAGTGCATTACACATGTACTACAAAACTGAACACGTAAGATATCATGCAATAATGTCAAGTTAATATTTGCAAATATATATGCATGCTGTATTTCTTTATGTATGTATTGGGAGAAGGTGACCTCATTGATGTATATATAAATGTTCATTTCTGATTTGAAACGCTTGGTATATGTATTGGCCCAACTTTCTTACAGTTTGTGAATGTTCCGATTTAATCAACTCTATGAATTTAGCCATACTTGGCCTGTTCCAATAATACCGGTTTATATATGTTTTCCTGAGATCCATGTACATTGTGCATTCTAAAATAAAATGGTATTCGTCTTCCAAATTTCCACACAATGTACATTTCCGGTTTTCAATTGGAGTTCTGTTCCATCTGCCTGATTCTACTTCTAGGCGATGGGACGAAACTTTTAGTCTAGCAAATGCGTACCTAAATTTCGTGAGTGTGATGTCCTTTAAGTAATATTGCATTTTGAAGTCGCATACATTTCTATAAAATAATGCTCTGCTAGATCCGTTAATTCTGGCTTGCCAATCCTGCATAAAGTTATCGGTCAATCTTTGTTTGGAAACTATCAGAAACTCTTCAATATTTCCGACCCCTTGATTCAACCAAACATCAAGAAATCCGTGGGTCGATAACACTTTTTTGACTAGTGACGCCCAGTTTGTTTTACTTGGTGTGCTTTGCATGTCTGCTAACATCATGTTGTATATATGTTTCATGTATTTGTGATCATCTGGCGCAGATATTTTGAACCAGAATTTAATTATATTTCGATAGCGTCGATGAACAAGTGGGGTACGACCAAGTTCTCCATAGATAAAATCATTTTGCGTATTTCTCTTAACACCTAGTACACTTTTGCAAAATTTGATTTCCCTGCACAAATCCCCATATTTCAGCACCGTAGTTAAGAATCGGTTGTACTAGTTTATCAAATAATTGTAATCTATGTGTGGGTGTTATGTCTGTAAATTTATACAGGTATTTGTTAAGCTTGAAAATAGCTTTTTGTGCTTGACCCGATAATAAAGATTGTGTTTCCATGAAAGAACCACCCGTTGTAAAGACTATGCCTAGATACGTGAATTTACTTACTATTTCGATAATATAATTGCCATAATATAATTCTATGTTTCTTTGCAATCTACCTCCTTTTCGAAATACAAGTATTTTTGTTTTTCCCGTATTGACAGTTAATTTCCATTTCTCACAATATTCTGAAAGTATATTAAGTCCTGTTTGCATCCCGTGTTCCGATTCTGAGAAAATAACAATGTCATCGGCATATAGTAAAACAAATAATTTTATCAATCCGATATCAATTCCTTCAATACCCTTAGTTTCGAATTCAGCCTCAAGGTCATTTACAAACAGGCTAAACAGGAATGGAGATAGGCAGTCACCCTGACGTACGCTAAGGTATTGTTCACATATTATATTTTTAAGGAATTAAATGCGAGGGAGCGCTAGCGACCGCAGCATTTAGTTCCTGAAAAATGCAATATATGAACAATATAACATACTTATAATTCAGCCAAGTGTACAATGCAATGTCCCACCCGCGTATTGATTTTACATTTCCTGTCGAACAGTTAATCGATAATTTGGGTAATATATAACTTATTGAGGTTAAACGTGTCAGTAAGTGAAATAGGTGGAGCTCAATGCTGCCCAGCGATTGGCTTAGGAAGTAGGACGAACTATAATGTTTGTTATTGTTTGCCCTAGTTTCTCGACCAATGAAATCACAGCATTTCGTCTCAATTAATCGCATATTGCGACGCTTTCGCCAATATCTATTAAATTAATAATTACCTGTTGCAATATGTACAGCGCTTTATTTAGAACTGAGACCAAACAATGTAACCACCCATACAGGCGCTCACTTCGATGGCACACCGCCAAACACGTAATAGTATAGCGATTCGTTTCATGTTTAGGGGCGGAGCTTCGAGACTGAGCTGGGCAAACAATAAGTAAGTTATAATTCACATATTGATTTTATACATATACTAATTTTGAAAAATAATCAATTTGTTAAACTATAATTCCAGCACAAACATATTTACACAATTCCCTAACATTTGATTGGCCCGTAGCAAGTCTCTGTCCAAAATTTATATCCCACTAAATTCCCACGCCGAACTACTTTCCGTAACCGTGAGGCGCAGTTAAAATAATTCTTAAGAAAACGGAAAATAAACACATTTTCTTGAAGAATTTATTTCAAATGCTGGAATTATAAGGAATGAATGGCCTTTTTGTGGAATTTATCGGGGATATAAACTTGGAAAAGTCGCGGGAATACTGGACGAGGCCTTCTGGCCTTCGTCCAGTATTCCCGCGACTTTTCCAAGTTTATACCCCGATAAATTCCACAAAAAGGCCATTCATTCCTATAATAACTATTACATACATCTATGCAACCGCTCCTTGTACAAGTTTAATAATACCATGATATTAACTTATCATGAAAGTTAGATTATACATGTATTTATAATTGTATTAGCAAATAAACATACACCAATGCTGCACTGGTTACCAAAGCAAATGTGTATGCGTATGTCAAATGGAAACAAATATCGGCTATACTTACATTTACTGGATCAAAGAACTCAGTGAAGGGACACGATTCATTCCCTTTAGAGTCTATATTCGGATCCACTGGAGCCAACTCGCCTTTATAATTAAGCCGCGCCATATAGGACGGATCGAAAAGTCCTTCAAACCGGTAGTTTCTCGCCCAGAATACTCTTGCATCCGGCTGCAGTCCGTTACATATAAGACAAAATACATTTCCAAAAACTTGTATCGGTCTATGGGATTGGTTGGTGTAGCAGTAATCCCACCTGTTAATAGCGCAGGCAAATTCATAAAAAGGATCATACTCGGTCCATAGCCCCGTAACATTACACTCTGTAATTGCCGGGCTGTAACACGCTTTAGTATCGGTCAGATCAGAATCCGTTGCAAAATACATGTTCACGTCCGATCCGAGTTCATAAGTAAGTTTGTATAAGTCTCTCCAGTGCATGTTAGAATACATATTTAAAGTTTCCGGGCCATCGTCAGGGTTTGCTAACCCCACATATGCGCTCCATAGTGTAGTATTGGCGTCATCATCGCTGCAAACTGCACAGTATTTATTCAAATATGTGAGGTGAGTTATCTCCGACGTTACTGGTAGCATTTCATCAATGTTGCTGACATTCCGCTGTTCACATTTTACCTTGTCGGATTCACTGACGCCAATGACATGAGCAGATTCAACACACGTATCAATCATAGGTAGACCGTTCATCACGAATGGTTCTTCCCGATTCCCGGGAACTTTGAAATGTGTCATGTGACAATGGAATGGTATTTTACCCACAGTCTCGCCGTCTGTATACACTTCCTGTAGGACGTCCGGACAGCAAGCTCTTCTTGGCAGACATATGTCAGCTTCTTGGCAATAATACATACACGATGAATGTAATGCGTAGCTCGTCAAGTATGTGTCATTTAACCCACTCCTTTCAAGCATTGCATCAATATCACCGATTTCATAGCTACACAAAGTTGCCATTTCTGTTTCCATGCGCGACAAATACGCATGGCTGATTTGAAAGGAGTTGGCATGTGTGTACAAGAGAAGACACAATGATACCGCGAGAATGGCTCTTGTCGGTGGCATTATGGTGGTTTATGTCTGAAAATGAAATGTGGCATAGAAAATGGAACGTAAGGCGGTGAAATTTGAGTATGGACACACTAGGACATATTACCAGTTGGTTTGTTAAGTAATCTAAACGTATACATTCCACAGTGAAGATTTGTTGAAGGTTCCTAAACGATCCCAACGAAAACGAATGGAAAACGAAGTGAAAACTACCGTTTTGTACACCAATATGCTTTGGAATGATTATCGTTTACCTGTTTTTCATATGAAAGCGATATTTACGTACCCGGCTTTCAACTATTTAACCCTTACAGCGCTGAATTACAATTTGTTGTCTGCTGTTTATTTTTGATTTTCCATTTTTCTTATCAAAAACATGCTTTGACTGCACTTTAGAATCATTTCCAATGGAAATGATTCTAAAATGCTGCCAAAACATGTTTTTATTCAGAGAAAATTAAAATAAGAAAAAACATCAGACGACAATTTTCGGTTCCCTTCTAAGGGTTGAACGCCTGTCGTTTCTTTCAATCGTTTTGACTTCGTTTTCGTTGTTTTTAATTAGAAAATTATGTGTTCGTTATTTTGAATATGACACATTCATACCGACGAACATATGGTTTAAAAACGGAACCAGTGATATAATAGGAAAAAGCGAGTTTTCTTTCCAGAAACTATCGGGGTGAAAAGTTAAACATTCAGTAAATCTTGCAAGAAATGATAGTATACTAGATGGCCGCGGCCTGTATGTCGCGCCTTGTGTCGAGGCATGGACACTAAACAAAAAGATATAACGAAAAACTTTAACCTAAAAACTTAACCAAAAACTTTAACAGGACACACGTACGTACGTATGTACGTACGTACGCCAAAGTGCCGACTATATCGCGCTTTCTGGAAGCGGGCACGAAAAAAACTTTAACCAAAAACTTCAAAGTAATTTGACAGGGGCCGCACGGGAGGGGGGTAGAATGAAAATATAGATGATGATAAACACCCACGTGAAGTTTCAAGGTAATGGGCAAAGCAGTTGCAGAGATATAGTATAACGAAAAACTTTAACCAAAAAACTTAACCAAAAAACTTAACCAAAAACTTTAAGCAAAAACTTAACCAAAAACTTCAAAGTAATTTGACCTTGACATTGTGCACAGGGGCCGCACGGGAGGCGGGTAGAATGAAAATATTGATGATGATAAACACCCATGTGAAGTTTCAAGGTAATGGGCAAAGCAGTTGCAGAGATATAGTATAACGAAAAACTTTAACCAAAAACACTTAACCAAAAAACTTAATCAAAAACTTTAACCAAAGAACTTAACCAAAAACTTTAACCAAAAAACTTAACCCAACAACTTAACCAAAAACTTTAACCGGACACACGTACGTACGTACGTACGTACGCCAAAGTGCCGACTATATCGCGCTTTCCGCAAGCGGGCGCGACAAAAATGACAAAACGTTTAGAGTGCGTGAAGAATTAAATTCCGCATGTGCTTTGAACGTATTGTCCATTGTTTCATCATTTATGTAAGATATGGTAAATCTTCAAATAAATTTCAGAAAATATTCAATGTGGCAGAGCTAAGATACATAGATACATACCGAACTCACCCAGCAGCTAATAAATACAGAGAATAATCATAGTATTAAGTTTTATACCAGGCAATAAACATGTATCTCAGACAGCTGAAAGTGACCCTACTATGTATTTTCTCAAGTGTAACAACATGAGACCAGCCTAGTCATTACTTGGTACAATATGTAGCCGATTTCATCAAAACCATTTATTTTTCCAGAAATGCATTATTTCAAAATGGTGTGATAATGTAAATATTGTCAGTATAATAAAAATTAATCCTTAAATTGAAAATATCTCCCTCAAAGTGTACTTAGCAAGATAAGTATACTTTTCAATTTTGATGAAATCGGCACTGTGTCTCAGATTATGCTTCAAATATAGAGAATACCAGGCTAGTGTCTTTTGAAATCAAGTTTATCAGGCAAGGCTAGGAAACGCGTAGGAATTCCGAGGCTTGCCGAGGAATTCCTACCGTTTCCGAGCAGAGCCTGATAAACTTGATATCAAAATACGCTAGTCTTTTGATATCAAGTTTATCAGGCAAGGCTAGGAAACGCGTAGGAATTCCGAGGCTTGCCGAGGAATTCCTACCGTTTCCGAGCCGAGCCTGATAAACTTGATATCAAAAGACAATAGACCGGTATTCTATTTATCAGGTAACGTTTTATGCTCGAAAATGACCACATATGACGTCGGTATCTATGGACAGAAGGAGGACTTGTTTACGTTGCGTCCTTACACTGACGTCATTCGGTAACGTCACGTGACTTCAACCGACCAATGGAACGTCAGTTTTCACTTTGTTGTAACCCGGATGTTGATATCAGGTCAATGCCTGATACAACAATATGTTATCAGTCAGTACGTATTCGGTCAATACAGGGCAGGTTACCTGATAAATTAAAAATATGAGACATCTTGTACCTTCAGACATCTGCGTAATTTCATGAAATACGTCTACAAAATTTACAATAGTTTTCACAAATGGCGTCAACAGTAGAGAAAACTGTCAGAGGACGTGCGGAATATGTACTCTGAAAAGTTTGTCAACCCTTGACTTTATTTATGAAAAATATGGTAACTTTTGTAAACGAATTTAGTGAAATTACGCAGATTTCCGAAGGTACAAAATCGCATGGAGTGTCTCATATGTGTTTTTTTCTCTTAATGCACTGCAAATGTGTTTCACCAACCAACAGAACCATATGTGCCGTGAAACAAAGTACCGTGAAACATTTTTGATATCACGTCAATACGACTAATCACTGCGTTTGAATATGTGCGGTGGCTGGGGTCATTGTTTTGCATTTTAAAGCCATTTGTAGGTGTTGACGGGATAAAAAGAATAGTAGGTTAGTGCCATGAATGGGAGCATATCTGACGCGGCACAGAAACTTGATGTTCTCGGCAGAGCCTCGCCCATCCCGTTTCCTAAGCCTTGCCAGATATTTTTCCCATTCACGGCACTAACCTACTATTCTCTATATATTAAATAAGTATCCATCGATTTCTGATATACTGGCGTTCTCAACGCTAAGCATTTGTCAGTATTATAAAAAAAATACAATCCCAGATATTTAGGTCCAATAATACGATGCAAATCCGTATTACATGCTACCCAATGGCTTACCGTGATTCTGCAGGGATTTATTATAAGATGATTTGCTAAAACGTATTCTAGCCTCTGGCTATAAGACACTGTCAAGAGTGATGTTTTGGGGCACCAACCATCAGGCTATCTGTAGAGGATACTTATGTATCCATAACACATGTACTATGCCACGACATGCCCTCATACTGGGGGTCACACGGTATTCCTGTGTTAAACCAATGGGGATCATAACACATGTACTATGCCACGGTGACGTCAAACCTCGGAACTACTGCATGTTGATATATTACGCAGGATGAGGATAATCATAAATTTGTGCTCGGCCACCGCCCAATGACTTCAGTATCGAACTAGGAACGTCGGGCCGGGCCCAAACATACTTTATTTAAAGTTTGAAGCAATGATATTTCAAGTATCGCAATATTAATATTTGGGGTTACAAAAACCGGCGGTTACAAAAACCGGCGCGTACGTCAACAGTTTTTGTTAACCCCGGTTTTTGTCAACTGGGTTTACAAAAACCGGGGGGTTACAAAAACCGGCTCTACATATGTCACTTATTTAATTCCCATACAGAACATTGTTTTGCCTACTGAGTGGGCATGTATCTTTAAAGTAGACATTATGTTTGTGAAACATGGATATGCCCCTGTGGCATACTCGACTCTGGCAAGGCTTAGGACGAGCCCATCCCGTTTCCGTGCCGCGCCAGCTATATTTACCCATTCACGGCACAAACCTACTATTCTATTTATCCCGTCAACACTACAAATAGCTTTAAAATGCAAAGAATAACCCCAGCCACATCCTCAAAATCGGAGAATCGACTAGTATGACAACCGCACATATTCATACGCAGTGATTAGGTCGTATTGACAGGATATCAAAAATGTATCACGATACCGTGTTTCACGGAACATACGCACTTAGCTACAATAAATCGCCTCCGATATGTTATCTACGGCTACAATTTGACCCATTACAAATGTCAGCAACCGAAGTGCATACCCAAACCTGTTGCATGTAGGTCAACATTTATTAAACTGTACAATGTATATGTTATACCTTTAAATAAATAATCTTTGATGTAGAACTAGTAAATTTCCAAATATAATAGAATAGGGAAATCATAATTTTCACATGGAAGCTATTTTGTTCACATTGACACGGCAAAATAACAAATTTCTGCATGTGTATGTTTTTTATTAATAATTTATTGATTCAGCTTTGACAGTTTTATATCGCTAACATATCAAACACGCCGGATAACCTGATAACCGGTTGCAAAATTCACTCTTCAATGTGTTACATTAAAGAGATAGGGTTAAATTGCTACCCTCACGAGAGGTATGGAGCGGGTAGCAATTTTGTTTCTAATACGCAATGTTGACGGGATAAATATTTATTATCTAATAACATCGCTTGTGTAAAGACTGTATATTTGTTTCTACCTGCCAAAAACAATTAACTGTGGACATATTGCTTTATATATTATTTTCTATTACATTGGGTGTGTCTGTCGCCGTGCTTTATTAGACGTTATGTCTAATAAAGCACGGCGACAGACACGCCCAATGTAATTGTCAATATGTCTGTTTAATAGTATAGTTAATTATGGCTGTGACTGGATAAAAGGGGCTTACAGGGTTTGCGACATATGCAGACACGGCACTAACCTACTATTATATTTATCCCGCCAACACTACAAATAGCTTTAATATGCAAAAAATAACCCCTGCCACATCCTCAAAATCGGAGAATCGAATAGTATGACAACCGTACATATGCATACGCAGTGATTAGGTCGTATTGACAGGATAACAAAAATGTTTCACGGCACCGTGTTTCACGGCACCATGTTTCACGGCACATACGCACTGTGTTGACGGGATAAATATTATCTAATAACACCGCATGTGTATGGCTATATATTTGTTTCTGCCTGCAGGAACAATTAACTGTGGAGATAATTGCTTTATATATTATTTTCTATTACATCGGGCGTGTCTATCGCCATGATTAATTAGACATAACATTCAATATGTCTGTTAAATAGTATACTGTTTGTTTCACAAAAGCTGCCCAAATTTTACGGCTATATAAACAATTCAAAAACAATATTTTTTTCGATAATATTGAATTAAGGAAAATTTAAGAATGAGCCTTCTTTTTATTTCGTGAAATTTTGTCAAATATTGATTTTATTGCGAAAAAACAATTTCCCCATGTTAAATCCCCATAGACATCTTCACAGAGTGAAGATGTCTATGGGGATTTAACATAGGGAAATTTTTGGAATTTCAGAAATACTGGACCGATTTTCAAAATTTAACTTTTATTTTCGTAGTTAGATCATTTCCAAGCTATCTTGCCAGGTTTTGGAGTCAAATTCCAAAACAATTCGTTTTCGGACTCCTCCCATAGCTTCTCTACCTCATTTCCCTCTATCCTATGTTAAATTTCCATAAACAAATCAATTTTTCGTAATAAAATCAATATTTGAAAAATTTTCACGAAATAAAAAGAAGGCTCATTCTTATATTTTCCTTCAATTTACTCACTACCAAACTCAGAGAAGCCTGATACATACCATATGGATGACATTCACAGACTATCATAATATTGCACCTATACGAACATTTTAGTCGTACGAAGCTTAGTGAAACGGGCCCCTGGTCATATCGTTACACACGTAAAGACGAATATTTATAACATCGGAGAAATGAAGACTAAGAAATTTACACTTTGTTCGTTAGTTTCTTAGCCACATAGACAATGTGCATGATCACGTGGTTACAGCAACAAAAACAATGGCTGAACGTGTTGAAAGCGCGTCCACTCCAAAGTAAGTTTGTTTGGGCCACCCTGTATAAAGGAGCAAAGGTGAAAGTTAATTGGTTTAACGTCCCAGCAACAGCGGATGTCATGTGGAGACGGGATCTCGGTTTCATGTCTCAGCCGAAATATCTGGGGGGCCATTTCACTAGACTTCGTACGACTAAAATGTTCGCAAGTGCAAATTTAGGATCGTCTGGAAATTTCAATTGATAGCTTTACATTTATTGAACATATTCATATGCATCCCATGCTCAATAAATGTAAAGCCAATAATTGTTTACAAGAAAGCATTGTTAATGTGAAATCTACAATCATAATTTTGCACATACGACCATTTTAGTCGTACGAAGCTTAGTGAAACGGGCCCCTGGGATATAATTAAATAGTATGAAGATATATATTTGGCGCCCAACGCTCTAGTCTCTGAGCCACAACTCGTCCATAATATAAGAATATAGAGAATAGTAGGTTAGTGCCGTGAATGGGAAAAAATATCCGGCAAGGCTCAAGCATTTCTTTATTTCTCATCAGAAGTATATGTTGTGACCACTCATTTGAACCGTCTCGCCGAGACGGTTCAAATGAGTGGTCACAACGTATACTTTGGTTCAAAAATAAGGAAAATAGATAGAGAATAGTAGGTTAATGCCGTGAATGGGAACAAATATCTGGCAAGGCTTAGGAAACGGGATGGGCGAGGCTCTGCCGAGCACATCCCGTTTCCGTGCCGCGCCAGATATTTTTTCCCATTCACGGCACTAACCTACTATTCTATTTATCCCGTCAACACCTACAAATGGCTGTAAAATGCAAAAATAGTATTGACTGGATATCAAAAATGTTTCACGGCACTGTGTTTCACGGCACTGTGTTTCACGGCACATACGCACTGTGTTGACGGGATAAAAACGAATATTAGGAACATAAACAAAGATTACGAACCTAAAAGTTCGTCCCTTTTTAATCTTCGTTACTACGCATAACAAAGATTATAAATGTCCATACTTATCCACCAAAGGTCTGGCATAGATAATCCAAGCTGGGAGATCCCGCCGTCAGATCCGCTATATGACGTTATTACGGCGTCGGCGGCCGCTATTCCACAGTCGGATCCTTCAATAGAGTCGACGCTGGGATACCGCGGTTTCGAATGTCAATTCCTGTTGCAAAATGGCACAACGGACACCAGGTACATGTGAACTTTTAAATGTTTTATCGAAACATTGTGGATACATTTTTGTTTAAATTTTACCTTTGATCGCAGACTACACTAGCCAATTGAAGATCAGGGCCCGGTTGCTCAAAACATCCGTTAGCTTAACGGACTGTTAAATCCTTAACTGAATGGTTAAAATCTCTGTTTTAACAGAGATTTTAACCATTCAGTTAAGGATTTAACAGTCCGTTAAGGATTTAACAGTCCGTTAAGCTAACTGGTGTTTTGAACAACCGGGCCCAGTGGAATAAGTGACTATGAGGGAGTTACTGTCAGTTTCATGAAACCTGCCCAAATTGTACGGCCATATAAACAATGCAAGAACAATATTTTTTCGATAATATAAAATTTTATAAAAAATTAAGAATGAGCCTTCTTTTTATTTCGTGAAATTTGGTCTAATATTGATTTTATTACGAAAAAATGAGTTCTCTATGGGAATTTAACATGGGAAAAAAGGAGGTGGAGGAGTTGTGGGAGGAGTCAAACAACGAACAAAGTTGTATATTGACTCCGAAACCTGGCTACATGTAGATAGCTTGGAAATGATCTAAATAAGAAAACAAAAGTTAAATTTTGAAAATCGGTCCAGTATTTGTGAAATTCTAAAATTTGTTTTTTCGCAATAAAATAAATAGTTGACAAAATTTCACGAAATAAAAAGAAGACTTATTCTTAAATTTTCCTTTAATTTAATATTATCAAAACAAATATTGTTTTTGAATTGTTTATATAGCCGTAGCAATTGGGCAGCTTTTGTGAAACAGACAGTAGTCTTCTTATTCCACTGACCATTTCAATTATTTGCGTAATCAAGTTTATCAGTTAACACTAGTTATCCTACGCGACTCTTAGCCTCGGAGCTAAATATATTTGACCCCCTCCACATCACCCACCACCACCACCACCGCCACCACCACCCTCACCAAATGACACAGCCTGGTACGGACTCAAATATATTTGCAGGATTTTCCCGCGCGGCAACCAAACGGCCATGGAGTTGTTGTTGTTAGCCGCGGGACACTCGGTAGGCGTTATAGTGGGCCGCGCTTTGCAGCTGGCCTACACAGCAATACTCGAACTTGTAAGTGGACTCATCCAGTCTCCAGAGGTGGATTCAGGGGGTGGGGGCGGCGGGCGGGAGGCCCGGGCCCCCCTCCCCCTTCAGAAAACCCGATTTTTTATTATTTTTTTTACGATTGTATGGACGGTTATGATCTTCACATATATGAAAAAATGCAGTAGAATACAGGAAATGGCTTCCTCAATTCAAAATTGGTCGGGGGGGGGGGGCATGCCCCAGACCCCTGAGCCAACTCCCTCGCTCCGCTCAGTCGACCAACGAGCATACCTCGTTCAAGTTCCATGTGGCCCCCCCCCCCACTTGGTGAAATCCTGGATTCGCCACTAGTCTCGTTCTACTTTATTCCTGTGGCGTAGCCAGCTTCTTGCTGAGGGCAGTGCGAATTGTAGATAGAGTTTCGAAATGGGTGCGGGAGCATCCCTCACGGAATAAATATTGGTTTCTACATTTAATTTCCTTCATATAGTGGTTTTAATGCTATAATTTTCACATAACGTGTATTTATTTCCCTCACAAAAACGTAAATATACACGCCTCACCATAATTTAGGTGACATATTAGCACTTCGTTTACTCCAACCCACCCACCCTGGCTGGCAATGTTGTCACGTTACTGTTATAAATACGTATTGTCCGTTTTATACCAGTATGGTATTAAATACTATAGTCTGTTTCACGAAAGCTGCCCAAATTTTGCGGCCATATAAACAATTCAAAAACAATATTTTTTTCGATAGTATTAAATTAAAGGAAAATTTAAGAATGAGCCTTCTTTTTATTTCGTGAAATTCGGTCAAATATTGGTTTTATTACGAAAAATTGATTTCTCTATGGGAATTTAACATGGGGGAAAAAGAGGTAAAGGAGTGCGGGATTAGTCAAAAAACGAAAAAATTTGGAAATTGACTCCGAAACCTGACTAGATAGCTTGGATATGATCTAACTAAGAAAACAAAAGTTAAATTTTAAAAATCGGTCCAGTATTTCTAAAATTCAAAGCAATTTCCCCATGTTAAATCCCCATAGACATCTTCACTCCGTGAATATGTCTATGGGGATTTAACATGGGGAAATTTTGTTTTCGCAATAAAATCAATATTTGACCAAATTTCACGAAATAAAAAGAAGGATCATTCTTAATTTTGCCTTTAATTTAATATTATCAAAAGAAATCTTGTTTTTGAATTGTTTATATAGCCGTAAAATTTGGGCAGCTTTCGTGAAACAGACAGTAGTACTTGTACATGTAGTTGAATTTCGCTTGAACATGGCTCTTTCGTCTCTTTTATTTGGTATATTGTTTTATATTGTATGCTCATTTTCCATGCCCGTTTTTCAGGATCTACACTAGTTGCAAACGTTAGGATTGAGTTTTTAAAAGTGTTATTACCCGATTGTACAGACACCTCCAGTTGAAGCCAACCATGGCAAGCCAAATGCACAATAATTCCTCAAACCCGCGGTTTGATGAATTATTATTAGCCAATCTATTTATAGATCGGCTATATATTGGTTATCCATTGGTTTGTGAAAAAGTTTGTAACCACCCTTTTCTCCTATATTCGGTAACCAACAAACGCGAAATGTGTTGTATCACTTCCAAATTACATCAACCGGATAAGTTTTCATTTTTGGCCATTATCTCTGTTGAAAACTTTAAATATAGCGAAATAACACAATTTGGCTATAAATAAACGTTTTCACTACAAGAGTTCGGTAAACTAAAGTTAGGCGGTTTGCAATTTGGCTATAAATAAACACTAAAGTTAGACGGTTCTTCTAGTCCTGGGGCAATTGTAGGTATATGTATAAGATTCCGGCACCTCGTGTTAATTTATGACACCCGGTGTTTTTATAAACTTGAGTTTATAAGGTTTCCAAAAAATCCGGGTGCCATTTTTTAAACCAAGTTGAAGGTCATTTCAAGGTCATTGAACTTTATGCTTGACGGAAGTCGAAAATTGCCAATATATGAGCCAATAGGTCATGGTCCTTAACTTGGAAATTGGTGTAAGTTGTTAAAAAACATTTCTGATGGATATATTAAAGAATTTACGTAAACTAAACTAATATTCAGTATATAATTATCATAATTTCAAGATGGCCGCCAGAAATCGGGTATTTATGAGATTTCGGTTGGATTGCTACATATTTGTGTAACGCTAAGCGCCTTCACCTATATTCAAAGGTTAATTCTTTCAACTGGAATAATATTGTTTACATTTGACTACCATAAGTATTGCTACGATCAGATATTAATGAAAGCTAAATATAACTGGGAGAATTTGGTTGGGGAGGAAATCAACACTTCTCTCACTTTTCCCTGAGATTCCGTAACTACTAAAATGTGGACATATATTGAACCCTGATTTAATCGGCTAATAACATCATGCTCTGCATGACTTTTCATTGTGCATTTGACTTGCCATAGCCAACTCCTGTGAGCGCCCCCGACAATGGGGAACCATCCACGCCAAGCCCCGTCGATGGGACGAAGTCACCGTGTATGAAGCCGGCCTACATGCCAGGAAACTGGAATGACGGCGGTGTCGTACAGTCAAATAACAACTGCTACAACTACGCCACGAACATGGAAACTGGCACGTTCGCCCAACCGGGCCGAGCTTCAAGTATGTAACTACGCCACGAACATGAAACCTGACACGATCGCCTAACCGGGCCGGGCTTCAGGTATTTAACTACGCCACGAACAAACCGGGCCGAGCTTCAGGTATGTTACAACTACGCCACGAACATGCAAGCTGGCACGTTCGCCAAACTGGACCGGGCTTCAGGTAAGTGAAAACTACGCCACGAACATGGAAACTGGCACGTTCGCCCAACTTGGTCGGGATTCGGGTATGTTACAACTACCCCACGAATATGAAAACTGGAACGTTCGCCCAACCTGGCAGGGCTTCAGGTATGTTAAACTATGCCACGAACTTGCAAACTAGCACGTTCGTCCAACCGGACCGGGCTTCAGGTAATTTACAACTACGCCACGAACATGAAAATTGGCACGTTCTACGAACCGGGCCGGGCTCCAATGACAATTTGGCGGCCATCTTGGATGACATACTCATCCAATGTCCAAAAACAAAATGCACCGGAGCGATTGTCTCGTCGATACCTTCGATTTGATATACGACATGAACATACTCGGTCAAAAATTATTATTTAATAACCCGGTGTCGCCGTTTACAAATATGAAAGAGCATCGACTATGAATCATTCTTACCAAGTTTCATTAAAATCGGTCTGCCGGTTCGTGAGAAGACTTGTTTTAAGAATTTGACCAACTTTTCTCGTGTGGCCATCTTGGATTATTGGACGACCTCCATTTTAAGTACATTCCATGTGTTTATTGTAGGTATGCAATATACGGAATTAACCGGAACAGCCGTGGCTAAGGCGGCAAAAAACGATGGTCTAACCGAATTCGCAATGCAGCCTGCAGCTGGTGCGTTTCCGGTGACGAACGACTGTCTTGTTGCCTTGGTGATTGACAAAAACAACGATTTCCATTGGTTCCGACAAGATGCAAGCGGAAACTGGTCGCATAAGCCGGGAAGCACGAAGGCAACTAACAAGGACAATGCTGGGAACCTGATTACGGATCCCCGCACTGCCAACATAGCCCCTTACACCTTTGTTAAATTCATGGGCGTCTGTCCGCCCAAGGTCACTGTAAATAGGAAATAAATATCGGAAGCAATGAAGACAAGAGATTATGTAGCCTATTTCACCAACATTGCAAAGTATACTCTTCTACCAAAGTATATTTTGAGGAAGAAATTTTCAATTTAAGGATAAATTTATTATTTTTTATTATATTGAATTTATTACATTATCACAGCCATTTTGGCTGTGATAATGTAATAATTCAGTTTACTAATTCCGCATACGTTTAATCATCAAATATATGCAGTCGTTAGTTCTATATGACATAAAGCATTTCGGGAAAAATAAAGGAATACTCCCTCAAAGAATACTTTGCTATATAAGTATACGTTGCAATGTTGATGAAATCGGCTACTGGAGTCAATATGGCGGACAGTACCACATTAAAATGTGATAGGTAACGTTTAAAGGTCTAGCTGTGGACGGAGAAATGTGGCTTAAGAGTTTGTTTGTTGGGTTTTAACGGCCTGTCAACAGCTAAGGTCAGTTAAGGCCGGGTCAATGGGTTTCGTACTAAATCCCATATATTACATGTACAAGTACATATATACATTTTCAAGTACATGTACAAATGGGGGGAAAATCCCAAAATCAGAACTGAATATTTACAATAACAAAACTATATATTCAGCCCTAAAATCAGAATAATCCTGATCTGATGCCAGGTCCTCGCCACCCCAGTGGCTTAAGAGATTTGTGATCAATGTAGCTCCTGATCAAATAACATACTCATGTAGCCTGAAAACGATCTGTATTATATTGCTTGTTAGAAACACGACAGATGTTTCATTGGTGAAATGGCGAACAGTGCGAACAACATGTGCATCCAGATCTGGATCTACACTGGTCGCAAAACACATAAGCCCCATTTCGTCAGTGTCAGCGACATTAAAGATTCAGTCATATGGTGTCGTTGAAATGATACATATCTCTTGTGGCAGGAAACAACATTGGTGGCGGCCATTTTGAAAATCAAGGTGGAATTCGTGCACTGGAAATCTTCCATAAACGGAACCTGATATAGTTTTTCTGAAGCCACAGACATGATATTCATAGCCAGCTTATTTTCAAATATATATATTTTTTATAGATTGCATCCCAGCGTGTGTGACTATTGCTAATATAACCCCAGGTAATATACATGTACGACTGTATACATTTATTGTATTTTACTACAGGAATAGACAAGTTACACTGTGTTTCTATTTTGTTTTAAAATAGTTTGTGTCAACAACCTTGTTAGAGGGATAAACTAGAAAGTATGTTCATAGAACACGGATGCCCCCTGTACCGCTTCGATAGTCAACAAGCTCAAACGAAAACTGTATACATGTACAAGAAAAATAACTGTAAATATTGCAATGTCACTCAACGGTCAACTGATCAACTCTTCCTACGCTGTTGACTGAAATTGCCGTCTGCTGTTTTTCATTTTTGCTTTAATTCTTAACAAAAAACTACTTTTTACAGCACATGAGAATCGTCTCCACTGGAGACGATTCTCATGTGCTGTCAAAACCAGGTGTTTGTAGAGAAATATTGAAAATAAAACATTTCCAGCAGACGACAACATTTAATTCAGCGTATTAAGGGTTAACAGAGGGTTGCTGTGCACATCACTGGCTCATAATAGGCCAGGCCAACGGGTTCAATCCCTTATTTAACCCGGAGAGTTGAAGCTAGATTTTGCATTCGGGTATGTTATGACAACAAGTAGCTCCTGGACACAGCGTGTTTAGGTCAATTTAAGTATTTATGAAAATTGGCATATTGCAAGACGTTTGGCGTCGCTTGAGTTTGTTTTGTTAGCAGGGAATTTGAATAATATACTGCCTGTTAATTCATGTACTGAACATGGTTATCGCGAACCTCGTTTATATAAATACAAAAAAAAACGAGGTAAAGCCACGAAGGCCAGGTTTTCTTCCAAGGCATAGACAATTTGATAACAGATAATTGGCTATGTCAGTAATGACCATGATTAAAAGTAACAACTGTCAGTGACTTAAGATCGCAAAAGAAGCCAGTGTATGAGAAAACCTACATGCAGTTGCAGGCTGGCATACATGTATTAGTGCAAGATGCGAGTGAACATCTGTGCTGTGTGATGAGTGTTGTCCAATTTAACATTGAAAATGGCCAAGTTGATTATGCGGAAAAATAGGTCAAGGTAAAAAAAAAAGGCCACATGTTGGATATTGGTATGTGGTGGGCACCAGTTGGTTATGAAGCTGTGCAAGTACTGTGGTTCTAGGTGGTACAGTAACAGAGAAATGGACGAAACACGAAAACTTAACATTGTGGATGCCGCCCGCCCGGGGGCCGTTTCACTAAACTTCATACGACCAAAATGTGTGTAGGTGCAAAATTATGATAGTCTGTAAATTTCACATTAGCAATGTTTTGTTGTAGCCAATTATTGGAATTACATTTATTGAGTATATGCAGCCTATGTTCAATACATGTAAATCCATCAATTGAAATTTCCAGACGATCCTGAATTTGCACTTACGAACATTTTAGTTGTACGAAGTGGGACCCTGGTAATTACAACGTAATAACACAGCATATTAAAGGTACATGCCCACCCAAGCACAAAATGTTCTTTATAGGAATTAAATACGTATAATTGTGTCACTATTCCACCAGTTCTAACAATTTGGAGTGCCTGCTATACAGATTTAATCATTTAGTAATATTTATTTTACTGATAGTGACTCGCGGTGGTATCAGGCTATTTTCATATCCAAATGAGGCACGATATTTTTAAATTATTTATATTAATTAAATGCGTCACCTGAAAAAAAATATTTTTTGACAGATTATATAGTATGATCATTGCACAACAAAACACAAATACAGAGAATTAAATATTAATGTCCGTCTGATATAAAATGTATAACAATGCCAATCAATACGTGAGTAATGGTGTATAGCCGGTACTCGTAATTTTTAGAACTGGTGGAATAGTGGCACACTTATTTAATTCCTATAAAGAACATAATGTGGCTACTGAGTGGGCATGTACCTTTAACCATTATACCGCTACACACAACAATTGTCGTCTGCTGTTGCTTTTATGTCTTGCCTTATTTCTCAATAAAAACATGGTTTGGCAGCACTTCAGAATCATTTACATTATCATTTCCAATGGAACTGATTCTGAAGTGCTGTCAAATCATGTGTTTGATGATAGAAATGGAAAATAGAAAATAAACAGCAGACAACAACAAAATTAAGATAGCGGTGTAAGGGTTAAAATAATAATATACTCATGTAAAAAATCAGTAAAGCCTCAATACATGATGATGTTCTAATGCAATAAATATAATCTAACGTTTGTGTTTGTATGGTTTAAACTTGTTGATTGATTTCATCAGAAATGAGCTTCATGTCTTATGAAATCAGTTGGTTTGTTGAGGTTTAACGGCCTATCAACAGCTAAGGTCATTTAAGGTCGGGTCAATGGGTTTAGTACTAAATCTCATATATGACCTGTACAAGTACATGTACATGTTCAAGTACATGTACACATGGGGGGAAACTCCCAAAATCAGAACTGAATATTTAATATAAACTAGATGGCCGCGGCCTGCATGTCGCGCCTTGTGGCGAGGCATGGACACTAAAAAAAAAGATATAGTATAACGAAAACATTTAACCAAAAAACTTAACCAAAAACTTTAACCGGACACACGTACGTACGTACGTACGTACGCCAAAGTGCCGACTATATCGCGCTTTCCGCAAGCGGGCGCGAAAAAAACTTTAACCAACAACTTCAAAGTAATTTGACCTTGACATTGGGCACAGGGGCCGCACGGGAGGGGGGTAGAACGAAAATATAGATGATGATAAACACCCATGTGAAGTTTCAAGGTAATGGGCAAAGCAGTTGCAGAGATATAGTATAACGAAAAACTTTAACCAAAAAACTTAACCAAAAAACTTAACCAAAAACTTTAACCAAAAAACTTAACCAAAAACTTCAAAGTAATTTCACCTTGACATTGGGCACGAATGGGGCCGCAACGGGAGGGGGGTAGAATGAAAATGTAGATGATTGATAAAAAACACCCATGTGAAATGTTTCAAAGGTAAAGTGGGCAAAGCAGTTGCAGGAATGATATAAAAGTATAAACCAAAAACTTTAAACCAAAAAACTTAAACCAAAAAACTGTTAAACCAAAAAACTTAACCAAAAAACTTTATTAACCAAAAAACTTACCAAACAACTTAACCAAAAACTTTAACCAAAAAACTTAACCAAACAACTTAACCAAAAACTTTAACCGGACACACGTTGTACGTACGTACGTACGCCAAAGTGCCGACTATATCGCGCTGTCCGCAAGCGGGCGCGACAAAAAAATATATATTCAGCCCTGAAATCAGAATAAACCTGATCTGATGTCAGGTCCTTGCCACAACAGAATCACTTGGCCCCCTCCCAAAACCAGTATGATCAGTAATAATCTTACTACTTTTATAATGGGCAATAACCTAATTCAACTCCCAGTATGAAATCAGTACACTGATCTAATAAATATACAGTGGAACCGCTCTAAACCGGACACCAAGACAACATATGTGATCTTTTTGATGAGTTTCTTGGTCATTTATCTCAGGTGATAATGTATGTTCGTGATCGCATAGCACACAACTATGGCTCAGAATGATAGAATGCCTGATTTACAGTGAAACCTCTCTAAACCGGACACCCTGGGATGTCCCCAGGGTGTCCGGTTTAGAGAGGTTTCACTGTATTATACATGTACCTCCTACCCATGAACTTTGTACATAGCTTTATATGAAAACATAACCCGAAATTTCTGTCTGTAACGCAGGGCGACTTACAAGTCAATGAAAACCTTGTTATGGTGTGTTGTACCCATTTCATAAATGGGATGCGACACGTGTAATAACACCTGGAGTGAATTTGATTGGCTGGCCGCATCACCTATAATTGTGTATTCGTATCATGCACCTTCATGTTATTTCAAGTGAATAAAATGGAGACGTTCTAAATCACGTCCCTAATGGCGCGACAAGGCAATGTTTTGACGTTGACGTCATCATTTTTGAAACGTCATTTTAAGCATCAATGACAGTGAATAAGTAAAATGATAACTACAGTTGTTAGAACATGCTTCCGTTTGTTAATATGAAGTGTTTACAAAGGACAGGAACCTATAGTAGGACATATTTATGATAGTCGTATAGCTAGTATTAAAACTATTTTACTCTCTCGAGAATATCAACTACATGTAGATGCACAAATAGTCAATGGTGTCGTCTCACTGAAAGGCTTTGGATATCTCCTACTTTTTATTTTATTTGATGAAATTCCATCAAATATTGATTTTATTGCGAAAAAACGATTTTCCTATGGGAATTTAACATGGGGAGTCACCAGGATCAAAAAAACGAAACGTTTTGGAAATTGACTCCGAAACCTGGCGAGATAGTTTGAAAATGATGTAACTAAGAAAACAAAAGTTAGATTTTGAAAATCGGTGTACAAATAAAAAATTTAAAAATCTATTATTTAGCCCACATGTTAAATTCCCATAGGAAAATCGTTTGTTCGCAATAAAATCAATATTTGATGGAATTTCATCTAATAAATTATTTTGGGGAGGGTGACTTTTTTGTTATTGATAAAAAAGTACTTACTTTCAAATATTTTTTAAATTTAATGTGTTTAATAGCCAAAAGTTCGTCGGCAGCAAAACGTGGAACAGACAGTAGTTTCTGCTCTTTGGAGGGTGGTCATGTAATAAACATACATGCAATCTTAACTCTTTGCATGCTGGGAAATTTGTGGGCTATAAATAGTTCAAAACTAGCGGATAAAAAATCATCATACATGTATTTTCTTTTATTTCCACCCGTGAATATCATGAATATGTCTTGGAATTTCATTAGAATCGAGTCCTTAGGACTCAATTCTAATCAAATATTTACAGAGAGAAATAAAACATATACATTGTACTCCTAATTTGTTTGGCGGATATTTTCACCGCTAGCATGCAAAGAGTTAAACACGTTTCCATTTTATATGCCATTTATGAAACTCGTCCGCTAATTTATGCTCGTCACCAGAGGCTCGATGCATAAATTGTGAGCGACTTGTTTGATAAATCTCATATCAAATGGAAACTCGCTCGAGATCCTCGATAGATGATTTACATAAGTCACGTTTTCATTGATGAAAATAAACAATGGACGGCGAGATATCAGTAGTTCAGTAGCCGATTTCCCCAAAGTATATTTTCCTAGCAAAGTATACTTTGAGGGAGTAACCATTTATGTATTATTTCATATAGAACTAACGACTGCATATATTTGAAGATTAAAAGTATGCAGAATTATTATACTGAATTTATTACATTAATTTGGCTGTGATAATGTAATAAATTCAGTATAAATAAAAATTAATAAATTTATCCTAAAATTGAAAATTTCTCAAAGTATACTTTTGCGAGAAAAGAATACTTTGCAATGTTGGTGAAATAAGCTACCGATCTATATCCATATGTGCATCTGCCAATCTGACGTAGGCTGCAATGACAATACACACCTATTACCATATACAGTCTCAAAACTGACTATGTTGCTTGCAGGGTTATTTAATAAAGAGGATATTCTACTATTGGCAGCGAATATGTCATATATGTTCATCTTGTAGTATGGACATTTCACACCACAGATTAACATTATCATATATTTCATATATGTTCATCTCGTAGTATGGACATTTCACACCACAGATTAACATTATCATATATGTCATATATGTTCATTTCGTAGTATGAACATTTCATGCCACAGATTAACATGATCATATATGTCATATATGTTCATCTCGTAGTATGGACATTTCACACCACAGATTAACATTATCATATATTTCATATTTATTGCAAAAATATGAAAATCCTCGATTAATTCATCACTCATGTAAGATCACCAATATCATACAATATAATAACAACAATATGTGACATACTGTTACATTTATTCATTATATATTAACAATGCAGTAGAAAATAAATAAATATGATTATTGTGAATTCATGACGGGAATGTTGTCATTAGGTATATTTAATAATAGAAATCTTGAACCAAAAAAATCAATTAGCCACAATATGATGCGTCTACGGAAGCCCATTAGGGCCACTTCACTTTTTTTTTTATCTTTTCTTGAATTTTCGAGATCTTTTCTTGAATTTTCAAGATGCTTTCTTGAATTTTCGAGATATTTTCTTGAATTTTCAAGATCTTCTCTTGAAAATTCAAGAAAAGATCTTGAAAATTCAAGAAAAGAACTTGAAAATTCAAGAAAACATCTTGAATAAATGGAAATTTAGCTGAACAAAAATTGATTTTCAGAAATGGAAGTACAAAATATGCACATTAACCCTTTCAACACCACATGCCTGTATAGTGGTATTGGCAAACAGTGTAGATCCAGATGAGCCAGCTCATGACGAGCCATCTCAACAGGATCTCCATTTTTTGCAAGTAATTTTCATATTTTTGAGAACAAAAACACCCACTTTTCATAAATAGACTCATCTGAAAATCATTTCGTGATAATTGTATTGGTTGGAAAATTGACATGTGAAAATCCATTCCAGTTACGTAGGGGTGATAGTGTTAATATAAAAAATACTCATTGATTTCCACACTGGGAAGTAAAATGCTCTAATAAAGTTGAAAATTCACTGATTTCAGCTGAACATACAGTGGAACCTCTCTAAACTGGACACCCTGGGATACCCCCAGGGTGTCCGGTTTAGAGAGGTTCCACTGTAAATCAGGCACATGGGCATCTATCGCAAAACAGGTATAATTTTTTGTATGTGGTTTGCGATCATGAATAGATGATATCAACTATGACAATAAACACATACAATTAAGCAGACATAGATTGTATGGGTGTCCGGTTTAGCGAGGTTCTACTGTAATCAAACAGTTTGCTTTGTGCGGCTCAAATTAGTGAATTTTCAATTTGCTTGTTTTTGTGGACACTTATTACCTATTTTATATAACAAATTGATCAATTCGGTAATCCAATTGCAAAAATAAATACAGTGGAACCTCTCTAAACCAAACACCCTGGGAGGTCCCCAGGGTGTCTGGTTTAGAGAGGTTCCACTGTAAATCAGGCATATGCGGTTTGCGATCATAAACTAACAGTGAGAGATGACAATACACACATACAAGCATGGCCACTCATTGGCTGAGCATGAGTACAGCTCAACATCAACTGATCAAACTGCGCAATTAGACCATGAGATTTGACAGAATAGTCAGAACATAAACACGAAAATGTAGCCTGTCCGCACACAAATGAACCCGGTGGCAAATTGAGAAACACCGGCAAACTTCTTAATCCGAGCCATGGACGGACAAACGGATGTCCCTACGATACACAACTTAGGTGGTAAATCCATGGCTTTTCAAACAAACAACGACCAAATAATAGGCTTAAGTTGTTACGGAATAAGTTGCAGTTTTCTTTTGTCTTGGGCCACACCTCCAACCACCTAAAACCTCGATTGTCCGCCCGGATAGACAGACGGACACACACAGTTCAAACAATATACGCATCCCGGCTCTACCGAGCCAGGGGGCATAACAAGCAACAATGTAAATGTGAATTATTGGACGGAATGCACAATTATGATCCATTGTCACAGTAGGAAACCAACTCTATGAACACTCCAAGAAAGATGCATGCTTTGTGATCATGAACAGACACCATTGGAGTTAAATGTGGCCGTGACTGCAGAAATGGGGCCTATTGGTTTGGAGACCAGTGTAGATCAAGATCAGACTGCAGTCCGATTTGGATCTGCACTGTTCGCCATTCCATCAATGAAACATTTAATAAGCAGAATAGTCATTATCAGGATACAGGAGTGTGCTATTTGATCAGGAGCTACACTGGTGACAAATCCCATAAGCCCCATTTCTCCAAGTCAATCAGCATGTGGGTGTAGTTCCTATTTTCATCGACCTTAACTGAAAAACATATATCTATGCACAATAAATTAATGTACAAAATAATTTAAAATCTGATGGCGTGTGTTATTTTTGGAGAATAAACTGTTCGATAAATTCATTCTGTTCGCCCTCTTCTTTTAATAACCCCTCATACTGTACGCGCAATCTGAAATAAAGACAAGAAGGTCGTGTGTTAGTGGATATTTTTGTTGCCAAGCTCCTTTCACAATATTCAAATATCCGGCTCTATAATTATTTCTCTTTTAGCATAATCAATTCAAACTATTGTCACTCCATCATTTCTGAAGCAATTGGGTATTTCAAAATTTTAATTGGGTAAAATAAAATCAGACTACATGTACCAAGATGTGTTTTCATGGAAAACTAAGAAAAATATGCTATATTCGTGGTCTGTTTATTGTTTTCTGCAGCATGATAAAGGTACCACAAAATCTTTATTGCTTTTTGATACTCGCTACTTCTGATTTCAATTGGGTTTTTGGCAATTTTAATTGGGTGTTTAAGCAAATACGCATCTTATCTGGAGCCCTGAGACAGATGGACAGAAAAACTGACGGACATATGAATACTATATACCCATCAACATACTTTGTAATAGTATACAATACTGTAATAACCCAAAATATTTTGGACACCATTTGTTTTGGAAAACCCCTAGGGGTATTTTCCAAAACAAATTGTATCCAAATAAATTGTTATTGTGATAAACCAATACAAACATACACACCCTAAACAGTTACACTCTGTTGTGGGAAGCCATATATTTAAAAGTGTTTCCAAGAATAATTTCAGTCCGAATATGTAGGGTTGTCATACCGCAGATATATTTCTCGAGTTTTGATTGGTCAGCTTGACGGGTAATATGAGCCCATGTTACCTGTCAAGACCAAGACCGTCAATATGACTGGACTAAAATAATGGCAGCGGGTCGAGGCTGAATCGAAAACAAAAAGAAAATGGAACTCACCTCCGAAACAGAGCCATGTGGACTGGAAATGACCTAATTAAGAAAAGAAAAGTTAGATTTTGAAAATCGGTCCAGAATTACCAAGTTATTAACAAATTTCAACTCGTTTATGTCGGGATGACGTTAGGTAATATTTGTAACGTCATGACGTCGTGCCGTTTGGCGCCATATTTCTAAGACTTTAAACATGTACCAGCACACTTATAAAACTAAAGAAATATAAAGAATCTGCGGTATGACAAATACGTTATTGTGAGTCTACAAAGTCAATATGGTGTCATATTGCCTGTCTAAAGCTATACTCCCCCTCGGCTGCACCTCGGGTGAATATAGATTCAGATGGGCAATACGACACCATAATTCCAGCACAAAAATATTTACATAATTCCCTAACATTTGATTGGCCCATAGCAAGTCTCTGTCTAAAATACATATCCCAGTAAACTCCCACGCCGAACTACTTTCCATAACCGTGAGGCGCAGTTAAAATAATTCTTAAGAAAACGGAAAATAAACACATTTTCTTGATGAATTTATTTCAAATGCTGGAATTATAAGGAATGAATGGCCTTTTTGTGGAATTTATCGGGGTATAAACTTGGAAAAGTCGCGGGAATACTGGACGAGGCCTTCCTGCCTTCGTCCAGTATTCCCGCGACTTTTCCAAGTTTATACCCCGATAAATTCCACAAAAAGGCCATTCATTCCTATAATATTGATTGTATAGAATCACAACAACTTATATTATTACGGTAATAAAGCCCATAATAATCGACAGATCTGACCTCTCTAACTGCATCTTCCGTTCTGTGATCAGAGCCTGGAGTTGTTGTTGTTGTGCTTCCCGCTGCTTCGATATCGACTTCAGTAGATTACGCGAGCCTATAGCCTACATGTACAATAAATGATTGATTGTGGTTTTATGTCTGTTCAACAGCAAGGTCATGTACAGACGGGAGACGACATTCAGGAATTGATTAGTTTGGGTTGGTGACTGGAGAAATCGGGCGTATGACTTTTGTGACCAGTGTAGATCCAGATCAGCCTGTGATCAGGATCTGCACTGTTCACCATTCCTTCAATGAAAAACCTGTCAGCTTCTAACAAGCAATATAGATGATTATCAAGCTACACAAGTGTGCTATTCGAGCACGAGCTGCACTGGTCACAAATCCTATAAGCCCCATTTCTCCAGTCACAGCCATATAGGATGACAATAAAAGTTGGGTGATTATTTAATATGTTATTTATTATTATAACGACTTTACTGATTTCATAAGAAACGAGGGTATGCCAAATACATGTAGGAAATGTGTATACCGTATTAATCCTAAAAATTCTGACACCATTTGCTTTCGGAAACCCCTATTAAATTTTACCATTGTGTTACAAACATAAAATCAAAGGGTCAGAATACTCCAAAAGGCCACTTTGGGAACCCTTGCTAACTGCTCATAGTCATAAACACAGAGCTCAAGTTAAGTTTTGTATCTAAAGAGTATTATACCCCCATATTTCAACTTAAATGCGTATTTCACTTTTACAAATGTATTATTGATTTTCTTACTTATTAAAAAGGGAACAAATGATAAAAAATAAAACAAATGTAAAAATTCACTTATTTGAGCTGCAAAAAGCTGTTTGCTTTTTGCAGCTCAACTAAGTAAATTTTCAACTTTATTACAGTATTTTCACTACCCAATTGAAAAGCAATGCAATGTGAGTATTTTGTACTCACACTTTGGATAATCAATGCGTATTCTGCTAAAATAAGTGCGTAAAATACGCCAATACTCGCCTTATCTGGAGCTCTACAAACAAGTAAGCTTCGAGTCTTAAGAATATTGTACCCCATGATTTCAAATTCAATGCGGATTTGTAAATGGATAACTGAATTTATCACACGGTTCTCTGATATAAAATAGGAATAAATGAGCAAAAGAAGCAAGATAAATTGAAAATCCACTTATTTCAACTGCATACAAGTTTACTTTTTTTCAGCTGAAATAAGAATTTGCTCTACCTAATTAGAGCATTTTTCACCTCAGTTTGAAAATCAAAAAGTGTTTTTAAATTATTGTCTGTATCTTGTCGTCACACTTTTGAACACCAATGTACATTTGTGGCTGTGACTGAAAAAAATGTGGCTTATGGGAATTATGACCAGTCTAGCTCCTGATTTTCTATCACAATTCAACAATATGATAAGGATGTATACTGTTTGTTAGAAGTAGACCAGGTGTTTCACTGGATGAATGGTGATCAGTGCAGATCCTGATCAGACTGTGCAGATGCACAGTCTGATCTGGATCTACACTGGTCGCAAATGCCATAGGCTCCATTTCTTCAGGCACAGGCACATTTACTCGCAGCTAAAATAAGCATAAACTACATCAATACATGACTTATCTGGAACTCTGCCTGCAAATTAGTGTTCACCTTCATTTTTTCTTTCTCCACTTCTTTGGAAACGTTATCCACAACATCGATGAAGGTTCCAACTATTTTTTGGAAGTCAGCAATTTCTGAAATGCAAAAGTGAAAGTCAGATATAGAATACCAGGTTAATGTCTTGTGTTATCACATTTATTAGGTTAGTTCAGGAAAAGCATAGGATTTTCAAGGCTCGTGATGAATTACACCCGTTTCAGATCTGAGTCCGATAAAACTGAAATCAAAACACCGAGACTGGTTTGTTTGTATATTGGTGTTTAACGACCTATCAACAGCTTAGGTCATGTAAGGGTTCGATACCGTATTTAACCTGCTGCATTGGTGGGAACATCCTAAAATCAGAACGGAATATTTACATCTAGAAAAAATATATTCAGCCCTGAAATTAGAATAACCTGAGCCCCTTCCCCTAAAATAGGATTACAAATAATCATAATACTCACATAAGGGGTATAACCAGATTCATAATGGCTGTGATAATGTAATAAATTCAGTATAATAAAAATTAATAAATTTATCCTAAAATTGAAATTTTTCCCTCAAAGTATACTTTGTTAGTAAAGTATACTTTGCAATGTTGGTGAAATAGGCTACAGGTCTCCAGTCGGGATTCCGGTAAGGATGAACCCCAATCGTTAAATTACCCATCGCATGCTCCCACCTGCCACCCACACCTAAAATGGTGACGGCCAATCTGATGTTGTATGGTTTCTAACATGTGGGATCAAATCCGACAATCGATGCCAGGTGCTTAACTAAATTTTGTTGTCTGCTGTTTCTTTTTTATTTCCTTTTTTCTCAATGAAATGGTTTGGCAGCAATTTAAAATCATTTCAGATGGAAATGATTCTAAAATGCTGCAAAACCATGTTTTATTATGAAGAAAATAAATATGTAGCAACAGAATTTTGCAATGTCAGAGCTCCAGATAAGTTTTGTTATACCAATGGAAAGTTACTGAAGGTAGCTGTGACCAGGATCATATGCACAGCCACATGTAGGTGAATATCACAATTTGTTATTTGCCAATGTAAATTTTCAGAGCTCCAGATAAGGTGTGTATTGGCGTATTTACATACTTATTTTAGCATAATACGCATTGCATTTCAAATGTGGGAGTATAAAATACTCACATCAATGTGAAAATATGCATTGAATTTCAAATCGAGTAGTGAAAATAATGTAATAAAGTTGCAATAATACATTTGTAAAAGCAGAGTAGCGGTACAGAGCAACCAATGCTGTAAGTCAGCGTGACACCACAGGCAATAGAAGACATTTTGGAGTAGGGGAAGGTTGAAGGAAATCGCTAAATAAAATTTCTTTCCACAGAGTCTGAAGAATTAAGTTGTTTGGTTTGACGCATTCAAAAATTATTAAATTATACAGAAAAACAGGTCGTCAGATTGACAGCACCCACCCCCATTACCCTGCCGTTCTGCAACTATACTTTTTTATCTTATATATAAGGGTAGAAATTGGCCTGCAGGCCTCTTCCAAACCCCAATGGCAGTTGGCCTGTTTTTTTTTCTGAATTCAGTATTAGTTGCTATGCAGTCATAATATATGCGCTATATATATAGTAAGGAAGTTATGAGACGGTTGATTTAACCTAGCTAGTTCATTCTCCTACCGCAATGTGCCAGTATTGTCAGACCATGTTAAGGGCGGAGTATGAGCACATACGATATATGGAGACTCAACAGCAAGTGAACACTATAATGATGCTATTATAGAAATGAATGGCCTTTTTGTGGAATTTATCGGGGTATAAACTTGGAAAAGTCGCGCGAATACTGGACGAAGGCCGCAAGGCCTCGTCCAGTATTCCCGCGACTTTTCCAAGTTTATATCCCCGATAAATTCCACAAAAAGGCCATTCATTCCTTATAATTCCAGCATTTGAAATAAAGTCATCAAGAAAATGTGTTTATTTTCCGTTTTCCATTAAATATTTTTGTGCTGGAATTATTTGTGGGTGGATCAGGGCAAATCAGAACAAGCAGGGAAGGATCCATGTGAAATTGGGTTATGCAGGATATGATATGTTTTGGGGCCCAGCGAAGATCGTTTTGCGGCTTGTCGCTATATACGAAATGCTATTATTCAAATGTAACCTAGTGTTTACCTGTTGGTTACAGGGCTCCAGATAAGGAATTAGTAATTGTGTATTTTCACTCATCATTTCTGAAGCAAGTGGGTATTTCAACATTTTAATTAGGTAAAATAAAATCACACTACTGTGTACACATCAACAGACAGCAATTATTGAATTAGTTTGCTTCGAAATGCAAACATATCTTGGCATTTCATTAGAATTGTCCCCTTGGAGACAATTCTAATGAAATACCAAGATGTTATACTATGCTATATTTGTGGTATGTTTATTGTTTTCTGCAGCATGATAAAGGTACCACAAAATTGTTATTGCTTTTTGATACTCGCTACTTCTGATTTCAATTGGGTTTGTTGGCAATTTTAATTGGGTATTTACACAAATACGCAGCTTATCTGGAGTTCTGGGTTAGATGTTTCTGCTTCTGCCGTATTGGTAACAGCCCTCTTACAACTGGTTGAAGATTTTGTCTGGTATTATATTTCAAATATTTCAAATCGAGGTTCCCGGTAATTACCCGGTACCCATTTACAGCTGGGTGGACTGAAGCAGTGTGGACAAAGTGTCTTGTTCAAGGACACAACGCATGCCTCCGGTGAGGCTCGAACCCACGACCGTAAGATCAGCAGTCCGACGCCTCGGCCCGCTAGACAACGTGCTCCACAATCAAAATTTGTTACACTCATTCTGTAGACGAGGGAAATGAAAGACGAAATAGAAGAACTGGACCACTATTTCTTCTTCTGCCCAACGCATGAATCAGCAAGAAAATATTTAGCCGCTGTTTGCTTAAAAAATAATATTATATCGTCCCCATATAATTTAATATTCCCCCCTAAAGAATGTGAAACCGAAATACATTTAGCTGTACTAAAATATATTAAGGCGACAGGGTACTGGAATAAAATATAACATGATACCGCTGCTCCAATCGTACTTTAAAAATACAATACATGTAAACACGTATACACCGGTACTAAGGGTAGGAACAAAATAAAAATCCGATGGAGTTGTCGTAGCTAAGTTACGTCAGTGACACTAGACCCCATTGTCTCCATCCCAGATCTGAAAACTAGGTTGCCAATGTTGTAAGATCCATGTTCGCAGCTTATGTTAGGATGTATATAGTTAACTTTAACATGTATTAGGTGGGGTGTGTAGCCCAACCCAATCAGAACCAAATCTCAAAAAATAACAACATATAACTAATATAAATACTAGAAAAAGTCGATGGCGCGCCATCGCAATATACCCACTTTCCCCAAATGCTAAGTCCGAAAAGGGGGTGGGGGAAGTAATCCATGATGGAGGGTCGGATAAAAAATCCGAATTCACTTTGCGCATGTGCACATGATAACGAAGCTACATAGCAAATATGAGGCGCGTAGGTATGAAGGTGAAAAAGTTTTTCGAGTTACAAGGAAAAAGGAAAAAATGGGAAATTCTGAGTCGGAAAGGGGGAGGTAATCGATGATGGAGGGTCGGATCAAAAATGGGAATTCACTTTGCGCATCTGCACATAACGAAGGTACATACTAAATATCAGGCGCGTAGGTATGAAGGTGAAAAAGTTTTTCGAGTTACGAGGAAAAAATGGGAAATTCTGAGTCCGAAAGGGGGAGATAATCCATGATGGAGGGTCGGATCAAAAATCCAAATTCACTTTGCGCATCTGCACATGATAACGAAGCTACATACCAAATATCAGGCGCGTAGGTATGAAGGTGAAAAAGTTTTTCGAGTTACGAGGGAAAAAATGGGAAATTCTGAGTCCGAAAGGGGGAGATAATCCATGATGGAGGGTCGGATGAAAAATCCAAATTCACTTTGCGCATCTGACACCTGATAACGAAGCTACATACCAAATATCAGGCGCGTAGGTATGAAGGTGAAAAAGTTTTTCGAGTTACGAGGAGAAAATGGGAAATTCTGAGTCCGAAAGGGGGAGATAATCCATGATGGAGGGTCGGATGAAAAATCCAAATTCACTTTGCGCATCTGCACATGATAACGAAGCGTACATACCAAAATATCAGGCGCGTAGGTATGAAGGTGAAAAAGTTTTTCGAGTTACGAGAAAAAATGGGAAATTCTGAGTCCGAAAGGGGGAGATAATCCATGATGGAGGGTCGGATGAAAAATCCAAATTCACTTTGCGCATCTGCACATGATAACGAAGCTACATACCAAATATCAGGCGCGTAGGTATGAAGGTGAAAAAGTGTTTTTCGAGTTACGAGGAAAAAATGGGAAATTCTGAGTCCGAAAGGGGAGATAATCCATGATGGAGGGTCGGATGAAAAATCCAAATTCACTTTGCGCATCTGCACATGATAACGAAGCTACATACCAAATATCAGGCGCGTAGGTATGAAGGTGAAAAAGTTTTTCGAGTTACGAGGAAAAAATGGGAAATTCTGAGTCCGAAAGGGGGAGATAATCCATGATGGAGGGTCGGATGAAAAATCCAAATTCACTTTGCGCATCTGCACATGATAACGAAGCTACATACCAAATATCAGGCGCGTAGGTATGAAGGTGAAAAAGTTTTTCGAGTTACGAGGAAAAAATGGGAAATTCTGAGTCCGAAAGGGGGAGATAATCCATGATGGAGGGTCGGATGAAAAATCCAAATTCACTTTGCGCATCTGCACATGATAACGAAGCTACATACCAAATATCAGCGTCGTAGGTATAGAATAAGGTGAAAAAGTTTTTCGAGTTACAAGAAACGTGACGGACGTACGGACGGACGTACGGACGTACGGACGTACGGACGGACGGACGGACACCCGTGACGAAAACAATATACCCGTTTTTTTTTACAAAAAAAGTGGGTATAATAAGACAAGTGATCCACCAATGGGTCTGTACTCAATCGGAACTGGCCCGGGAAAGTCTCTCGTGTATGGACTGCCTAATCGAGGATTAGTACTGGGAAATTAACGAGACGATATGTATGTAGGCTTGTGTGGGCTAACACATGAAGTTAAACTAAATAAATTAAGACAAACCCAATCTGAAAAAGTCTATTCCCGATTAGTATCAGGCTGTAGATATAAATATACGACAAGTGATCTCTCCCCCATCCAATGGGTATGTACTCGATCGGAACTGGCCCGGGAAATTCTCTCTGGTATAGACTGCCTTATCGAGGATTACTACTGGGAAATTAACGAGACAATAAGTACAGGCTCGTGTGGGCTAACACATGAAGTTAAACTAGATAAATAAATTAACGCAAACCCAATCTCCAAGCATAACATATTATAACTAGTATGGCAACCATTATTTGCGACAATATATATAAATAGATGAACATATGTAATAATAAATATACATATCACTGCCCACCCCTCCCTCTGTACCAAACACAATTTTGATGACACCATATACATGGACTAGGACAACTGGCAACCTCTACCCCCAACTCCCACTGACCAATAATGATCTTCTGGCGACCGCACCCTATATGTTTTTCCACTGGTCGAGGTTAATGATGGCAGCCAATCGCCTCCTGTTTAACCCTTAATCATACATGTTCTCTTCTTTTAAAAGATATGTTGTAGAACCAAATGGATATCATTGCGGTGTGGCCGGGCACCGGGCACGAGCGAGTGACGCGTGTCGGAGTATCAGTAGCTGATGCCGTTTTTTGGACCGGCAGTAAAGCGCCGGCATTGGTCCCCGGTAGCTGTTCGATCACAGCTCTTCACCTCTACACCGACGTATGTGAAGTTGTCATTACTTGCCGGAGGAGGTGGTTTTCCCCAGGTACTCGGGTTTCCCCACCATTCATCTCACGGAGTAATGCAGTGTAGACCGGAATTGGCCGCCCGCATTACTCTGATTAAAAATTATTGACTGTAATCTGCATCGTCTGAAATCAAACTTTAAAATTTTGGACCATGACCGGCGGTATGGTACGTGACCATTTCCTTATCAATTCCACGAAACTATAAACTGGCAGAACGACTGTATGCCTGATACTTGCACACACACGCCACTCACAAATATATGGGCAATTACTACAATTACTTCAGAATATGTGAAACACATTGTCATCTAACCAAATAACAACATATAAACACCACACCTGAACTCGAATAATAGCAACTCGTATATAATGATAAGCCGCGAAACGACAGTAGCTGGGCCCAAAAACATATTGCATCATACTTTGCGTAGCCCGGTATCGATCACGCCCTGTCAGACATGACCAATATGTTTTTGTCCTGACCAACCGTCAAATATCATCATCATATAGGATAACACTGTTACAGCCGAGTCTCCATATATAACATGCACTCACACTCAGCCTTTTTCATGGTCTTACATACCGGCTTCGTGCGATAGGAGAATGAACTAGCTAGGTTAAATTAACCACCTCATTGCCTCCTTCATTTAATGCACATGTTTTGACTGTATGGCAGATATTAGTAAATTCGGAAACAAACGGGCCAACGGTCATTGGCCTGCCTTTTTTGGGCTTAAATGCCCGGGTTTGGAAGGTCACTTTCCCATATGGCATGCAGTGAGTGACGTGCCACTATAATGTAGTCGCGAAAATACATGGCACACATATTTTGAAAGCAAATTCTTATCATTCTGAAGCTTACTATCCACAAATTCTTTGCATTCTTCTTTCAGTTCGGAAGTCTGTTGCTGGACCTCCGGTTCTAATACACGAATTTTATTCAAATCGTCAAAATGCAGGCCTGCCCGCGAGAGAGCTTCGTCTGCCATTTTCCTTAGGAATGCGTAAACAAAGCCGAACTTGATTATGTGCTTTTCCAGTTTTCTGACGGAGATGAAATATCGCCCCTACGACACATCGGTCCAAACACACATAGTCTCATTTACTGAGTTTGTACTCCAATAATACAATGTGAAATTATAATAATAACTTTTTCAATATCACTCATAATCGGATATGTTATAATGTTCAGGGTAGTCGGTCCATATTATGTATTACATATAGGCCTACGTTCCAGATGGGTCGATTATTAACTGATATAGACACTGGTTCTAGCTGTGTCGTGTTTTTATTTTGCTTAGGCTCCAGATGTAACGTTGTAGCCTCAGGGGCGGATCTAGAGGGCGGTGGGGGGGGGGGGGGGGTGTCCGGGGTTGCAACCACCCGTTCAGCCGCGGAGTTTACATAGATCACAGTTTACCACCAGTTGGATTTAAATGCCGTAAAACACTGGAAAGTGAATTTCGAAGAACTCGAAAACAGGCAGGACAACCCGCTAGTTGCGAACGGTAACTCTTGCAATGACTAGCTAGCTACGGACGGTACGGGAGTAGATTGCAAGAGTTACCTTCGCAACTAGACACCCCCCCCCCCAAATGCTGGATCCGCCCCTGAGCCTGCTGTATGTATCTAAACAGAGCCGGATATTTTTCGGATTATAGTCAATGGATTGTGAAGTGCGCATGAATAGTTACACAACATCAATTTTTGACGTGTTTCCCTCTTTTCGACGTCACGTTGTGTGGCGTAAATGTGACGTCATGTAAACTGTTTGAAATCCAAATTACCCAGCAGTTTATATGAACTTGATATATTTGAGTTCATGTTTGGAATGTGTTCACCCACATTCTGAAAATTGTAGATTTGTCGAGATCCTCTTCAAGGTTTCAAATAACTTTTGACTGTAATACAAATTAAACATTTTGCATGGCAGCTCGTGGTTTCCAAGAAAACAGGCGCGCAATTACGGGTGTTCTCTTCACTATGTATTAGTCGTAAGGAGTTGATTACGGGTTTTCTCTCACAGCGAAACCCATGCAAATAATTCGCAAGAGTGTAATAAAGATCGTTATCATGCTACAGGAGTGTGCTATTTGATCAGGAGCTACACCGGTTACAAATCACATAACATAACACATTTATCCAGTCACAGCCACATTTTTTCAGCGCAGTTATGTGCGAATGGCATTACGCCATACATATGCCTACTCGATAGTATACAGTTATTTCATGGTCATTTGGGGAACAGTTAAAGGTACATGCCCCCTCAGTAGGCACAATTTAACATGTTCGTTATCATGGTTATAGGAATTGTATAAGTGTATACTTGTGTCACTATACCACCAGTCCTACCAGTTCAGCTCTCACACAGTCCCACACAGTGGCGTAGCTCCGTTACGCTTTTGCGGATGAAGAAAAAAATAGAAATGCAAAAAATGCAATAAAATCAGGGGGTGGGGGGGGGTAGAGGTATAGCTATGACGGTGAACTGTAACGACATCGGAAGATGATCAGCGGCGTATGAGGGTATTACAAAGTGGTGCGGCCATACCGTCGAACGAGCAAAATTCGTGAACATGCTAGGGGGGGGGGGGGGGGGGGGGGTCCGTGGCACGGTTACACGAAGCACCCAAATACACCTAAATCCACCCAAATATAGTATAAATACGAGTGCTGATCAAGAAGTTCGTGGACAACGTCAGTTAACAGACCGAACATGGAGGTATTCTTGAAATATATTGCAGGCATGTGTCTTTATATATAATGAGTATATGTATGAACTTTCGTGAACATATCTGGTTATTTATAGTTGCTGTGTTGGCGTGAACAATGGTGGTCAGAGTATATAGGCGCAGGTCACGATGTCACTTGTTGTGACGTTACGTTATGCGGACAATACTTCGACGTTACTCACATAATTGTTTTCCGAAATATATTCCACCGACATAAATTAATTTCTGATGCCACTCAACCCACTTGTGGAGATCTTTTATACCACTGTGGTTCGAAAGAGCTTAAGATGTTTGTAGTTTCAGTCCGTAACTCTGATATATCTGTGAATCGTCTTCCCATTAGTTCACTCTTCAATCGCAGGAATAACGCAAAATCACAAGGTGAAAGGTCGGGTGAACATGGGCGATGTTTGAACATTTCCGCTCCCAACTTGGTGGGGGTGATGGCTCACATTTCCACTGACTGGACTGTTTTGATTCTGGGTTATAATGGTGTAGCCACAATTCGTCTACTGTAATGATGCGATCAATAAATGAATGTCCATCTTTCTTCCATCTTCGCAAAAAAATATTTGTTCCTTGAACAAGAAACTCCTTTTTGTCTATACACAATGTCATTGGAGCCCAAGGAGCACTTAAAAATCCTATATAGTCTGATATACTGTTTCATATTACTAGCTTAACTGTTCACTTAATTGATGCAACGTTATTCTCCAGTCTTCGTCTAGTTTAGCGTTTACCAGCAGTGCCGTAGCCAGAGGTTCGAAATAGCCGAGGCCAACATAAGCGGCGGAAGACGATAATTATTGGGGGTGGAAGTGTGGAGGGCCCGAAGGGTCCGGGGGCATGCCCACCCTGAAAATTTTGAAATCAAAGTGGTCTGAAACGCCATTTCCTGCATTCTCAGCAAAGTCTGAGCACATACTATGACTCCCATTTTTCCTATATTGGAATAAAAAAATAAAAATATTATATAATGATTTTGGGGAGCATGCTCCCCCAGACATTTTTTTTATCAATAGCCATAGTGGTATGTTAACTTAGACATAAGGTGGAATGCTAATGGAGACACAAGCCGTACTGTTGAGTTAGCGATCCCGATCTTTATCATAATAATATGTTTATAAAAAAAAAATAAAAAAATAAAATCGTGAAAAAATGGACGAGGCCATGGCCTCGTCTGGCCTCAACGTGGCTACGGCACTGACCAGCGTAACGTTTCTTCGTCGGTCTATCGCCCCGAGCATCGTCCGTAACGCTCATCCTACAGTCGGGAATTCTTTTATGTCATTTATAAACAAGATATTGCCACACCCTTTTCATTCCTGATGCAATTTCCATACGTTGCTTTGTTTCTATGGGCGTTGTCCCAAAGTTTAGACAATATTGAATGATAGTCCTCGTTTTCTCGCTTTCTGATGACGCTATTTTTGTATTCCAGTAAATCACTATATGCTGTCGAAGTTTTCGCTCTCAAATTCACACCATAACATCAAATGACGTCATAATATATAATGCTGACGTTGGATGAACATTACAAACGTTGGCCAATGTTCTGCTTTATTTATTTTAATATGCTTATAAATATTAACGCGGATGTCGTAAGAATAAGTTTGATTTGACGTCAATTTTGCGACTGCTCCGCATATCGTGGTTTTATATAAAGTCACTAAATGTATGAAAATGATTAATTTGAGTATATAATAACTTGATTATGAGCAAATATTGAACCATCTATAACGTTGTGTTCGTTAATTATAGACGGTGTCCACGAACTTCTGGATCAGCCCTCGTACATATAAATATACCACAAATACCCCATAGATAGTGTCAGATAGTAGTGTAAAGCATATATTGACACAAAACACATCATATAATTTACATATGTATTCAAATAAATCTGTTAAATTGGCCATATGTTCGATTAATGCACATTGAATCACCAATCATATGGGAAATACATGCAAATATAGCTTAATATATATAAATATGCCACAAATACACCTTCAAACATATCAGTGTATGCTCTCCTTACGTTATCAGAATTTGTATACCTATTTTATGTATCAGTGTAGACCCTGATCTTTATTATTGCCCGCACTTTTTGGGATACGTGTATATTTCACTAAAATGCCCCACAAATATGCCACAAATACACCCTCAAAGGTAGACTACCAGTGCGAACATCGGCTTACCTCTTCAAACATAATATGAGCCGCGTCGTGCGAAAATGACGTTATCGAGTAAATGAGGCCGGTAACGTCGCTTCCATTTACGCTTTTGACATAGCTGACGTCGTTATTGACAGCTGGTAATGACAGACGATATAAGTGTATTATCGTGTGCTAGTTGGTGTACCATTAGCGAGACAAACCAATTGTATGTATACCATTGATTATTTTAATTACCATTTCATGTCAAAATATAAATGTACGTTCTCGGGGTTGCTATGAAAATAAATGATCAGAAACGATCAATGTTGAGTAGCATGTGAGCTGGTGGTGTCGGCAGCCCAGTTCGCGTATGGACCCGATGATGTACAGAAGAAATGTGATATGATATGGATAAAATGCTATTTAATGCTAGTGTGAACGTTCAAAAACGTACATGTAGTCGTAAACGTTACAGTACATATTACATAGCGTCTCCCTTGCTACGCGTATCTTTTTCTGATTTAATTTCATTTATGTGTGTCAGATTACATTTAGTGAATACAATTTCGTATTTGGTAAACTCTTGCATGTATCAGTAACGAAGGAATTGTATTACACACAATGTGATAACCACCGTGACTCATCAAAACTGTGACCATATATCATGTGAGAGAGGAAAGGTGCCCGCCCGCCCAATCTCTTTGAGGAACCATTGTCTATTAGTTCAAACACAGCTTATACTAATTACGTTCCGTTCTCTATTGCTTCACATGTTCGCCTCTACGTGGTAATTGTATGTTATAGGCTACATATGTGTCATACATGGCGTAAAAAGAAATACGATTACTTTGTCCTGAGGTAATTAATGTGACGTCAGAAAAAAGTTGCGACGTCACAATAATGAGCGACGTGACGTTCAAATCGCATTTAGTGTATGTGCTAAAAGTTTACTAAATCAGCCGATTTACATCGGAATTGCATAAAACAAATATCAGTATGTTCAGCAATGAGCTCTGCATCGGAAAACGTCAAAAAGTAAAAATGTCAAAATTTGGCCATAAGGTACCATTTCCCACGAAGCGGCTCATATAATATATCCGGATGTATCTGTGTAGACCCTGATTCATGTCCCCTCCAGCTCCTTTGGTACATGATTGTTATATATAGTAAATCAGAGAAAAAAACGTTTGCCCTTTACTTTGTCCGGAATGCACGAAAATGAGGGTATTAGTAGGTCTGAATATAATAATGATTGTTCTCCATTTAGTCCACACATTTATGCATGTACATACTTATTTCAGTTTATCCGGATATATACTGTTCGCCATTTGAAACGTGGATCTCTGTGATTGATACATGTACATATTAGAATTATATATGACCAGGATGTACACTTTCCAGTAGTCGGTCTGTAAATGTAAAAAATAGACGTGTTTCATTTATGGAATGGCGAACAGTGCAGCACCTACTCAGATTGCGGATACACAGGCTGATCTGGATATCCACTGTTCGCAAAACCAATAAGCAAAATGTAGCTTACCAAAATAAACCATTGTCACATAAATTTATTTTTCACTATGCCTACTAGGCTAATCAAGATTCGTATCATTTGTTAGATTGGATATTATATATGTGACGCGCCAAGCGAAAACCTCCCTTATCGGTAAACGCGACGTAACGAGTTATGACGTTACAAAAAACGGTGCAATTTTCGCTCTGTTTGGACAAAGCAGAAGTCACATGTAGCGTCATTGTCGTGTCTATATGTATACATTAAATGGCGTGTCGGCCCGAAGGAGTCGGTACCCACACCCCCCTGCCTCTCATGTTTTGTCAATTTATTTATTTTCTAATAAACATGTTTTGGCAGTACATGAGAATCGTCTCATAAGACGATTGTTATGTGTCCTGTTGGGAACACGTTACAATCTCGCGATTGTTTATTACTGATGCTGAACACGTTTTGGTCTTCGCTATTCGCATAATATACAATAAGCTCGGTTTTGTCCGATCACGTCGTACATAACATGCACCTGCGGTTGTAATCAATACTGACTGTGACGTGCGGAGGGTGAGACACCAAAGGTTACAAAGTCATGCGGATCTGACATGTGATACATGCCGACGCGATGTCAAAAGACACACATTTACGATCAATTACTCAACAGATATGTATCCATTTTGGGACACTATCAGGCATGGAATAAAATAGAACTTTATTTAGTAAGTTTTGGTTCTGGAATTATCTTTCGCTCAAAATTATTCCATAACTTTATGACATCTGAAATTTAAAAGTCGGAGGTGCAGAACCCCAGAAAAGAAGATAAGGCAAAAACCGGCGATGTGATGCAGTAACCAATAACACATACAAATATGTTTTTACCCCAATAAACATGTATTGGTAGCACATAAGAATATTCTCCTAAGACGACGATTATCATGTTTTTGTCAAACTATGTTGTTGTTTTTTGTCAAGAATTATTGGTGTGTGTACACATTTATTCTACTTCTTAATCAAAGCATGTTTCAGCAGCACATGAGAATCGTCTCCTAATACTATGTTTACGTGTCCTGTTTGGGACATGTTACAATCTTGTGTTCTCGCGATATCGAGCATGGGTTGATCGCAAAAATGCGAAGTATGATCACGAGATTACGAGACGAAAACACACGATTCTATCATATTCAATCTTGCATTTTCGCAACCTCGCCCACAGGTGGAAGATCGCGCGTTTTTACTTCGCGATCTGCATCAGCATGAGCAAAACTAACCCGAATGTTCTGTCTGTAACACAAGGTAAGTCGCCCTGCGTTACCTGCGTTTTATAATTCGGGTTAAAGCAAAATGTATTTCCAAAAGTGAAAGACGAGATGGCGAAAATGCGAGACGATTCTCTCGCTTTAGGAGACGATTCGCATGTTTTCGCAAGACGGAAACATTGCGAAACGACAGCTATAGACGAATCATAATGCTTATTGTTTTATTTTGGATTGCAGATGAACGCTTTTATTTAAACATGGCAGACGTACCTTTGTCCTTTATCAAAATGTTTGCAAACTGTAGATCCCGATGAGCTGGCTATTCACGAGCCGTCTCATCAGGATCTACGCCATTCGTACGTACTTTATTTATACCCAAAAAATTGACCCCTAATACAGCGTAATGTAACAGTTACACACGGAGATAACCACAGTGTATGGTTTCTTTATTTTATATAAAATCACCAGAAATGGCGAGTCTTAAATACGCTAAAGCCAGTCTATTTATAAACCGCTATGATCTCTACAGCTATCGAGACCTTCACCTGTAACAATTATACTATTTTTAAATTAAATTTAAATGTTTTGAAATATCGCTAGTATAAGTATATATTAATAATAATATACATGTAGTGGATACATATGTGCATTGTGATGGAACTTTCTGTGTGAGAACTGTAGCATGAAAACGTCACGACTCGAGCGGTCCGCCGTCCGCAAATAACGTCGCTGCGACAAAGTGAAATCAGATGGGTATCTTTGTTGGCCTAGAAAGATGGTTTATCAGCTGAATACAGCATTGGTTTATATATCATATTGTTCGAGAGGGATCATATTTTCTAAATATGTTGAAAACTCAATTTCGCATTTTTGACCCATAAACCGGCTTAAGGACAACATTTTCATTTTTTACATTTTCGCGTATTCTGAATTGTACATCTTTTAAAAGCCATATGCCGCAAAGATTATCAATGTATCCCAATTATTTTCCTTTTCAGAAGTATTTTTATGACGCGTGGTAAAAAACTTATATGACGTTTTAGATCAATGACGTCGAAATTACGACGTTTTTATCAACGGCGTATACAAGGGGTGTTGATCAAATACCCGGACAAGTCCTGTAGATTTGTAATCTTTTATCGCATGTCAACCAAATTTGGATATCTTGTAGCCTGGCCAAGTGTCTCCCATTAGGCCAAGACAAAGTATGAAAATAATGTTCATAGCTCGTGTTGCAGTTGCTAATGTAACGTCATGTTTTGGATTGCGGCCCAAGTAATGCAATTTCGTATGAATAATTTTAAAATAAGGCAGAGTGAGAAGTGTTGGCGTTTCCCTTTTGTGTGCTGCTGTCTGAAATAATTTTGGGGAATAATAGCGACTTATTGAACATTTCGTATGCGACAAAATATTTTAAAAATCTGACACCATGACCGGAAATGACGAAGATCACCGACTGCCAGCTCTGTGTAAGAGAATATGCCGGAAAAACCAAGATATTATATTAAAATTTGCATTTTAACACAAAACACGAGATATTGATGATGAGAGAAAGTAAATCATCGGGATGACAATATACGAACGATACAGTCGGATAGACAATGGACATGAAGGCGCGAAAGGCTAGGCCAGACATGGACGTACAAAATTGACGTCGTCAGACGTTGTGACCCAAAGTAAAAGTCTTGGTCGACTGACCACTTTTCGTGAAATACCAGATCGGTTGAACTCATTGTGTGATTAAAAAGATTTAAATATGAGGAGACATATGGCTACATGGATCCCGATGATGGTGAACATGTAGCAGAAGGCCAGACGAGATACCAATTTATCTCGAGTTTTAGGATAGTTGAAATTACATCTGTACATTTGTCCAATTGAGTGGTTACAGTGGATGAATCTTTTATCCAATATCTCGATTGAGGCGTTATTGAATCGTCCATAGTCGCCCAATCTTGCCCCATGTGATTTCATTTTTTAATACCGTGAACGAACAGCCGCATAAAGGGAATCCACTTCGACAACGTCAGCAGTCAATAATGTTACTGCTGGTATTTCAGGTGGTATGTTTCAACAAAGGTGAATTACATTGCCTGACTTAGCTGTCGGAAGTGCATGTAGCATAAAAAAAAGTTGTTGTACCGTTTATTTTGAAAAATAATAACCCATTGAATGAAAGTATGGACATGTTCTTCTTCCATTGAACAATATGGAGCATAACATTAACATAACGTCATTTTGACGTCGGGTTCCATATCGCATGATGACGTTGTGTTGGTGACGATAAAATTTCCCATGATATATTAATGATGAGCTGTGCATATGGAATCGATGAAGCATTTATCAATCATCATGTATGTGAATTTTCAGTTAACCCAGGGCATATGGATGTTGCAGCATAATAACACTGGTTATTCAACCAACACTGGAAATCGAAAACTCTTACAAGCAACCTATCCGCGATGATCGGTGGCTGGTAATACTGTGATGTGTTGGCAGTTTCAACATTAGCCACACGGGTGACCGTACAACTTTATGTACATAGTGTGCTTGAACATATTCTAAAATTATCCCGCGTGACCATAACCAAAACCGCGTAAATATAATACATAATTGGATGTTGCAGTTGCATGAAATACATTTCAGACACACCGATTGGCATTCAGGGATGAACTATATTCCCAAGGTGCGCTTGTCCTCCAATCCTCAATCCGGATCATATGATTGTGCCCACACGTAATTTTCATGATAATTGTTTTCTATTCCAATATTATATCATAAGGATGTGTACGGAATTGCTGCAAATGGAGTATTTGTTTGTAAACATTGCACGTGTACATCTGCAGTAGGCCGCTTATAACATTAACTTTGTGACAAAACACGACATCGGGCAGACTAGGCACCGTGATACCTTATAATTTCGCCATGTGTCTTTCTTGAGGATCGCATTACCATCTATGATATACATGTACATTATTAAGCAGTCAGGTGATAATCTGATGATTTGATACTACAAATCGTGCGAAAAGCAAGTTTATGACCATGAACTTTCCAATTAATTTCAAGACTTTTCGAAAACTCCACCGACCTCACTGTATGTTTTGTGCATTATGTACCTGGATATATATGTCAGTATATACATGTAGCTGCGTGTCTACCTCCGTTTATGATAAAATGAGTGGCATTAAATTGCATATAATTCGCTAAGTACTGGCTATAATCGTTCAAAAGTCTCAATTTACCAAAATAATAGATGGTAATATCATTGGCATACACTAGGTTCATATGTAAGGTTATTTAGGAATCAAAGTGCAGTGTAAGTGAAGACTTCGCTGACATGTAGCCAGTTACATTATGCATTCACCAATTTGAATTCATGAGGACAACAGACGAAAAAGAGTCACAATGTCAAAGAACGACAGTTAGGCGAAAATGTACAGCGTCTCAAGCATTTGCAAGTCATTGATGCTGCGAGGAACTCGTGCAAGTATCCTTGTTATAATATTTTGTCACGACACCATGGCAATAACGTCAAACATGGATTCACGTTCAGTGACGTCACAAGTGCGTGATGTCACGTCATGACGTCATAATATGTGTACTGAGGCATCGCGTCTCATATTAGTGAAAGATTTCAGTAAGTTATTATTTTTTTTCCGTTTTCTGTTCACACTTAATGTTAACTGATACCAATAAACATAAATGGGAGGGCACAATGTAAAATTTACGGCGACGTTAGACAATTTGAATCGTCGTTTTCCGACGTCGTTTACCGCTTTTCATGACGTTGTCATTAAGCCCGGTGTTCGTATGGCGCGGCCCATATATTATATAGTTATCTAAGTTTGCATACAGAGATGCGAATAATTTTCTTTTCTCAAAAAAAAATAAAAAAATAAAAATGGTCTGAAATGTGGTGTGGCCATGGCCGCACGGCCGCACGGCCGCACCCGTTGTAACGCCTATCTGATGGCTTTGATCAGGGTACAATTTTGACCAGAGTGTAGATAGGCTTATATCTGCGTCTTCCAATTTGACCCGTAATGTAGCCTACACCGGTCATCCAGAGAGCATGTCCAGAGTGTTCCTGCGCGATGCAGATCGAAAACCTTACAGCGCGGGAGGATTTGAAACACAGGCTGGAGCTAAAAAAATGCCGTCCGGTCCCTTTGTTTATACAGACCCTGTGCGGAAAACATTTCTGGGAATGAAGAAAAAACTACAGCTTGTGAATGCCAAGCGGGATAACTCATGTATAGTTAAGCTGTTATTATGAAAACAGCGCAAACATGTTTAGGTGTGGACAGAGGCCTTACTTTCGCAACTTTGCATTCAGTCGCATTTCGACTGCTCTAAACCTCTCTGTTACATTTTTTGTATCAGTTTAACATATATGAGTTCCTAGCTAATGTTAATAAAGCACATATTATCATCCTCAAACTTGCTGAGAATGCAGGAAATGGCGTTTCACTCCTCTTAGATTTCAAACATTTCCGGGGGAGCTTACCCCCGGACCCCCCTAGCAACATCCAGGCCCTTTGGGTCCTCAAGACTGGGACCTGAGAATGCAAGAAATGGCGTTTCACGCCTCTTACATTATCAAAATGCATGCCGCCGAACCCCTCTAGCAACATCGGGCCATTTGAGTCCTCAAGACTGGGCCCTGAGGATGCAGGAATTGGCGTTGTTCAACCGGATGTGGGTTTCGTGGCGCAATCGGCTTTGAAACTGAACGTTGTGGGTTCGATGTTCGATCCGGTTTCGACTGTTATTTTATATTGATTTCTTTAAAGTAATAAATTCGATTATTTTTTATTTTGAAGGAACTGGGTCTTAGATGTAGATGAAAAGTGCGAAAGTTGACTAATACAACTCCATTTATTATTTATAAATTTGTATCGGTTTTCAAACTTATAGGCCTATGGCCAGAGCAGGTGCAACCAACAAAAAGTTTCATACGCTATATTTTTACTGGAAAATAGTATGCATGATGGCATATCTGGAGTATCATCTGGGACAAAATACCACGGCAAAGCAAACGCCAACAGAACAGAGCCAACTATGGCATTGCTGACCCCAAATAATACTGGCGAGTAGCAGTTTATATAATGTGTTCACGGAAATCGAGGCCCGGGTTATAACAAACGAATCACGTTTTACAGCGCAGCTGCTGATCCCGTCTAAGGTTGCCGGTATTCAAGACAAAGATATTGAGACAATATACGATACCTACAAGGCAGATATTGATTCAGAATCTGACGGCAATGCAGCGTTTACGTCGGAAGTAAGAGATGGCAAACAACATGGTCCATTGAGCCTGAACGGCCAAGCCGTCTAATACCCACACTGGATAGAACTAGCCGTGATCCATATGTCACGGTACGTAACTCACTATGGGGAGAAGATGTGTATTCGTGCCCGGCTAGCTCAGTCGGTTAGAGCGATGGTACGGTAATCCAGAGGTCCCCTGTTCGAGCCTCGGGTAGGATATGCATCTTTCTCACCCTGTGACATTGGGCGGCCAACGAGGGACCGTGACTGATAAATACTGCCCAAATTGTACCAAAAATATGGAATTCAAATACGAATTAAATATAGAATTCGGGGACGAATTTCAATTTGGCGTGGAAGTATTTGAAGGTACGTAACTCACTATGGGGTTACGATGTGTATTCGTGCCCGGCTTGCTCAGTCGGTTAGAGCGATGGTACGGTAAACCAGAGGTCCCGGGTTCGTTCCCCGGGCCGGAGCATGTTTTTCTCACACTGTGACCGTCTTAAGTTGGTTTTGTTTTGTGAAACCAAAAAAGCATGACTTAAAGTCGGTCATACATTTTATCATTAGTTATAACTTAAGTTCGAACTTATTGACAAACTAAGATTTGTTAGTGAAACAGGCCCAAGACTATTAACACATTTGCGTCTGTTAAGTCGAGGAACATTAACCTCATTTTATCACAAATTAACCGACAACAGCGATCATCTGATAACTAATCGTTACGACATAAATGTATGTTAGAAGTGTAGATCCTGATAATCGTTATCAATGAATGCATTGAAACTGATATAAAATTAATGTCCATAAATACTTCAGATCACAGCAAATTAATTCAAAATTTCAAAACATGTTCAATGGGTTGTGGACGACTCTGGCGTAAAACTGTTATTCAAATGCATTAATAATGTTGAATTGATGAATAACCATCAGTCACTTGTGCATTCCGATTAGAATGGGATCTGGGTCTACGCAGGTCGAAATAACCCTTTCATTACGATAACGCTTGCATAACATAAATGTTTGCTGCATTGTTTTTGTTGTTATGTTTATATAAATCTATATTGGTGTATCACATAGCAAAAGTCAAGAAATAGGCCAGTATGCAGAAATTGCTTCCTAAATTTCAAAATTTTCCGGGGGAGCATGCCCCCCCCCACCCCCCCCCCCCCCCCCCTCCCGACGCCCCTAGCTGTCTCACTCATATTATTATACATTTTATATCAGATGCAAATTTCCACCTGATATCAGGGGCGATGACCGTGTTAGCGAACATTACTATTTATTGAAGTATATTTTGTTCAGGTGACGCATTTAATAAGTATAAGTAATATGTTTTAATTATTTATACGGTACTAATTAAATGCGTTACCTGAAAAAATAATATTTTCGACAGATTATAAAGTATGATCATTGCACATCAAAAACATAAATACAGAGAATAATTAATATTATCTGTTAACATTTTAAGGAAACACGGTTATCGCCCCTGATATCAGTGTCGAAATTTACGTCTGATATAAAATGAAAAATTTCAATCAATACGTGGGCTAATGGTGAATTAATGTTTATTTTGCTAGAAAATGTCTCAGATGACTCTCTGATATAAAGAACATTTTGTGCCTACTGAGTGGGCATGTACCTTTAATATTCAACGGATTTTGATGAAATATTGCGCAGCGTCTTCGTGACCTGCATTTGGTGGTCTCGGGACCTCGACAGATGTTTTGCGAAGAATAGATTTCCGTGTCAGTATTGACAGTAAACACGGACATTGATTCTTCGCAAAAACGACAGAAGTTTGGCCAACGTACCGAGGACACCAAATACAGCTTAACAAAACGCGTTTGATGCGCCATATTTCATTAAAATATATTATAACAGAATACGTACTTTGAATCGGAGGCGCTTTTGGAGGATTTAGTAATTGTTTTGTTGCTGTTGTAACCACGTGATCATGCACCTTGAAATGAACCGCATTTGCAACCTTTGATCTGAGGCGTACACTATTCACACAGGCAAACAGTCCGGGTTTATCAGATTGGCCATATATTTTCTATTGACCATTCATAGGATGTGTTTAACCCTCACTATGCTGGAGATGGAAATTATCGTCTTGCTGTTGTTCATTTTTGCCTGAATTCTAAAATAAAAATGGTTTTGGCAGCACATGAGAATCGTCTCGGAGACGATTCGCATGCGATGTCAAAACAGGTTTTGTCGAGAAATATTGAAAATAAAACATTTGCAGCAGACGACACAATTTAATTCAGCGTAGTAAGGGTTAATGTTATTGGCACAAGGAGACAGCGAACCGGAAATTATACAACAATATGATGAGATCGATGGTATTTTATAATCCTGATATTCTTAAGATAGTGTATTTCATTGCCGAGCCCGGATTGTAATTAAAGGTACATGCCCACTCAGTAGGCACTAAATGTTCTTTATAGGAATTAAATAAGTGTACAATTGTGTCACTATTCCACCAGTTCTAAAGATTACGAGTGCCCGCTATACAGATATAATCATTTAGTAATTTAGTTAGTTAGTTTTCATATGCAAATGAGTCGTTGTATTTTTTAATTATTTATACATTTAATTAAATTCGTCACCTGAAAAAAATAATATTTTCCACAGATCATAAAGTATGATAATTGCACATCAGAAAATAAATACAGAGTATAAATAGTAATGCACGTTAAAATTGTACTGATATCAGTGTGGAAAGTTACGTCTGATACAAAATGTATTATAATACCAATCAATACGTGGTATAATGGTGAATGAATGTTTATTTTGCCAGAAAATGTCTCAGATGATGTATCTGATATAACTAACAGTTTGTGAATAATGAGTGGGCATGTACCTTTAAACACCGAACAAACCTTATAACTGGACTTGCGTGCCCAAAACACATCTTGGTATTTCATTAGAATTGTCTCCTTGGAGACAATTCTAATGAAATAGCAAGATGTGTTTTCATGGTGGGGGTGTAGGGTGTGGGTAGGTCATGTCATTTTTATTATCGACTGTCTAATTCCGGTCTCCCAACGGTGATGAAGTATGTGTTTAAAGAGTCGGTCGTGTCGTCATTATCATCGGAAACAGAAAACGTTACCTGATAAATAGAATACCAGGCTATATATTGACAGAATATGTGACTCTGTCTCGTAAACGGTATGAATTCCTCGGTTCAGCCTCGGAATTCCTTCGCGTTTTCTAGCATTGTCTTGATAAACTTGATATCAAATGACGCTAGCCTGGTTGTCTAGTTATCAGATAACGTTTCATATTATGGACATCACTAGTTTAATAATTAACGCAGACTTTGTTACGTTGCATTTATGTATTGCTCTGACGTCATATGGTAATGCTATGTGATGACGTTTAACCAAGAACACGTCATGTAAAGAAAGTAGTTTTAAATATGGAGTTTTCGTGGTAAATTGTATTGTCGTCAATGTCAGATGTATACTACTAATTATATGTAACTTAATCTGGGTGTTCGATCACGTGTTTCCGAACGGCGTGACGTCATGTTTTTTAGATTTGTTTACAGTAGATTTCCTTTACTATCTTTCTAATGGATTAGAATGACATATATTTATGAAATATACCGCAGCAAATGCGGTACACGTTGCCCTTTTTTGTACAGGCGGCTTTAATCTCATAATGGTGTCGTTTTGACGAAGAATCCGTTACCGTAAATGTAAATAAAAACTAGAGCACGTGAATGTAAGGAATAAACGGTACTCGATTCTTTGTGAAAATTAACTTTAATAACTTTCAGAGCACCCATAAAACACACATTCCATCGTAATTGGTGCGCTACATATCATCAAAATCCGTCCGTTTGTTAGGAAGATGTTAAAGAAAATGTACTGTAAAAATGACGTCACAGATTACGTCCTGTCGGAAAATCGGGTTCCTCAACGAAATGTATTGTTCTCTAAGTATATTCTGAAATTGACATGGAACTAGGCAGAAACAGAGCGTGCTGACGGAGGTAAATGATTATGATTGAATTTATAAGCACATTTATAGCAATACCAAAGAAAGCCGAAGCAAACCGAATGGCTTCACGCACAATGACGTAGTTCCGGTTTAACTCACTGTCGAAATCCGGGCGTTACAGGATGAATATGACAGTTGGTTATTGTCTCCGTTTCCTGAGAATATGGATTAAGACGCGTTAATGCGTGTTCACGTTCATATGATTGCAGGGCTTGCCACACAGAAAGACTTAAGTGATATTTGCCACAACAAAAACAAAGTAAGAAGAAAGGGTAAATCAGAGATAATGGTGTCGGAAGTTGCAGAAATTCACGAGCCGGCGTGGAATCCAATTCCGCGCCGGTCCGTGTATTTTCGTAAACTTTCGCCAGTCCAAAGCGTGCAAACGACTTTTATCAATTTATGTGTTAACATTCTCTGAATCTCAAATTCAACATATCACGACAAACATGTGTTCAAAGTAGACGCGTTCACGGGTGAAGATTTGACAACAACGCAGCCAGTGTGCATTGTGACGACGTCTTAAACCGAGAATCTTGCCGGTTTTCGGCACAAATTAACAAATGCAGCGAAATGCGAACTGTTTCTTAAAGATATAAAGAACACATTGTGCCTACTGAGTGGGCATGTACCTTGAATGTCCCCCGACATCACGGAGGGAATCAATCCGAATGCAGGTGCGCGTTTTGAGTGTGTCAAAAGCAGGCACATTTTCGCCTCGACTCGGGTATTATTTTGTAATATAAGTTTTTCATTCGTCTACCGATTTTGATCAAATAAAGTGCACGGAAAGCGGAAAGTTGTGTAGAATCCGTGACAGCTGGTGGTTTCGAGATCTTTCCAGTCTGATTCTGAAACACATGGAATGGTTTTATTGGTTAAAACGTATGCGGGTAGAAGCTCCGTTTCTCACCTTGTAAATTACCGTACGCATACGTGTAATTAGCGGGAGATATGTCTCATTCATATGTTGACAGTATACAAGGGGTCCGAAAGTTCAGCACGGTATGGAAGGTGTTCGAGCCAATTCCCACCCTTAAATATAAGCCGAATAGAATAGAATCAGAACGGTGGCCGGATTAGCTCAGAGGGTAGAGCGTCGGACTGCGGATCGGGAGACCCAGGTTTCGATTCCCACTTCGATCCGCTCCGAATGGCCGATTCGGCGTGTCCTTGTGCAAGACAACTTCGTGTTAGCCTAGTCCTTTCGAATGTGGACTTAAATAGTCGGTCCCGACATGCAAGGTCTCGATCAAAGCATTTACATTTACAGAACGGTGAATGTGCATGTAATTGACGACTTATGTCGTCTGTAATGATTGATCATTAGTAGTTGCAGAAAACATGGCCTATCAATTAACGCTAATATTCTATGTAAATTACCCAAAACCAACGAAATCCACGCAAATCTACCAAAGTACCCACATGGCACCAACATAATGACCAACTGTTAAAACACATGTGCTTCTACTTTCTGCTCTCTGCCCTGTGAATTATTGTTTCACATTTCATATGGGTGATATTCTCATAATTAGCTAAATGACAAGCTGACACAGTTTCGAAAAACTACAGCATGTTTTCATTCATGCACTGAATCGTTCGTTCATGCACCGACTCGTTCATTAATGTACGATTATGTTCTCAAGAGTGGCTTTACTATATTGACTAGCATTGAACAAACTGCACGTGCTGCGCATGGAAGCGGAAAGGTACATGTACAACATGGCGGAAAGGTATACCTTGGCGTATTGTAACTAATGTAGTTACAAATCTGAATTCACATCCTTACTGAATACATCTGATCCGATAGACAAATATTATTTTGTAAATAACATTTTTATTTGTAAATATATTTCAATCCACAGTCAAGCCACGTGATTCGGTTGACTAACTAATCCTGGTTGTCTCGTGAATTGTAGTATGTATCCAACAGAGGCAAATGGTTATTGTCTGTATATATATCTCAATGGGATAGTTCACGCTCAACTTTCCACCAATGAACCACCGCTGGCGTTTATATATTGTTCGATCGCCCGGGTGGATATTATAAAACGCACAACTCTGGGACTGGTTGAAACTGCGGCTCGTCCGTCATGTACTGTATTCGATATTGAATCGTAAACGAAAAAGGGTGGATCGAATTCAACAGTAAATGTATGTCTTACGAAGAAGACGGGATATAATATAACTGTACAATGTGCGTGTGTCCGTGTATTGTATTGTACTACAACACGTGGTGTGGTCATGTGATTGTTATGTCCTTGAAAGGCAAACATCCGAGTTTGATTTTACCTTTGTTGCGATTATCGAATTTGTGAATAAAAACAAAGCTGGAAAATATTGAAATAATTACACAATAGAATACAATTCAATTTATAATAGTAAAACATAGCTAGCCATGCACGCACGCAATCTATGGTTAGTTACATAACCTTATTTTAAATATTTCACATAGTCTTTAGAACATAAATGATTTCTATATGTGGTAGAGTATTAAATTAGCTCATACCAAAACGTTTACATTTTCACAATCTACGATACTGGAATATGACGACACAAACTACCTTGAGCTTGATAAAATAAAAACACCGTAAAAGAAAACACATGTGTTTTCTTTTACGGTGTTTTTATTTTATCAAGCTCAAGGTAGTTTGTGTCGTCATATTCCATACAGTGGAATTGGTAGGACCCAAGCGACACTCAATATGGACCGTTTGTCTGGTTTATTCAAGCAAATGGACGACTTTGTAAACTCTATTCAAAATGATAGATGAAATAAAATAAAATAAATGAACAACGCGACTTATCGATGAAAATAAATAAAAACCGTGACTTATCGATGAAATATATAGTTCATTTAATACCGTTGAAAATTCAATAAATAACTCGCGAATTATCGATGAAAATAAAGTAAATCACGACGAGATCTCATGAAATCTCGTTAAAAACGTGATGCTGCCCATTGGTGACATACCTTTCTAACTTATTTTTTGCAAGGTTTTCACGTCAAATTAAGACAGAATGACTTCAAATTATATTAAGAACTCGTCTTGAGCATTAGTCAGTCGTCTTGCCACCATACGTCCGGTTTGAAGTGAAGGAAAAACAAGATGGACGACAAACAACGAATGCTACTCAATCGGAATCGACAGCTGCTTGTCGGCAACATCATTCTCACGGAGGAGTTTTACAGTAATCTGAGGACACAATCAGTCCTCCCGGAGACCATGATTAGGGAAATACAGGTACGTTTATTTATATTATTTAAAAACAAGAGCACCGCAAATCGATGCAACGCTCGTTTGAAATACGGACGCACGCATTTTAATATGGGTAGTGGATCTATATTGATTAAACAATCCGCTATGATGGTCATATGTTTGTAATTTTAGTGAAAAATCATTACATCGCGTTGATCAATGTGCATATAGCACACCCCGGTCGTACCCCCTCCACGACAATGTGGGAAGCTATTTGAGCAACTCGTGGTGTTATGCGACTTGGTAGGTTGGAGCAGCACAGACCTAACTCTGTATGGAGAATCCACCCACTAAGTTACACTATGTAGGGAGTGTTGCATTCTACTTGCAAACTGTACAAGACTGGACGTTGCGCATGGACGCCTTGCGCAATAGGATAGCGTTATGATGCACATTGATCACGTCGCGCATGAGACATTCACCTGCGTCAACTGCGCAACGTTTAAGCGCAATAAACATTGGGTTATTACGGAGCCCCGCGGGGGACATGGATTTTCTTTTATTAATTCGTTCCCACGAAATAACAATTCGTTCCCTCAATTTAACAATTCGTTCCCACGATATAACAATTCGTTGAACGAATTGTTATATCGTGGGAACGAATTGTTAAATTTGTTAAATTGAGGGAAAACAATGTTATTTCGTGGGAACGAATTAATAAAACAAAACAAAATATACGTCCCCTGCGGGGCTCCGTACGTTATGGATTGGTGACATTGTGTAACCCGGTAAAACAGTAAGAATAGCTCAAGCAACGGTATAGGACATTTACATAGGGGATTTGGTGTAAGGTATAATAAATAATTTTATTTCTCGGAGAAACCCCGCTAATTCATTGGTAGTCATTAAATAAACCGCTATAACTTGTTAACGCATTGAATATTTACATGCGGTTTTCGCCAGTCTTGCTAAATTATTGATGAATACAATGTGCGCGTTAACCAAAAGAGCAACATGGGGGCAATATTTCAGAACACCAATGGGTGGGTGGTTTGAGGTGAAGTACCTAATGAGTAAGCGGTGTTCAAGTTTGGTGGACCTAGCCCCATAGTTCTTCGTAAACTAACTCCAACACAAGGGTTAACCGGGATTTGGGAGCACTAATTAAGGCGAAAATTGCGTGAAAAGTAGGTCAATGGCGTTCATGGGTGGGTGGCTTGTGGTGAGCCATCCATGGAGAAAGAGGTGGCCAAGTTTGGCAGATCTAGTCCTAGTAGTTATTGAGAAATTGATTCGAAGACAAAGGTACCAACTTGCTGTCCAAAGCCTCGAACTCTATTTTCAGATACAGACGTTGTATAGTTCTTGTTATTTTTAACATGAGTGTCATGTATACTTGGTCAGATGGGTGTGTAGGCAACTTCTCGAAGATCTGTTGGTATTATAGGAGTGAATGGCCTTTTTGTGGTATTTATCGGGGTATAAACTTGGAAAAGTCGCGGGAATACTGGACGAAGGCCGGAAGGCCTCGTCCAGTATTCCCGCGACTTTTCCAAGTTTATATCCCCGATAAATTCCACAAAAAGGCCTTTCATTCCTTATAATTCCAGCATTTGAAATAAATTCATCAAGAAAATGTGTTTATTTTTTCCGTTTTCTTAAGAATTATTTTAACTGCGCCTCACGGTTACGGCATGGGAGTTTACTGGGATATACATTTTCGACAGAACTTGCTACGGACAAATCAAATGTTAGGGAATTGTGTAAATATTTTTATGCTGGAATTATCGTCGAATACGAAGTAGGTGTACTAAGTAGAAATACGTCGGTGGAAGTCCCTTAGACATCTTCCGTTAAGGAATACATGCACCATGGCTGTCTCCGATCTCCGTATTCGACCGCAAATGTCTTATTAAATGGTCAGAAGTTGTTCTGTGTTCTCTATGGCATGTGTCGATTCTGGATACGATTTTAAGCACTGAACCAACGGTAGCCTGCTGGACTGGATACGCAACTTCCTACAAATACGCAATGGTGAATAATCAGAGTGGGCGAACGTTATTAGTGGAGTCTCTGAAGGAACTGTGTCAGGCCCTTCATTATATTTAACATTTCTGTACGATTTACCTATTTGAAAATAGCGCAGCAATCATTCCTATTCTTGAGCTTATACAGGGGTGCAATGGTGAATACTAAACTATATACTTGTATACGGGTTTTGGGGTACGTGGTTAATTATAATATTACAAAGCCCAATTGTGGAGACTAAACTGTATCCTTGCAGGCGGGCACCACGCGTGAAGAAGCGAACACACGGCTCTTGGACATGTTACAACTGCGGGGCGGTGCGGCATTCAGAAAGTTCCGCCATGTTTTTAACCTGAGCGGACATCGCTTTCTCGCCGACCATCTTTACAATGAAGGCAATTATACGTTTTATATGCTGACATAATCCCGCCATCTACCTACAGCAGCGTTTTGGTCCGAGTTCAAACCGTTTTCCGCTTTCTGGTGTTCTTCTCCAATGAAAATGCCTTTCTTTTCATGACATAGCATTTCCTCTACAAACTGGTTTTTCTGAAACTCTGCACATGCGCAGTGATACACAACGATTAAACCTTTCCAATGTTTCCGGTAAACGTTTCCTCGTTTTTTTTGTATCACTGAGCATGCGCAGTGATGATAACACGGAGAAATGAACAGGAACCACAGCAAACGGTTTAATGGTAAACGTAGCGCAAACGTGAGCCAAACTTGAGTAAAACCAAAACGTCGTATGTAAGCTCGGAATGATAACTCGGACTGATTGATTTACAACACGTTATCACACGCTATCAGCGCCCTTGTAAAAGAAATGTACGTACAAAGTCAAGGTGCATGATCACGTGGTTATAACCAACAACACTGGCTGAAAGTGTTGAAATCTTGCCCACTCCAAAGTAAGTATTATTTGATATTTTCCTTAATATGAAACGGATTTTGATGAAATACGGCGCAGAAAACGCGTCTTCATGAGCTGCATTTGGTCGTCCAGGGAGTTCGGCACAGACTTATGTCGTTTTTTGTGAAGAATCGATTTCCGTGTCTACCGACACGGAAATCGATTCCTCGCAAAGACGACAGAAGTTTGGGCCAAAGTACAGAGACTGCCAGATGCAGCTTAACAATACGCGTTTGATGCGCCATATTTCATCAAATTCCGTTACGTAATAAGGACAATATAGCAGAATACGTACATTCTACTTTGAATCAGATGGATTCTGGAAGTTTCAGTACTTGATGTTGTTGTTAGTACCACGTGATCATACACCTTGAAAGTAAAGATAAAAGCTGATTTTTTATAAATAAAACTTTTCAGTTATGTATTGTTTCAAAGAATATTCAATCCAATTCAACATTGCTTTCAAAGGTTTGCTGTTCAAGACGGACTTGTTTTACAGCGTGTGTTTATTTTAATGGAGTGTCTGATGTGAGTTTCGTAACGGTTACATTGAAATGACCAAGAGTATTCAATTTATCAGTTAGCGAGCTTTGTATTAGCCGAATACGTAATGATAAATTGAAATTGACGTTTGAATAGTCGCACTGTGTCACATGACGTTACATAGACATCGGGAAATCCGATAAAGAACCTGGTGCGGATGTCAAGGTAAATACATTCGGTATTTCAAAATGGTAGTTGAATAAATTGTATATTAAATGCTCTTCGAAAAATGTGAAATTTGCTCGGAGACCAGCGTATAACATTGTAAAATTGACGATTTTGACGTTAGCGTATGAATTGTTTCTTCGCCGGAAATAGCGTCAAAACGACGTCAAAACGTGACGTTAATTACGTCTCGCGAACGTCTAGAAGGAAATGTTTCCTTCAAGGAAATAAACCTTACCAGAATCATAGTAAATCGATGGGTAGCACGTAATATATACCGTTTATTTAACCAGGTGAGCTGATTGTCGTTTTTGCGAAGAATCGAGTTCCGTGTCGGTAGACACGGAAATCGATTCTTCGTAAAAACGACTGAGTCTGTACCGAACTCCCTGGACGACCAAATGCAGCTCATGAAGACGCGTTTGCTGCACTATATTTCATCAAAATCCGTTGCATATTCATGGCGACGTTGTCGTTGTTGTAATCTGGTTAACCACGTGATAATGCACCTTGCTACTGGCTGAAATGTAAGAAATGTTTGTAATACTAAATAAATATTTGATATGACGCAATTCCGGCTTACACAACCGTCTGTGTTAATCATGTCCATGTTATCTACATTTCAGGACATCTATTGGCAATGTCAACACGCAACCGAGCAGTTTGATTAGCTGAGCCTGAGCTGTAGCACAGCTCAGGCTCAGCCAATCAAGTGCTCGAATTCAAGCACACGTTATTCAAGTATTTTATAATTAGGAAAGTGACATATATTGGCGAGATTAGCGCCGGCTGTTGGGAACTAAATACATTTACCAAATTATCTCCCCTAATCATCAGAGTTGTTGATTGCATACGAAAGAATAAAACACGAATTCCTTGGGATTTTATCAAATAAAGTGTGCGTTTAGTTGACACATTTGAAATCTATGCTGTGAAACAGTACATTTGTAAAATCTAAGGCATAATTATTTTAGACGCAGTTCCATTAAAGTTGGGGTCCCAGCTAATCGGCACAAAAAAAGATATACTCATTTAGTAATCTTCAATTTGTTGATGGAGACACGCGGTTGTATCAGGCTATTTTGTTATGCAAATAAGGCAGGGAATTGATTAATTATTTATATCAACTAAATAATTCACATGAATAAATACTTTGTATACGCACAGGTTGAAGTAAAGGACCAAGGTCTATAAATACATTAAATGTAACTAAAAGTATCAATAAGTGAGAAAAAATCAATTGAAAAAAAGGAAGTTTACTTATAACAGGGAGTAGAAAAAGTTACTTTTTTTACTTATTGATACTTTTCATCAATACTAGGATGGGACATTACATTGTACACTTGGCTGAATTATAAGTCAGTTATTGTTCAGATATTGGATTTTTCAGGGACTAAATACTGTGGTCTCTGGCACTCCCTTGCATTTAATTCCTTAAACATTCAATATGTGAACAATAACTTATACATAGCGTAAATCTGTTGCAAGTAAACATCTACAACACTCAAGTGAAGTTGTATCTTTCTATATACATGTTGTACTCTATTCAGAATCGGGAGAGAAGATTCTGAAAGCCGAGGACGTGTTCAGCAAGTTTCCACAAGTATTCCACAGTGTCGGTGCGAATACAAAGACCAAGCTGTTGCGGTATATGGACACGAAGGTAATGGACACATCGTAAAATCTTCGACACATCCAATATTTGTATTGCCAGAATACGTTGATAACATATTGCTGTATCAGGGAACGAGCTTTGTATTGGCTGAATACGGACTAACTGATAACATAATGCTGTATCAGGGAACGAGCTTTGTATTGGCCGAATACGTACTGGCTGATAACACATTGCTGTATCAGGGAACAAGCTTAGTATTGGCCGAATACGTACTGACTGCTAACATAGTGCTGTATCAGGGAACGAGCTTTGTATTGGATGAATACATACGGACTGACTGATAACACATTACTGTATCAGGGAACGAGCTTTGTATTGCAATACGTACTGGCTGATAACATATTGCTGTATCAGGGAACGAGCTTAGTATTGGCTGAATACGGACTGACTGCTAACATATTGCTGTATCTGGGAACGAGCTTAGTATTTGGCCGAAAACGTACTGACTGATACCATATTGCTGTATCTGGGAACGAGCTTAGTATTGGCTGAATACGAACTGACTGATAACATATTTGCTGTATCAGGGAACGAGCTTTGTATTGGCTGAATACGGACTGACTGCTAACATATTGCTGTATCAGGGAACGAGCTTTGTATTGGCCGAATACGTACTGACTGATACCATATTGCTGTATCAGGGAACGAGCTTTGTATTGGCTGAATACGGACTGACTGCTAACATATTGCTGTATCAGGGAACGAGCTTTGTATTGGCCGAATACGTACTGACTGATACCATATTGCTGTATCAGGGAACGAGCTTTGTATTGGCTGAATACGTACTGACTGCTAACATATTGCTGTATCTGGGAACGAGCTTAGTATTTGGCCGAAAACGTACTGACTGATACCATATTGCTGTATCTGGGAACGAGCTTAGTATTGGCTGAATACGAACTGACTGATAACATATTTGCTGTATCAGGGAACGAGCTTTGTATTGGCTGAATACGGACTGACTGCTAACATATTGCTGTATCAGGGAACGAGCTTTGTATTGGCCGAATACGTACTGACTGATACCATATTGCTGTATCAGGGAACGAGCTTTGTATTGGCTGAATACGGACTGACTGATAACATATTGCTGTATCTGGGAACGAGCTTAGTACATGTATTTGGCCGAAAACGTACTGACTGATACCATATTGCTGTATCTGGGAACGAGCTTTGTATTGGCTGAATACGAACTGACTGATAACATATTTGCTGTATCAGAGAACGAGCTTTGTATTGGCTGAATACGGACTGACTGCTAACATTTTGCTGTATCAGGGAACGAGCTTTGTATTGGCCGAATACGTACTGACTGATACCATATTGCTGTATCAGGGAACGAGTTTTCTATTGGTTGAATACGTACTGACTGATAACATATTGCTGTATCAGGGAACGAGCTTTGTATTGGCTGAATACGAACTGACTGATAACATATTTGCTGTATCAGGGAACGAGCTTTGTATTGGCTGAATACGGACTGACTGCTAACATATTGCTGTATCAGGGAACGAGCTTTGTATTGGCCGAATACGTACTGACTGGTAACATATTGCTGTATCGGGAACGAGCTTCGTATTGGCTGAATACTGACTGACTGATACCATATTGCTGTATCACGGAACGAGCTTTGTATTGACCGAATACGTACTGATTGGTAACATATTGCTGTATCAGGGAACGAGTTTTCTATTGGCTGAATACGTACTGACTGATAACATATTGCTGTATCAGGGAACGAGCTTGGTATTGGCTGATTACGGACTGACTGATAACATATTGCTGTATCAGGGAACGAGCTTTGTATTGGCCGAATACGTTCTGACTGATAACATATTGATGGTTCAAGCATTGACCTGATACTACTAGCCGGGTTACAACCCATTGAAAACTGACGTTTCATAGTTCGAACGGCGTCACATGATTTTACCGAATGACGTTCACGGAAACAAGTCCGCGTTCTTTTCATCGACAACCAGGTCATACTTGCTCATTTTGTAGCCTAACACGTTACCTGATAAATATAATACCATGCTAGTGTATGTTTGATTTCCAGTTTGTCAGGCTCGGCTCGGAAGCTATTCCTAGGCGAGCCTCAAAATTCCTACGCGTTTGCTAGCCTTGCCTGATAAACTTGATATATAAAGACACTAGCCTGAGATTGTCTGTATAGCAATACCAACGAAAGTCGAAGCAAGCCGAATCCTAGACTAACATGTCATGTCTCTGTATCTTTGTTTACCTTCATTGTTTTCGTTACTGTGCTACATGTAGGGAACCGAATCACAGTGATTTAATTTACGGGATCACGTGGCTGTGCATAAGCCAAATGAGATAATAACCGTAGACATGTGACCAGTTTCATGATTCAGTGTAAACAGCAAACATTGGTTAAGTTGATGTGCCGTGTTTTAGAAAAATCCGTGGTTCAATTTAAAGTTATTGAAGTAAACACGTTGTTTACATGACGTGAACCATTACATCACCGTTGTCTGATACCACATGATCCCAGACCTGTTTTCTTTTGTAGAAAATCAAAATGGTTGACGTTGAATTTTAGTCACAGTTGTCTGATACTACGTAATCTCACAACCTAATATTTGCAGATAAAGGAAAACTACGCTGTTGAACTCGTGATTGAGGTGGAGTATTACGTCACAGTTGTCTAATACAACGTAACAGATGCTGTTGAACTCGTGGTTGACGTGAATTATTACGTCACAGTTGTCTAATACAACGTAACAGGTGCTGTTGAACTCGTGGTTGACGTGGAGTATTACGTCACAGTTGTCTAATCCAACGTAACAGGTGCTGTTGAACTCGTGATTGACGTGGAGTATTACGTCACAGTTGTCTAATCCAACGTAATAGGTGCTGGTGAACTCGTGGTCGACGTGAAGTATTACGTCACAGTTGTCTAATCCAACGTAACAGGTGCTGTTGAACTTGTGATTGTCGTGAAGTATTACGTCACAGTTGTCTAATCCAACGTAACAGGTGCTGGTGAACTCGTGATTGACGTGGAGTATTACGTCACAGTTGTCTAATACAACGTAACAGGTGCTGTTGAACTCGTGGTTGACGTGAAGTATTACGTCACAGTTGTCGAATCAAACGTAACTGGTGCTGTTGAACTCGTGGTTGACGTGAAGTATTACGTCACAGTTGTCTAATACAACGTAACATATGCTGTTGGACTCGTGGTTGACGTGGTGTATTACGTCACAGTTGTCTAATCCAACGTAACAGGTGCTGTTGAACTCGTGGTTGACGTGAAGTATTACGTCACAGTTGTCTAATACAACGTAACAGGTGCTGTTGAACTCGTGATTGTCGTGAAGTATTACGTCACAGTTGTCTAGCAGGTGCTGTTGAACTCGTAGTATTTGCAGATAGAATAACAGGTTATGTTGAATGTTGGAAGAAAATGTGAATGTTGGAAGAAAATGTGCTGTTGACCTCGTGGTTGACGTGACGTCAACCACGAGCTCAACAGCACGTTTTCTTCCACAGTAGTACGTAACAGTTGTGTGACACCACTTGACCCAGCGTCTGGTATTTGTAGATAAAAGAAAATGTGCTGTTGAACTAGCGGTTGACGTCAAGTACTACGTCACAGTTGTCTGACACCACGTGACCCAGAGTCTGGTATTTGTAGATAAAAGAAAAGGTGCTGTTGAACTCGTGGCTAAGGGCGGGGCAAGATCGCAATGAGCTTCTAGAAGCCAGGAAATCACATTTCGATATAAAGAAGGGGAGCCGCCTCAAACTGGAAGCGAATGAAGTGAAAGTAAGTGCATGTGGCTGTGTCTGGAGAAATGGGGCTTATGGTATATGTGACCAATGTAGCTCCTGGTCAAATAGCACACTCATGTAGCCCAGTAACGATATACTATTTTTTTTTATACATTGCTTGGAAATGTATATGTGATTCCGCTTTCAGACAGGTGAGTATACCATCTTTCAACTTCATGTGAGGCCATGGAACACATTGTTTTGTTTTTATATCTAATTGCATATCGGAGAAAACAATAATTGGAAATGAGATGGATTTACTTATTTATAATTGGCATAACCGGATTCAACTCTCAGGTAACAAGCTAACCGAGAACGAAAATGTACCTGAGGGCCAAACCAGGGATACCGGGATTCCGGTAAGGAAGAATCCATCGTTAACTTTAGTGACTATTGTAAGCGGCTGATTGGCAGCATGCGAAAGGTAAATTTTACCTGCTGCCAATCAGCCGCCTACAATCCAAACTCTATCTGGCTAATAATGGTAAACATATTTGTGAGCCTTATTGACATTTAGCTGTGAAACGATCATGTTCACAATATACGAGGTAAAGTTCTTAGAGCAAACTAAATTACAAAAATATATGGTTCGACCATGTCCAACCGTGGGTAAACGTTTGCCGCGGCACGAGGGAATTGTTTGAACCCTAAGGCCGTAGGCCGCGGGTTCAAACAGTTTCCGTCTGCCACGGCAACCGTTTACCCACGGCTGGACATGATCAAACGTTATTGTTACATTTCCGTCGGAAATATCGTACAATTTGAGCATATATACAGTACTTTCGTTCCTTTGATAATCTGCTCCATTCAAACAGCTGATTTACAAATACATATTCTGGACGCGCAGTACACGGCGTGTGATCCAGCCGCATCAATTTCAAATTTTCATTGTGACCGTTGTGAACTGGTCTGGTGACGTAATGGCGCGTTCTAGTAACGGCATTACATGTACGTAGTTGTTGGCTTGGCCCGGGAATGAGCATTGTCCACAGCCATGGTCAAACAGCACGCGCTGTACGTTTGAACACGGCTGTGAGTGGTGTCAAACAACGGCAGTCATGTAACAATATTCAATAATATCGCTCTTTAAAATAAACTTCACATTCGGAAAACACCTTAAGCTGTCCGCTTTAGAGTAAACATTTCAAGAATTTCAAGTTAGTTATCAGACCGTTTCCAATTATCAGATGCACCACTTAAATGCCGAGGTAAAAAGCCTAAAGAATGAAGTCGCCAAACGGGACGAGGAAATCAAAGCATTGGCCAAGTCTGTTGAAGACATGCAGGATGACTTTAAGCAAGAATTCGTCACTCAGGCCCGATTCAACGTGGCCAACAACTGCAGCTTGATGAAGCTTCAGGAGAGATTGGACGCCGTCAGTGATAGGATGACGTTACTCAATGAGTTTGTTGGTGATGTTATAGGGGAAGGTGTCGATAAAGAAATAAACGGTAATGTGATCAAGAGACGTATTCTTTTGTATTGGGTTCAACGTGTTCCAGCATAATTTGTCATTAACTTTCAATTACATGTATGCTGGATCCGCCGTTTAGACACGATAACTCACAAACATACAATATCGAAGATTAAGGTATCAAACGTTGGTTTCTTCGTCCATACTCTTCTTAGTGTTGAAATCGAAGACACGAAGGAACACATATATGAACGCACCAAGTAACAATGACTTAGATGAGTAAATTTACGGGGTTTTTTTCGCAGCGAATAACCCGAATGTTCTGTCTGTAACGCTGGGTGACATACATCGATTTACATCGCCCTACGGGATAGACAGACTATCATGATTCGCGGCATAGCAGTGCGGGAATGTTTTTTAAGGTTTGTGTACTATCGTTTCTGCCTCGCCAGTGGAGGGAGGGGTGGGGGTGGGCAAACACGGGGGATTAGACCGTCTTAAGAGGCGGTAGTTAGACATTAAACAATAGACTGTCCGATATATTGGCTGTACAGGAAAACTCAACTCACGACCCACAGGAATTGGACAAAAATGTAATTCCGTAAGGCGGCACTGAAGTAGGTGGTCGAGGTTTCAATGTGTACACCCCCCGGCTAAAAATTTCAATGGTTGAATTTACATTTAATGAACATAGGCCATTAGGCTGCATATGTTCAATAAATGTAAATCTAATAATTGTTTACATTGTTAATGTGAAATTTACAAACTGTCATTTTGCAAGTTTGCATTTACGAATATGTTAGTCGTATGAAGTGTAGTGAAACGGGCCTCTGGTATATAATGACAGCTTGTATATTAGAATATTTAAATACATATATACTGGGCCAATGTTCTTACTATACAGCCTAAACAGACGAGGGCTTAAAATGTATAAAATGTCTATATCTCCAGAACAGGACGACAATTAAAGTTGATTTTTTTAACACGTTCTGTGTATCGTTTTCCGCAAATATTTAAAAAAAAAATAGAGATAGTGCTTCAATTCAATTTTCTGGTGAAAAAATATGATTTTGAAAATCACAGTTTTGGGGATTGTTTTTCAACGAAAAGGTTCACTTTTGTCATACGAATAAGATCTTAATTATGGTAACATGTTCCAGCAATGTTCTACAGTTCTTAACTTTGGGGTATTCTGAGATTTTTGAACACACACATTTTGGTAACGGTAATCAGTAAAAAATCAAATTTTATTTATTTTAAATTGTTCATGGGTTTATTACAACGTTATGAAAATATTTCACATTCTTACATGGGGATTCTTCTGAAATCTGTGTTATAAAGTAACTTATTTTGGCCTAACATTAAAAATAATAGTAGAACTACATACATCATTAGAACATGTAAACATAACGAAGAACATATTTATACGGCAAACTTCCATATTTTCGTTGCAAAATAACATATAAACAAGATTTTCAAAATCATACTTTTTCCCATAAAAATTAACCTCTGCAATTTATACAATATTCGTGTATTTTCTTCTGGAAATATATTCATGATATGGCTATCAGTGTGTATGCAAAACAAATACATAAAATATGCTCTAGTTGTTGAGAAAGTTGAATTTAAAGCTGAAGTCAATTTAGCCTGTCCTGTCAGAACATTGGAATAGTATATTTTACCCATACACGATGTAGTTTATGCCGTTGATAATTATAAAACGAGAGAAAAGTCGATAGCGTGCCATCACACTATACCCACTTTTCCAAACTTCAAAGTCGGAAACGGGGAGACAATCCATGACATGGGAAACAAATCAAAAATTGAAATTCACTTTGCGCATCTACACACCACAAGGAAGCCACATACTGAATATGACGTATATGATGAGGAGAGAATCCATGGCCCAGGGGTCAAATAAAAAAATCGAAAATCACTTTGCGCATCTGCACATCATAAGGAAGCCACATACCAACTATCAAGTGCACAGTTATAATGTTTAATTTAAGAGTTTTTGACTTCTAACAATAGAAATTCTAATTCCAAAAAGGGGAGATAATCCATGGCCTGGAGACAAACACAAACATCTAAATTGACTTCGCGCATCTGCACAGGATAAAGAAACGACATACCTAATAGGAAGTGTCCAGTTACTACTGTTTAAACAGTTTACTTCTTACATGGCAACATTGCGAAATTCTAAGTCCATACGGGGCGGGAGCGGGACATTAATCCATGACCTAGGGTAAAATCAAAAAGTGAAAAATTCACTTTGCTCATATACACAGCATAAGGAAGCTACATTCCAAATATCAAGTCACCAGCTAAGCTACTAGTATTAAGGTTTCAAAAGTTACTTCTTACAAGAAACGTGACGGGTCGACACCCGTGGCGAAAACGATATACACTCTTTTTTTAAAAAGGGGGTATAATTATTCGATTGCTTAAAAATATATCGTCCATATATCAAACAAGAATGGCGACCCATTTCAACGCATATTTTCACCGTCAAAGACGAGTTGTAACTTATTTAAGCGCACATTTGTACTTAATCACATATACATAAGTGTTGTCTTTGATAATTACACAGCATTCGAGTGTTTTTAAAACACAGTATAGAATATATACAAGATATACTCAATAATTCAAACATAAATAACACATATTTATTTGGCTTGATTGAACGTAGGTCCTCACCACGCCAGTCGCTTAAGCCCACTCCCTAAAATAATATGACAAGTACTAATCTTACTACTTGTATATTGGGTATTAGCGGATTCAACTCTCAAGTAACAAGAAAGCCAAACATAAAATGTATATGACTGCCAAATCAGGGATATTAGGATTCCAGTAAGGTTGAAGCCCATCTTCACTTGTTCCCAACCAACCACCCACAACATCAATCAAATAATGTTATCATTAGAAATTGACGCTTATCCACAAGCGCATGTTTATCCCCCTCAATACCTACACGCTGTCTGTAAAACTAGTAAGGGAGATAACTACATGTAATATGTTAGTAAGGTGAGAGTTGTTGTTCTTGAATGAGACACACCTTTGGGTCATGGCTTAGGTTAGACACCACCAAATAGTTTTACTATATAATTTAACCGAATGCCATCCAATAAGGCCAGTCTCTCCTACTTTCACTATTCGTATGGATACTGTGGGTCTCACTTATACATGACCTGCAGCCAGTCTGTACTGGTTCTGCATGAACTAAAAAATAGGTTCACTTACTCCTAGGAAAGAAAAATTAAACCTTGTCATATCTTCCAATATTGTGTACATTTTTTTGGCCACGGAAACTCCGTTTAAATCAGTGTTTTCTTTTAAATGCTACAAATATGCTGAAAACTGGTGTTAAAGGCACCCCAAAATGTTCCTCAAGTGAAACTGGGTAGTAATGGATCAAGATTTGCAAGCAAACGGTGTCTGTGACCTCAAAACACAAGCACTATTTTTTTATACCGGACTACTTTTACACCCTGGGCGATTTCGCACACCCTGGGCGATTTCGCACCATTTGGTGTCTTCTAACCTTTATGCCAGTGTGAAATACCATGAACACAGGGATATAACTAAAACATTAGTTATGCTCCGGAAACGAAATCGGTGCACGAAAAAATATAGGGGGATAACTCTAAAATTAGTGATAAAAGAGTTGTCATTCTTACGTACAACACACCATTGTGTCATGGTTTATGAATATGTGACGTTTCATCAAAATATACCAAATGGTTGTCCTCCGGAGTCGATGCACAAAAGAGAAAGGGAGATTAGTTGACAATTATCAAGGCAAGAGGGTGTCCTACTTACGCGCGACAACCTTCTGGTCATGGTCAATGTATGTGTGAAGTTTCGTGAAAGCATGCCAAGGAGTATACGAGTTATGACCCGGACACGAAAGTGTCTGCGGCGGACGTGTCCAATACATAGCATCCCCTGACGTTCGTCCATGTATCCCCGACTTTCGTCCATGGCATACACAGTCTTTCGTCCAGCGATACAATTATCAAAGACATAACACTGATGAACATTTGATAAACTAAAAATGTGCGTTTAAATGAGATGCCATTCATGCTTGATTTACTGACCGTACATTTTTAAGCAATCGAATAATTGTATAATTATCAAAGTCATAGCATATCTTGACTAGTGTGTATAGTCAATATAAACGTGTTTACATTATCGAATATATAAGCTATCATTATAGACCAGCGGTATTTACGTTCGATATGTTTGTCTACATTTACAAACTATTTTAATACTTATTTAATAATTGAATGCAACTATGCGATATTCAAATGGAAACATGGTGTTTGACATAGACACAAATCCACTGCCATAATGAAGTACAGTATAATACAATGTTAATACACGTTCATACATACATCCGGGAATATCTAGAACAAAAGCATATACATATATGGCTGTGGCTGGAAAAATGGGGCTTATGGGTTTTGTGACCAGTGTAGATCCAGATCAGCTTGACCATCCGCAAAGTCTGATGTGCATCCGCACAGTCTGATCAGGATCTACACTATTTTCTATTCCAGAAATGAAACACCCGCTATGCTTCTAACAATTAATATAGATTGATGTCGGGCTACATGTGTGTGCCGTTTGATCAGGAGCTACACTGAACAAAATCCATAAGCCCCGTTTCTCCAGTCACAGCCACATATATGTATACTAAGCCACGTGTCCACAGTCACAGCCACATATATGTATACTAAGCCACGTGTCCACAGTCACAGCCACATATATGTATACTAAGCCACGTGTCCACAGTCACAGCCACATATATGTATACTAAGCCACGTGTCCACAGTCACAGCCACATATATGTATACTAAGGTGCAGCCCTGTGGAATACAATTACACTATAATATAAAAATACCAACACCTGACAAAGCAGTTAGCTGGACTTAATGCATTATCGGTAATTGTGTTACATCCACTTATTGAGAAACCGTGTAGACCCCGTTGTGACCGCACGGATGTACAGTTTGATAAGTGTATAGACTGGGCGTCAAGTCAACAAACCCGGCTTTGTCAGCTGTTTTTCCAATTAAAGCACACATATATAAAGTAAAATAGTTACATATGTTAAATATCAAGTCACTAGTTTGCATTTAGTCGGCTATAATCATGCATATGTTAAATATAAAGTCCCCTGTAAACACGTCCATTCACTTGTTTCCATTTATTCCGCTATAACCATGCTTATGTTTAATGTCAATAAAACACTTGGTGTTGTACTTTATTATATATACTGAATATACTGAGTAATTTAAGTGGTCGTATATATTTGATGCACATATAGTTTGTAATATTGACAGGTAAGGTGATAGACTGGTCATAAATGGTCCTAAATGTAATAAGCCCCATTTATCCAGTCATATTGACATGTAAGGTGCCGGACTGGTCCTAAATGTCATAAGTCCCGTTTATCCAGTCATATTGACATGTAAGGTGCCGGACTGGTCCTAAATGTCATAAGTTCCGTTTATCCCGTTTATCATATTGACAAAAAAGACGCTGGACTGGTCACAAATAAGTAAGCGTAAGTTCTCCAGTCACAAATACTAACCGACCAATTAAACCCCAACAACGTTTTTAACGCGGCCAAGTATATGTACATACACAGATGAAAGACGCGATGTTAGAATACATAACATGATATAATTGTATAGACATTTCGACACGTGTACATACAAATATGTGACCGCCTGGATTATATATGTATTTGTATATTTGTGTTTAACGGCCTGTCAACAGCTAAGGTCATGTTAGACCGGGTTAACGGGATCGAATCCCATATTTCACCTGTTGTGATGGGTGGACAATCCAAAAGTCAGAACTGAATATTTACAAAAGAAAATAAATATTCAGTCCTTAAATTAGAATAACCTGACATGGTGCCAGGTCCTCACGACACCAGAGCCAATTAGCCTCACTCCTAAAAGTAATATGATTAGTTCTAAGTGACCGCTTGGATAAAAATGGCTCGAGTTGTCGACAGTGTAGCCCCAGATCAGACCGCGCATCCGCAAAGCCTGATCTGGTTCTGCACGGTTCGTTTGTAACACTGCTAACCCGCAGTAAAATAAAAACATGCAATTAATCAATAAATAAATTGTCGTATGAGTGTGATACATCGAGCTGGTCAAGAGCTACATGTACACTGGTCAAACAAATAATAAGCCCCTTTTTGTCGTGAAGGGCAACAAGATTATAAAATAAAACATTGTAAATGACAATTCCTGATTTTCTTTCAGAATTTTCGGACAACGTCGACGTTTTGGAGAAAAATATCAGAAAGCTAGCAGAACTACTGAAGTGCAATACAACTCACAGGGATTATGTACCCTAGCCGGGTACCAAACTGAACATGACTAACCCTTGTCTCAACCATCCAGCACCCAATCCCGTCGGCGGAATCGAAAGGATGTTTGGGACTGAGGTACTATAGACAGACACTGATAGCCTTCTGAAGTCGTTAAAGGCACTGGGCCTCAGACATGCGCGGAATGTGATGGAACTGAATAATAAAACTTTAATTGTAGATGTGTACAATATTTCTGAACCCCGTTGTATCTATGATTGAGTCACGTGAAAACAAGGGTTGGCTAATATATGTTTATAACACCTGAACAAATAAATATTGCTGCAAACATGTTTCGTTTTTGCAATCCAAGGTCACTAGTAGTTTTATTTTCTGAAATTCATTTATGTAGTGTCCCGTGTAGAAAATGCTAAACGTCTAGTTCATCACTCCATGACAAATGACGATTGTGGTTCACAAACGTGGATTATGTATTTAAGGAGATGTACCATTGTTCATGAAAACTATTTACAGAGACTGATATTTTCTGTAGATGACCAGGAAAGTTGACGAACTTACGTAGCAAATAGGATATGGTGGGCGTTTCACTTCGTACGACTAAAATATTCGTATGTGTACAATTATGATAGTCTGCAAATTTCACATTAACAGTGTTTTCTTGTAACAATTATTGGATTTTCATCTATTGAGTATAGGCTCAATAAATGTAAATCCATGAATTGAAATTATGGTCGCATAAGGTACATTATCTCAGCCGGGGAGCAAATGACATAACATAGCGTGTTGCACATGATAACATACCGAGCATACACACACAAATATTAATTCTGAATTAAATGTTGTCGTCTGCTGTTTAGTTTTTAATTTCCATTTCACTTAACTACAACAATTATTTGCAACACCGTATAATACCACTACACCAAGGAGGATAACAACGGTTATCGCTATTACATAAAGCCAATCGCAGTTGTCTCCCTTAGACTATTAAATTTACTGTGGCATAATCCACTCAAGGAATACATATTCAAATAAGTCCGCTACAACTTCAATATATGATGATGTGCGTGTGCACTGAATATAATATAACAATTAAGTGAAATAAAATACGATACGATACTTATTAAATAGTTACCGACTTCATAAGAAACGGCCCAATGTATTTTCCATAGCGGTCTCGTTTACATGTTTATTACACTAGTGTATTATGGTTTTAATACACCGTGTTATTACACTGCGAAAGCCCGTTCTATACAACAAATGTGCCTTATTTGAGTTTGTATGCGATACAACAGGTTGTGTTATTCTGCATTGTGACGATAAGCGTGTTGTCACTACGTCTCACGCCGTCAGCATACGACAGGAATGTCTTGCTGCGGCGGCCGTCCTTCCCCAGCACGACAATCTCGTGAGACGTCTGACTGCAGACAATCAGGTTTCCACTGTCGTCTGCTAACATTCCGTATGGATCACGTATGTCCCCGGGTTTAGTGACGTACACGACGTCTCCAGCTGAGGTGAAGCAAGTGACGATATGTTGATTACAGTCGGATATGAAAACCAAACCTCGCGGGCTCACGGTCACATTGGATGGACCTGCTACACACTTGAGGCTACCAATGGCGTACAGCCCAATCCGCCGTATCTCCTCCCCGCGCTTATTCAGCACCAGGACGTACCAGTCCTCCACGGTGGTGTACACCTCCCCGGCGTGGACAGCCACACCGTAACACTTCATACTGGTGGTGACGGTGCGGCACACCCGGAATCCGTGGTCCACGTTGAACCACTGCAGCTTATAAATCGCCGGCAACGTGACGATGACGTCACCGGATACCGATGCGTCCGCGGCCACGTCCCAGGCCACGCCATATTCTCTTATCTCCAATGTTGATTTGATAGATAATATTTTATCCAGCAGAATAAGTTGATTAGAATAGTGGGTATCTCTTGGGTCGCCAAGTAATACCACCTGTCCATCCGCCAATATTGCTGAACCGGTTATGTCGGTATTCTTTGCTGACCTTTGTACAACTTTCGTATCGGTACATGTAACAGGCTTTAATACATGTAGACTGTCGGACGAGACAACTTGCATAGCGATAAGACGCTTTGATACATGTAGATTGTCGAACGAGACAGCTTGCATATCGGTAGGCTTTGGTACATGTAAACTGTCGGACGTGACAGATAGCGATGTCGTCAGTCCGGGAGTAACCTGTAGTGTGCCAAACCGATCAACGCTTGTCAAGCAATCGGATAGGGTGGGTGCCGGTACAAATGTCAAGTGAACTCGATCTACCTTCGGTTCTATCTCGACTAGTGCTGTTTCCGCCGTACGTCGAGTCTTACGCAGTCTGTGAGCGACCAGCGCACTCGTCATGTGATCCTCGACTGATGTCGCGTCATCGGCGTCCTTCATGTCAGCAGACACCTGTGGCAATAGGACATCACACGTATTAACATGCTCACGCAGAACGGCCATCTTTGGTTCAACGACCTTCTTCATAGCTTCAAGCATTTCCCTTTCAAGCCGCTCTATCAATTCTATCAATTTAGTCTTGAACGCTTGGATATCTGCGATACACGACTTTTCCAGGTTTGTTAAAGCTTCAATAGCTTTCTCCCTGTCACATTTGAGAGTTTCAATCCTGCTTTTCATAGCGGACATCGACTCGAGAGCAGCGGACAGTTGTTGGCCGGATGTAGCCGCCTTTGTCATGTCACGTACGGACACCACCTTGCATTTTCTGTGCTTCGTCAACCTGCAGGAACTACAGAAGATGTCGTCGTGTATCTCACAATATAAATCCGCCAATTTACCTTCGTGGTCGGCACAGTGTGGTGGGGAGAGCTTACGTGCCCAGGCTCGTCCTTCAGTTCCAATGTCACTTACTAAATCCAGTACATGATCTCGCGACAGTTTGAACACCTTGTGAATTGATGCGCAAGACTCGCACATAAATTCGTCACAGTTCCGGCAATACACGATGGCGTCTTTCGTAGACCCGGATTCTTTACACGGATTACATGTGTATTTCGCGTCAACTTTCGCCGTATTTCCAGCAGATTTCGAGCCATGGACAAAGGCCATTTTGAAATGTATATCAAGGAATTTAAGTATGTCTATGTCTCTGGTTATATCCAACCGTGTACTCCGTAATATGCGTGTTTATTTTCCGTCGTTTTAAAATCAATTGAAATGTTTACCCCACCGACATGCCGTATCTACAACACACGAGTGACGTATCACAAGTATAGTGAGAGAAAAACTTCCCTACTCTCGTGTGCAACCAGTTTAGCCTCAGATCAGCCTGCGCATGTGCGAAGTCTGATCTGAGGCTACACTGTTTGCTATATAGTTGGTGACAGAGTCACACTACCATAGAACTGTATCGCGCTGTATGACGTTCCCAACTCACATGTTAACCGTTTTAATTCTGAATTAAATCTTGTCGTCTGCTGTATAGTTTTTAATTTCCATTTCACTTAACTACAACAATTATTTGCAACACAGTAGGATCATTCCCAAAGGACCCGATCCTCATGTGCTGCCATACCATTGAGAAACATGCCAAAATAACAAACAACAGCAGACGACATTTTTCGTTTCCCGCGTTCCAAGTGTTAAGTGCTGTTTCACCATAGCTGTAGACAATGCTCATTTCGGGACCAAGCCAACACATACGTAATGTGTCTCATGACGTTACTTGAATGCACCATTATGTCACCAGACCGGTTCACAACGGTCACAATGCTATTTTGAAATGCGGCTGCATCACGCGACGTGTACTGCCGCCCCGGAATATGTACATGTAAATGAGCTGTTTGAATGGAACGTAAGAAAGAACTGCACATGCTCAAATTGTATGATGTTTCCCACAGAAATTTAACAATATCGACCATGTTCCTCGGGAATCTCTCGGCCTTTGGGTTCAAACAATTCCCTCGTGCCACGGCAAAGGTTTAAACGTTTACCCACAGCTGAACATCGTCGAACCTTATATTGGTTAATACATTCCCGAGGAAAATAAGCTTAGAGTTACGTACACGTATTTTCCAATGATTCCCAAATGCATATGTTTCTTGGAACGAAATAAATCGGCTCTGTCTTCTCCCGTCTTCATAATTACCTTATTTGTGGTCGTGACTGGAGAAATGGGGCTTATGGGATTTGTGACCAATGTAGCCCCCAATCAAATAGCACACTCATCTAGCGTGATATGACGATATACAGTGCAACCTCTCTACAACAGCCACCCATGGGAAGACGCAAAACTGGCTGTTGTAGAGAGGTGGCTGTTGTAGTCAGGTTAATGCTGAATTAAATTTTAGCGTTTGCTGTTTATATATTTTATTCGATAATTCTCTTTAGAAAAATGCTTTGACAACATTTTAGAATCATTTCCAATGGAAATGATTCTAAAATGCTATCAAAACATGTTTTTATTGAGAAAAAATGCAAAAGCAACAGCAGACGACAATTTTCGTGCGCAGCAGTCTAAGGGTTAGATACGGAGGAAATCATCCATTTGGGATATAAAATAGCGGCTGTTATAGAGAGGGTGTTTTGTAGAGAGGTGGCCGTTCGGGGAGGTTCGGCTGTACTACTACTACGTGTATATTGTTTGTTAGAAACACGACAGGTGTTCATTGATGGAATGGCGAACGGTGCAGGTCCTGATCAGTCTGTGCTGATGCAAAGGCTGATCTGGGTCTACACCGGTCGCAAAACCCACACGCCACTTTTCTCCAGTCACAGTCACATGTAATTAACCCACGCAGGGACAAACACGGCAGAAACATTGAGTTTCGATATTGAAGTAACCAAGTATAAAAATACTTCAACCTAACCGCAAATTATGTGTACTAGTGCAGAGCCTGTCATAAAGACCCGTATACATTTTCTAGTTGAGAGAAATAGAATGCTGATTTCAGTAATATAGATATGTATGTACTAACATTTCTACTAGGTGGCCATTTTTAAAAATGGCCGCCAAATGTTAATCAGCTAGCAAGAAATGTCTATATGCTTTCAATATAGCAAGGTAAAATAATGATTTTAATGTTTTGGTGTATGTATTATGTACTTCCACTATGCAAACTAACTTTCATATTGCAAGTTACTGAAATTCAAGATGGCCGCCATACGCCGCAATGTGAAATGTTCTCATGGTCATACCGCGAAATCAAATTTTATTAGAAGGTTGATTGAGGTGTGATTTTTCACTAATTCACGTATTCCCAATTGATTGGAGGATATTTCAGCGGCGTTGTTTGAGGTGCAGGTCATCAGAAATCCAAGATTGTATTATCGCGCCAATTGTATTTATCAAATTAAATAATAATAATATAGTATATATAGCTGCTTAATTCACAATATAATACCCGGTAATGAAGGTGTTCGAGCCATTTTCCACCGTTAAATATAAGCCGAACGAACCAACAATGTAACTGCTGTTTATTTAATTGATTGCTATTTTGGCTCTCTATGAATTATTATCACTAGAAGCCCAATGAATTAGTTGTCTATAATAAGAAAGTTTTATTCGCTATTGACTGTAACTGAAATACATTAGTGACTTGATAATAATTTTCTTCGCAAAAACGACAGACGTTTGGGCCAAAGTACCGAGACCACCAAAATGCAGCTTAACAAGACTCGTTTGATGAGCCATGTTATCAAAATCCGTTACATAATAATGACACAATACAAGAATACGTAATTTGAACCGGAAGGCTTCTTGAAGTTTCAGTATGTGTTGTTATTGTAATCACGTGATCATACACCTTGCATTTGATGGATATATGACTTTTTTATTCTTACATTTGATGGATATATGACTTTTTCATTCTTACTTTTGATGAATATAGGACTTTTTTATTCTTACATTTGATGGATAGTGACTTTTTTATTCTTACATTTGATGGATATATAACTTTTTTATTCTTAAATTTGATGGATATATGACTTTTTTATTCTTACATTTGATGGTCTGTGTCATTTGCACGCAATTTATATGGAGCTGAGATAAATATGAAACAACTAGCATGCTTAAAAGCAAATTACATTCCAAACATACTAGCCTATGTCACAAACATTGCAAAGTGTACTTAAATATCTTGCTAAGTACACTTTGAGGGAGAAATCTTCAATTTAAGCATACATTTATTAATTTTTATTATACTTAATTTCTTACATTATCACAGCCATTTTGGCTGTGATAATGTAAGAAATTCAGTATAATAATTTTACATACATTTAATGATCAAATATATGCAGATGCTAGTTGTATATTAAATAATGCATTTCGAGAAACATAAATGATTACTCCCTCAAGGTACTTAGCAACATAAGTATGCTTAGCAATTTTGATGAAATCGGCTACAGCTCTTAACTTACTATTCTATTTATCCCGTCAACACTACAAATAGCTTTTAAATGCAAAAAAGTAACCCTTAAAGCCGCATCCTCAAAATCTGAGAATCGACTAGTATAGTATGACAACCGCACATAATTACACGCAGTGATTAGGTCGTATTGACAGGATATCAAAACTGTTTCACGGCACCGTGTTTCACGGCACATACGCACTGTGTTGACGGGATAATAACTGTTTTATTACTCAACCTGTAACAGTGTAAACTATGTGACACAATGAACGTAAATTTGGCGGGGCTCGTCGACAGACCAATCCAAATTACGTTCAATTTTATGACGTAATCTTCGACAAAAATCATGACGTCATGAGTTTCGGGGGGTGGGGGTGAAACTAGTTTTGACCCGCCACGCGGAACTATTGCCCAGGCACGTCAAAACCCAGGGAATTAGTCAAAATAATATCTAACATAGTAGTAGTAGTCATTAATCAACTTATTATAGGGAGTTGAGTAATAATACAATGTGTCATCAGTCACAACGTATTAGACCAATGCGCGGGAAGGTATCGGCTGATAAAGACGCGACACTATGTTGTTGCTTGTGGTTTATAGTGTTCAGGCCCGTACGCAGTGGGGGGGGGGGGGGGGATGGCGACGGGTGCGTACGCACCCCCTAAATTCGCCGAGGTCCGCTATTTTTCAAACAGATTTCAGGCCATCTAGGTTTAACAATTTTTAGGGGGAGCATGCCCCGGACCCCCTTGGCGTACTCGCTCCACTACGTGGGGTTCGTCCCTGACGCACCCCCAATAGAAAATCCTGCGTACGGGCTTGGTGTTTCTGTTGTTGATGATGATTGTGTTGTTGTTGTTGTTGTTGTTGTTTTATAGTATTCGGCCAATGCGCATCAAGGTAACAGCTGATAAAGACATGGCACTATGTTGTTGCTGTTGTTTTTGCTGTTGGTTTATATTGTTTCTGTTGTTGTTGATGATGACTGTGTTGTTGTTGTTATTTTATAGTATTCGACCAATGCACAGCAATGTACCAGCTGATAAAGACACGACACTATGTTGTTGTTGTTGTTGTTGCTCGTGGTTTATAGTGTTGTTGTTGTTGTTGTTGTTGATCATGATGATTGTGTTGTTGTTGTTGTTGTTGTTGTTGTTGTTGTTGTTGTTGTTGTTGTTTTATAGTATTCGGCTAATGCGCAGAAGGTACCAGCTGATAAAGACACGGAACTATGCTGTTGTTGCTGTTGTTGTTGTTTTATAGTACAGTCGAACCTCCCCGAACGGCCACCTCTCTACAACAGCCACCTCTCTGTAACAGCCGCTATTTTATATCCCAAATGGATGAGTTCATCTATATCTAACCCTTACACTGCTGAGCATGAACATTGTCGTTTGATGTTGATTTTGCATTCTTTCTCAATAAAAACATGTTTTGACAGCATTTTAGAATCATTTCCATTGGAAATGATTCTAAAATGCTGTCAAAGCATGTTTTTATTGAGAATTATTGAAAAAAATAAATAAACATCAGACGATAAAATTGTATTCAGCATTAACCTCCCTACAACAGCCACCTCTCTATAACAGCCAATTTTGCCTCTTCCCATGGGTGGCTGTTGTAGAGAGGTTGCACTGTACCATGAACTTTGCACAGTGTATGCGTACTACGGAGCCCTGCAGAGGACGTACAGTCCCTTAATTTAACAATTCGTTCCCACGAAATAACAATTCGTTCCCATGTTAATTCGTGTGAACGAATTGTTAAATTGTGGGAACGAATTGTCATTTCGTGGAATTGTTAATTAGAGTATTGTTATATCGTGGGAACCAATTGTTAATTCGAGGGAACTAACTGTTAAACTGAGGGAACGAATTGTTATTTCGTGGGAACGAATTAACAACACAAAAATCCATGTCCCCTGCGGGGCTCCTTAATATACAGAAGATACGCCGTATTTGTTTACCCACAACTCGGACGCTTTATCTCCGTGTCATTTTATGTAACGATCCCCGAGTTTCTACCCAATATGGCGACGGTAACATTTTACTACGACCTCAAGTCACAGCCTTGTCGGGCCGTGTATTTGTTCCTGAAAGCCAACGACATTCCGTTCAAGTCGGTGCTCGTAGACTTGATGTCAGGTATGTAGGGAGTTTTCTATAGCGCCCGCTTATACTATTTTATCCCACACAACCTTGAGTTTTCACCCCGTGTTATCACGAAAACTGGTCAATGTACGGGTATGTGGGATTATTGGAAGTGTCGTTTGTCTGTTTATCATATTTAATGTCATTACATAGTCGACATACGGGGTCTACATAACTAAGGAAATATATATCGGTGTCAATGGAAATAAAATGTAATCGTTCACGTTGTAAAATAATTCCAATCATGACCGATATTGATACGTGTATCCTTATGACCGATATCGATACGTGTATCCTTGTGACCGATATCGATACGTGTATCCTAGTGACATATATCGATACGTGTATCCTAGTGACCGATATCGATACGTGTATCCTAGTGACATATATCGATACGTGTATCCTAGTGACCGATATCGATACGTGTATCCTAGTGACCGATATCGATACGTGTATCCTAGTGACATATATCGATACGTGTATCCTAGTGAAAACAAGATACGACCATTGTCATCAGTCGCCTTGTATTCCGGCAATGCACAGTAAGCTGCTTATTACACTCGTGCTGCTCTCCACGCCAGCGTAAACATGTTTCACGTCGAAACAGGCGCCGGATTCCTGGCGAATTCCTATGCAGCTACCTACAAAAGGTATTGCATAAACAAAATTTGATGCGTTTATGCGATAGGTCTACTGTCTGTTCCACGTTTTGCTGCCGACGAACTTTTAGCTATTAAACACATTCAATTTAAAAAATATTTAAAAGTAAGTACTTTTTTATCAATAACAAAAAAGTTACCCTCCCAAAAAATCGTTTTTTCGCAATAAAATCAATATTTGATGGAATTTCATCAAATAATTTTTTTGCCACAATACTATAAAAAAAAACGTGTTTTAATCATGATCGACCTGTGTAAAGTGGTTTAATTGAAGATATTTGATGATACTAGGCCCTCTGAACTTTTTTTTCAAAATCTTTGAAAAAAAAGTATTTAAATATTTTTTTTACAATGTTTTCATCATGGCCATGTGTAATGTAGGACGGCTGGGTTGATTCAATTTTCACCGATATCGGTAAACACGTATCAGAGTTGCTATCCAACAAGATGGGAAATCCGATATTTATGTACCTATATGGGTGAAAATAGAAACAACCCAGCGGTCCTAGTATCGTCATATATATTCAATTAAACCACTTTACACAGGGCCATGATGAAAACACGTTTTTATTTTTTATAGTATTATTTTAAAAACATCCAGATATGCCCCTTTAAAATGACTGTGTGTCAGATGGCTCATGATGAAGTATCACACTGCTTTAGTAGAATGATATCGATCTATGTTGCTGGACAGAAGCATGACATGTGTTTCATTTATGGAATAGCGAACAGTGCAGATCGTGATTAGACTGTGATCTGGGTCTACACTGGAGGCGAACCCTATAAGCCGCATTTCTCCAGCCACTGCCACCTTTGTAGGCGAGCATTTACAAGACGAGTTTAAGGCTGTGAGCTCGATACAGAAGGTTCCTGTGATAGATGACGGCGGATTTATACTCACGGAGAGGTGAGCATACAACCAAGTAAGAAATAAAACCAAGGGCTGTTGTGTGTAAAATAATTGATCTGTTTCCCGTGCGTGGAGATCGAATGACGCCTCTCGGACTATTTAAGCAGACAAAATGCGGACGATGTGTTTGAAAATCACCGACAATAATGTAACACAGTTGCCCTTCTCTTCCAACAATTCTCCACTTCTCATATAAAGACAGAATATTACACGTAATTATGTCGTTTGTCTGTTTCACGCCCAAATTTTACGGCCATATAAACAATTAAAAAACAATATTTTTTTCGATAATATTAAATTGAAGGAACAATTAAGAATGAGCCTTCTTTTTATTTCGTGAAATTTGGTCAAATATTGATTTTATTGCGAAAAAAACAATTTCCCCGAGTTAAATCCACATAGACATCTTCACTGTTAGACATCTTCACAGAGGAGTGAAGATGTCTATGGGGATTTAACATGGGGACATTTTTTTGAATTTCAGAAATACTGGACCGATTTTCAAAATTTAACTTTTGTTTTCTTAGTTAGATCATTTCCAAGCTATCTAGTCAGGTTTTGGAGTCAATTTCCAATTATTGTTTTTCGGACTCCTCCCATAGTTTCTCTACCTTCTTTTCCCCCATGTTAAATTCCCACAGACAAATACATTTTTCGCAATAAAATCAATATTTGACCAATTTTTCACGAAAGAAAAGGAAGGCTCATTCTTAAATTTTCCTTTAATTTAATATTATCGAAAAAAATATTGTTTCTGAATTTTTTATATAGCCGTAATATTTGGGCAGCTTTCGTGAAACAGACAGTAGAAATATCCCCCCTTTTAGTTCAGTCTTGTTGGATGGACATTAATTCGTAAATGGATATGAATATGTGCACGCCCGTATTTGAATTAATGAGACTTTCTCCCGAATCCCGTTGTCATGGTAATGACAATATGTCCATATGACTATGACGTCTCCTATGGAACTGGATAATTAATCAGCCCGCCCGTTGTGAAGCCTGGTTGAACCAGTCGCGCCTTGAACATCGAGTCAAATATGGCCAGCACATTTCGACCAACGGTTTGGACATTTTCGGATAGTTTTAAGAATGCTAGTGCTGATAGCCCGCGCTCTAAGTTTATATAAGTTGTTAAATACTATACGATCATGGACTTATGTTTGAGAAGTGTTTTATTAATAAAATAGTGTTTAGTAAAGGTATTTGTGTTTAATTGTTTCCAAGGACAATATATAGAGGTTCGAACCCACCACCTATCGGGCCGGCTATGTCATAATAAACGGAACTTATACTTACAGTTGAATTATTGATAGTTTAAAAATAGTAAATAGCCAAATATGGCTTTAAAATGAAGAATCAAACTGTTTACGGCGTTTTGTCGCAATCCATGGAGCAGCGACGTTGCCGGGCAATAACCCGTTGTTTCAATAGAAATAGTTCAATGGGTATTCAAGGTCTGTTCCCGCCAGACGGCGGTGTTTGCGACAGCGGCGGCGGAGGCGGAGGCGGCGTTGACAGCGGCGACAGCGGTGACAGCGGCGACAGCGGCGACAGCGGCGACGTTGCGACGTCAAGTTCATATTTAGTATCTTTAGTCGACACATTCCGGTCCACATTGTGTACACGTCAGAAATGTGTGTTACTGCTGTATGGAACTTGAATACTCACATTTGTTGTCAAATTCCCCGCCATTTTCCCGGTCCACATTGTGTACACGTCACAAATGTGTGTGACTGCTGTAACTGACGGGAGGTACTTCCTAAATGTTTTGAACTTGAATACTCACATTTGTTTTCATATTCCCAGCCATTTTTCCGGTCCACACTGTGTACACGTCAGACATGAACATTGTTACTGCTGTAGCTGACGGGAAATACTTCCTAACCACTTAGCAATTAAATAATCCCAGTTTCCAAAGATTCGCTCCACATCTCTTGGGTTTCTTTCAGTGCGTCAATCATGCGTTACGTGGCCCGGAAGTACAACGTACCAGAACACTGGTTCCCGAGACTGGACCCACGGAAGGAATCGAGGGTGAACGAGTATTTGCACTGGCATCACGTGAATATCAGGCTGCCGAGCGTCATGGTTTTCAGACACCAGGTATGCTAACTAGAACATGATTTGTTATCAGGTAACGCGCTTTGCATTGACCGAATACGTGCCGACTGATAGCAAATTGCCGAATTCTGACTTGACTAGATACGGATATCCGGATTACGACGAATTGAGAACTGACGTTTTATTGGTTGTACGGCGTCACATGACGCTACCAAATGGCGTCAGTGTAATGACGTAACGTAAAACAAGACTGCGTTATTTTCTACGAACATGTGTTCATTATTTAGCCCCAAACGTTGCCTGATAAATAGAATTCCACGATAGGGCTGTTTGATATCAAGTTTGTCCGGGTCTGCTTGGGAACGGTAAGAATTCCAATGTTCAGCGTTGCCTGATAAACTCGACACTAACCTGGTAGTATATATGTCCATCAGACTCGGCTAGGAAACGGTAGGAATTCCTCGGTAAACCTCGGAATTCCTACGCGTTTCCTAGCCTTGCCTGATAAACTCGATATGAAAATAGCCAGCTGGTATTCTCTATACACGCAGTTAGGGCGGTAACCGTGGCTTCCATAGACCGCCATTGATCGGTGGATCAAGCCGAACCTCACCCAGCCCGACGGTAGCAGCATCCATCTAACATTTGTGTTATTAATAGAGCATATCACAGGAGTGATGATGTAATATGATATTTATTTACGGGTTTACTGATTTCTTAAGAAACGAGGCTATGCCGAGTTTCTTAAGAAACTAGTCAACGAGTTTAATAAATACCATATTAAGTCGTCACAAATGTTAGATTATACTTATTACATAAGCACATTATCATACATTGAACGTCTACTAGTTACCTGTTTTCTGTAACGGGCTAATTTGCCACTTTATTATATACCTACCCATGAAATACATAGTTATGCGATGTAAATAAAAGTCTTATGTTCTCATCTATGAAATAAACATCTTCCGGTGAAAATACGACTACTTCCGCTATCTATAATCATAACGCGCACCTGCAGTGCCGGACTGCAAATAGGCTGCAAATACACATTAATTACCGTATACAGTCGCAGTGTATTAACACTGTGTAATACAATAGTAATAGACTAGTGTAACACATAGAGGATATTCATATTTTTCGGACGAATATGACATATATGTTCATCTCGTGGTGTGAAATATCCATATTTCACGAGTGCCTAACGGCACTCGTGAAATATGGAACATTATGGATACGTTCGTCATATAACAGCTGGAAAGAATGACTGATTTAAGGCTATATGATAGCTTCATGGGTAAATATTTACGTGAATGTATATGAAACAGTATGCATGTACGTCATCTAACAATAGTTTGTATCGCATGCCATGTCCGTTTGCAGCAGGGCCAGTTGGCTCAATGCAATACACTTCTTCTTTTTCAAATGGAAAAAAAGTGAGCTTATTGCGATGGAACGCCATCGAATTCCCTTTAATGTTTATTTTTCGTTTCAGTTTATCAACACCGTTAGAGGACGGCCAGTGAAAACCGCCGAGCTTGAGCGATACAAAACAGAGCTTACGAAGTCCTTAACTCATCTGGATACGCACTTCCTGAGAAACACACCGTACTTGTATGGTAAGGATATAAGTGTTGCTGGCCTTCTATGCATCACAGAACTGTTTCAGTTGGTTGGAACGTGCGACGAAGGTTTTTTTTCCGCCAATTCCAAGGTCGAAGCTTGGGTTAAGAGAGTTAGAGACAGAATGAACCCGTTGTTTGATACGGTTAATGAAGATACGGTATACAAGATGAGAGAAGTCTATGAAAGAACCAAGTCTGCGAATGCCAGCTTGTGATAGACGATTACACGTTTACCAGTATTTACTGGTCACTTTACTTTGCTGGCTTTTACGCTGATAATAAAACTCATACTACACTTGTGAAATAAATATGCAAATGATCCCGCTAGAGAAAACATGTTAGATAATCAATACAGCTTAATATTATGATGATGTGCTTATACAATAAACATCATCTAACATTTGTGCTGATTTAGTATGATATTTATTAAACTGGTTGACTGATTTCAAAAGAAACTCGGCTTATTCTCGTGTCTTAGGAAATCAGTAAACTAATAAAAGTAAAAACATAATAAATATCATATTAAACCACCACTCATGTAAGATCCTCTATGTAGCTCGGCACAGCCTCGTTTCTGATGAAATCAATAAACTCATTTAATATATATTATATTAACACATCACTCATGTAATATCCTCTATACACTTAAATAATTACAGGTGCGCCCTTTTATTTTGTATTATTTTTGTAAATAATTAGATTTATTTATATCAATACATTTATTTTTATATTAATAAGGGATACATAATAGCAAAAGCGTGCCCCACAGCGCGGGTTTGCTGTTTGGTCAGTATGTACTGTGAAACCTCTCTAAAGCGGACACCCTGGGAGGTCCCCAGGGTGTCCGGCTTAGAGAGATTTCACTGTAAATCAGGCATTTCATCATGAATCATAGCTGTGTACTATGTGATCACGAACAGACATTATCACCTGAGATAAATGAACAGGAAACTCCTCAACAATAATATCACAGGTGTTTTGTTGGTTTCCGGTTTAGAGACGTTCCACTGTATTGATATAAAAATATCGAGTAAAAGTTATTGCCATAACAAATACTGAATAAAAAGTAAACACAATACAAGATCTAGTCAAGAGGGTAGGAGGAATTGGCTCAAATAATTGTTCATACCCGGGCATATGCGCAAAGAAAATTGTCAAGCCAATGGCCGTTGACCCGATTTATTTTCCGAATTCAGTATTAGTTGCAATGCAGTCGAAACGTGTGCCTTAAATTATGGAGGTTTGAGACCGTTACATTAACCTAGGTAGTTCATTCTCGTATCGCCGAAAAGTATACATTACACGTGCGGAATTTAATGAATTGTTCGTTAGCCTCACGATTGATAACTAAAACCATGTACAGCGCCCCCTATCACCGTACCTGTGGCACATACCGGCAGTCTAGTATTACAAGGCCACACCATAATACAAGGGACAACAGTGTAACTAAACCTGAAATACAAACGACCACATTTAGGCTGATAACTTCCTTATATCAGTGTATATACATACTTGGCACACGTGCAAATATGTTGCGGCCAAGTGTGCGGTGTACGGGGCGCCATGCAGACAGGTTAATTATGTGTACAAAACCAATTTTATCCAGACAAAATTGAGTTTTGTAACACTAAAAATCACAAAATCCAATTATGTAAAATTCTGATATACAAAATTCATTTTTGTTATAAAGGATTCAATTTTTTGTAAGACAGAAATTGAGTTTTGTGAACAAAATTCAGTTTAGAGGGACAGAATTCAGTTTTGTCCACAAAAGTCAGCTTTGTCCACAAAAATTAGTTTGCGTAACTGATAGTCTCTGTCATCTCTACGTTGATTGATTGAGATCGGTCTTAGTCCATTTTATTAGATGGTGGAGTACACTTGCAGGTTTAAATATTTCAATGCGAAAATATAACCCAATATATCAATATTATACTTCTTTATGGACAGTTATTTTGGTTATATTATGATTGCAAAATATACCTCTAGTTCTATCCAATAATCTTATTGTGACTAATCATGTATGCGGATGCCAGGGCGGCCAAATAACAACTAGTTTATATATAAACATTTTAACAATAACATCGTTTTATTTCAAGTAACCAACATTGGGATAGCGTTATTAAATGTATGTACATTGTCAATACATAATTACAATAAACGGTTGCCATGGCAACCAATTCACAAAATGTTATTTTCCATCCAAGTTCCATCATGTTTGTTGCTGATATATTTTTATACATACTATTCAGGCAACATTTTTGTCATACTGTATCTGACCAATGGTAGTCCTTCTTACATGCGTGTGCCATGTTTGGGCAACAGAATCGAAATGTATGCAAATACGTATACGAAACGTATGCAGAATTGAATTTTGTGACACAGAATTGAATTTTGTGGCACAAAAGTGAATTTTGTGACACAGAATTGAGTTTTGTGGCTCAAAAGTGAATGTTGTTGACAAAATCAGTATATATTTAATTTTGTTTTGTTTTTGTCAAGTTTATAGGTACACAAATGAATTTTGTTGACAAAATTGAGCCATGTCCCATTTGGCGCCCCGTAGCGGTTTGTCTTTGTTCGTTTGTTGGCCGTGTTGGCTAACTAATTCTCTCGGAGCTCGTCAAAGTAGCTAGCGTCAGCACAGTCGTATATTAACTTTAACGGCCCGTTATTTACCTGATAATCCTTTAATTCAAAGACAAGTGCTGGAAATGTAAATGTGATGGAATATATGTTTTACATCCAAGTGAACAGCCTCTCGTTTTGGAAATTGACTCCCCATGTCAAATTCCCACGATTTTCCTATGGGAATTTAAACATGGGTAAACATAGATTTTCTTTTAAATATTTTTTTTATTTGTGGACAGATTTTCAAAATGTAACTATTGTTTTCTTAGTTACCTCATTTTCAAGCTATCTCGCCAGGTTTCGGAGTCAATGTACATTTTTTTTCGTTTTTTGATCATTCAGGATAAAAAAACGAAAGGTTTTGGAAATTGACTCCCCATGTTAAATTCCCATAAAAAAATATTTTTTTGTTCGCAATAAAATCAATATTTGATGGAATTTCATCAAATACATTTAAATATCTTGTAGATTTAATGTGTTTAATGGCCAAAAGTTCGTGGAACATACAGTCTTTGTTCGATTGTGGGCCATGTGCCATGTTGGCTAACTAATTGCCTCGGAGCTCAAAGTATCAGCACAGTCGTATATTGTTTTAGATATATGTGAACACTACCGGGCGCCATGCAGGACAGGTTAATTATGTGTACAAAATTGAGTTTTGTAACACTAAAAATCACAAAATTCAATTCTGTGTCACAAAATTCAATTCTGTCAATTCTGTGTCACAAAATTCAATTTTGTAAGACAGAATTGAGTTTTGTGAAAAAAATTCAGTTTTGTGGGACAGAATTCATTTTTGTCCACAAAAATTAGTTTGCGTAGGATAGTCTATGTCATCTCTACGTTGATTGGTTGAGATCGGTCTTAGTCCATTTTACTAGATGGTGGAGTACACTTGCAGGTTTAAATATTTCAATGCGAAAATATAACCCAATATATCAATATTATACTTCTTTATGGACAGTTATTTTGGTTATATTATGATTACAAATGAGTGGTCACACCATATAATCATATATACTTTGAAGGAGAAATAAGAAAAATATTCAGAATTTTCCCTCAATTATGTAAACAGGGTCAAACATAAAGTAGCCGGGACATAGCTAGACCTGAGAGCATGCCCATATATAGAGAATACCAGGCTAGTGTATTTGGATATCAAGTTTATCAGGCAAGGCTATGAAACGCGTAGGAATTCCGAGGCTTGCCGAGGAATTCCTACCGTTTCCAAGCCGAGCCTGATAAACTTGATATTAAAATACACTAGCCTGGTATTCTATTTATCAGGTAACGTTTTATGCTCGAACATGACATTAGATGACGTCGTATTCTAACAGTAGATCTAACCTTGTGAAACAAATGGTATTGGATCTGTGTCTACTAGTTGCGAAGTTACGTGTTCGCAACTATGTGTCTACATGCATTATTTACAGTATACACCATCTTAGTATCCATGGTATCTACACAAATAATACAAATGGTTTCCTCAAATGGCCCAATACACACATTCTGTTTATAAACACAGACAGCAGTCAGAACACAGGCCACAGAGCGTGTATTATTGATTTAACTGGGGCAGATGTACCTTGCGATACACAATACATGACGTCAGTACTCGCGGGAGATCTACATGTACATGAATTATGTGTACAATTATAACGCAAATGAGTTTAAATACGAATGAGTTTGTCAAAGTTTGACTGTTTTGAGATAGTTGAAGCAAAATGGCAGAATGAGAAATGAATCATCGGCAGAATGAGAAATGAATCATCGACATTGAATGTGTAGATCAGCGACCGTGACCCATTTCTCCAGTGCAGTTTCTGACCAATGGTAGTCCTTCTTACATGCGTGTGCAGAATTGACAGAATTGAATTTTGTGACACAGAATTGAATTCTGTGGCACAGAATTGAAATTTGTGACACAGAATTGAATTTTGTGGCACAAAAGTGAATTTTGTGACACAGAATTGAATTTTGTGACACAGAATTGAATTCTGTGGCACAGAATTGAATTCTGTTAAACAAAAGTGAATTTTGTGACAGAGAATTGAATTTTGTGGCACAAAAATGAATTTTGTTGACAAAATTGTGCCATGTCCCACTTGGCGCCCCGTAAACACTGCCTCGGTACTGTACATGAAGTGATCAACTCGGCCACCGTAGTGTGCTCCGGCCATCAGTCAGTTTCACCTCTTCTGTTGTTTGACAAAGAACGACAGATGCATAGATCATTTTCAAGCTACCTAGCCAGGTTTTGGAGTCGATTTCCAATCATATTTTTTTTTCGGACTCCTCCCATAGCTTCTCTACCTCCTTTTCCCCCATGTTAAATTCCCATAGACAAGTACATTTTTCGTAATAAAATCAATATTTGGCCAATTTTCACGAAATAAAAAGAAGGCTCATTCTTAAATTTTCCTTTAATATTGTTTTTGAATTCTTTATATAGCCGTACAATTTAGGCAGCATTCGTGAAACAGACAGTAGAAATGTCGCCCCTTTTGTTCAGCAACATCAGTCCTGTTGGCTGGACATTAATTCATAAATGGATATGAATATGTATACGTCCGTACTTGAATTAATGAGACTTTCTCACGAATTCCGTTGCCATGGTAATGCTAATCTGCCCATATGACTATGACGTCTCCTATGGGACTGGATAATTAATCAGCCCGCCCGTTGTGAAGCCTGGTTGAACCAGTCGCGCCTTGAACATCGAGTCAAACATGGCCAGCACATTTCGGCCAACGCTTTGGACATTTTTTGATAGTTTTAAGAATTCTAGTGGTGATCGCGCGCGCTCTAAGTTTATATAAGTTGTTAAATACTATACGATCATGGACTTTCTTTGAGAAGTGTTTTATTAATAAAATAGTGTTTAGTAAAGGTATTTGTGTTTAATTGTTTCCAAGGACAATATCTAGGTTCGAACCTACCACCTATCGGCTATATCATAATAAACGCAACAGCCCACGGTATTGACTAATACTTACAATTGCATTTTTGATAGTTTTAAAATAGTAAATAGCCAAATATGGCTTTAAAATGAAGAATCAACCTGCTTATTGTGTGTCAGGTGGCTCATGATGAAGTATCACACTGCTTACCTGTTTACGGCGTTTTGTCACAATCCATGGATCAGCGACGTTGCCGGGCAATAGCCCGTTGTTTCAATAGAACTAGTTCAATGGGTAGCCAATGTCTGCTCTCGCCAGGCGGCGGTGGTTGCGACAGCGGCGGCGAAGGCGTGGGCAGGCGGAGGCGGCGGTGACAGCGGCGACGTTGCGACGTCAAGTCCATATTTAGTATCTTTAGTCGACACATTCCGGTCCACATTGTGTACACGTCACAAATGTGTGTTACTGCTGTAGATGATGGGAGATACTTCCTAAATGTTTGGAACTTGAATACTCACATTTGTTGTCAAATTCCCCGCCATTTTCCCGGTCCACATTGTGTACACGTCACAAATGTGTGTGACTGCTGTAGCTGACGGGAGGTACTTTCTAAATGTTGTGAACTTGAATACTCACATTTGTTTTCCCCGCCATTTTTTTCGGTCCATACTGTGTACACGTCAGACATGAACATTGTTACTGCTGTCGCTGACGGCAAATACTTCCTAACCACTTAGAAATGAAATAATCCAAGTTTCCAAAGATTCGCGCCACATCTCTTGGGTTTCTTTCAGTGCGTCAATCATGCGTTACGTGGCCCGGAAGTACAACGTACCAGAGCACTGGTTCCCGAGCCTGGACCCACGGAAGGAATCGAGGGTGAACGAGTATTTGTACTGGCATCACATGAATATCAGGCTTCCGATCGTCATGGTTTTCAGGCACCATGTATGCTAACTAGAACATGATGTATCAGGTAACGCGCTTTGCATTGACCGAATACGTCCCGACTGATAGCAAATTGTCGCATTCTGAATTGACTAGATACGAATATCCGTATTACGACGAATTGAGACGTTTTATTGCTTGTACGGCGTCACATGACGCTACCAAATGGCGTCAGTGTAATGACGTAACGTAAAACAAGACTGCGTTATTTTCTATGAACATGTATTCATTATGTAGCCCCAAACGTTGCCTGATAAATAGAAGACCTTGATAGGTCTGTTTGATATCAGGTTTGTCCGGGTCGGCCTGGAAACGGTAGGAAACGGTAGGAATTCCAAGGTTCAGCCTTGCCTGATAAACTCGATATAAAAATACACTAGCCTGGTAGTATATATGTCCATTAGGCTCGGCTAGGAAACGGTAGGAATTCCTCGGTAAACCTCGGAATTCCTACGCGTTTCATAGCATTACCTGATAAACTCGATATGAAAATACACGAGCCTAGTATTCTCTATACACGCAGTTAGGGCGGTAACCGTGGCTTCCATAGACCGCCATTGATCGGTGGATCTAGTCGAACCTCACTCAGGCCGACGGTAGCAGAATCCATCTAACATTTGTGTTATTTAATAGAGCATCTTATATGAGTGATGATGTAATATAATATTTAGTAAACGGGTTTATTGATTTCATAAGAAACGAGGCTATGCCGAATTTCTTAAGAAACTAGTCAACGAGTTTAATAAATACCATATTAAGTCGTCACAAATGTTAGATTTTACTTATTGCATAAGCACATCATCATACATTGAACATCTACTAGTCACCAAACCTGTTTTCTGTAACGGGCTAATTTGCACATTTATTACACTAGTCTATTATGATTTTATTACACAGTGTTAATACACTGCGATACTTTTATGGAAGAAATACATTTATTATACTCCTTGTCTGGTTTCATAAGAAACTCGGCCTAGCCTCGTTTATCATGAAGCCAGTAAATTGGTTTAATTACTATCATAGATATGTTCGCCATATAACAGCTGGAAAGAATGACTGACTTAAGGCTATATGATAGCTTCATGGGTTAATAATATGTACGTGAATGTATATGAAAACAGTATGAATGTACGCCATCTAACAATAGTTTGTATCGCATGCCATGTCCGTTTGCAGCGGGGCCAGTTGGCTCAATGACCAGTATTGACAAGATTAATGCAGCTGGATGTGCACTTGTTTAGAACCATTGCCAAGTATTGACCAGATTAACGCAGCTGGGTGTGTACGAATGATTGACGAGCATTGACAAGATTAACGCAGCTGGTTGTGTACGAATCATTGACCAATATTTACAAGCAGCTGGGTGTGTACATGTTCAGAATTATTGACCAATATTGACAAGATTAACGCAGCTGGGTGTGTACAATTTCAGCACCATTGACCAATTTTGATGAGATTACTGCAGCTGGGTGTGTACATGTTCAGAACCATTGAGGTGTGTAGTAGATTTCAGACGTGTCCATTACCTTCGTGTCCATATACGGCAACAGCTTGGTCGTTGTATTCGCACAGACACTGCGGAATACTTGTGGAAATTTAATGCACTCTCCATCGGCCATTAAGATATTCTCTCCCGATTCTGAATTTGGTACAAACATAGGACCGGATACGACTGATGATGTAACACGATGATTACACGAGTTTAGTGATTTCATAAGAAACGATGCTATGCTCGGCATAGCCTAGTTTCTTCTGAAATCGGTCAACACGTCAGTCAATAAGTTTAAGTATCCAATCATATTACTTTAACATAAATGTTAGTTTCTCTACTTGTCGACGCACCGTATTTTCTGTACTAGTCTCGTGTGTATGTGAATTTATTACTCTAGTGTATTAAGAGTTTATTACACTTGCGAGCTTTAATACACGGTGTTATTACACTGCAAGAGACGATTTTATGAAATAATCTGTAATTAGTGCAAGGTGAGAATACCTATAAAGGCTATCGTTAACTTTTATTTTACAAAGTCAGTTTAATATTTTAATAATTTTGCTCTGGATTCCGCGGACTATTTTTTCACATTCGTGTTGGACAACGAGATAGGGAAACTTTTATCAAATCGGGGATCATATCCTTTATCTGGGCTGTGCACACAGTCACGTGGTGGGTGAATAAGCATAAAATGTGGTCTGCCACGAGGTAATGGGACTAACTGTGTTTAGACCACTGCCAAGCAATATAGTCCAATCATATTGGAGTATTTCGTCCGTATATATCCCATATACAGACGAAATGATCCTATCTATTAAACGTGCAGGCACGTGAAGCACACCTCAAGCGACCGAACCCAATTTTGACGCTGAAATTTGAGAAAGTCATCTTTATCGCCATACGTAATGTGTGTAACATAATTTTTATTCATTTTCATAGTTAGAGTAAATGAGCTCGAAAGTCGTCCATTTTTTTAATTTTCATAACACCTGAGTACTCCATACGTCAGACTTCCCCGTGCAACTCAATGCTACATGTACATTGTACACTCTCCACAATCATTCATTACACATGTGCGCCACAGTTTACTGTGTACTTCTATATAGTGTGCTATGGATACGTTGGGCCAAATACGTTGATACAAATTGGAAGGTAAAAATTGAATTGGCGGCATGGAAGACATACTTCAATAAAACTGTTAATTGACTTATTTTTCTATTTTCATCTTATTCTGTCCCGCCCATTTTAACGTCGCAAAAGCGCGTCACTGACATAGTATGTGAAATGTCCACGAACAGTGTAGACCCTGATCAGACTATGCGTATGGTCGGGCTGATGGGGCTACACTGGTCGCATCTTATCTAGGCACATTTTGTCGTGACGCTTCACATATGTGGCGCGTCATGAGAACATGTGCGCAATTATTAAAAGCACTATGAATGTTCCTATGACGAACAGCGAACAGCGTAGACCATGATCAGACTGTGCTGATCGCAGCCCCAATTGGGCACGATTTGTCATGACGCGTCACATATATCGGTACGAGAGAACAGACGCCGACATTTGAGAAAACCATGTTTATCGCCATACGTTATTTGTGTAAAATAAATGTGATTCATTTTTATATTTGGAGTAAATGTGCTCGAAAGTTGGTGGTAATTTCACTGGAATGAAAATTAAAATAAAAAAATGGACGACTTTCGAGCTCATTTACTCTAATTATGAAAATGAATAAAAATTATGTTACACACATTACGTATGGCGATAAAGATGACTCTCAAATTTCAGCGTCAAAATTGGGTTCGGTCGCTTGAGGTGTGCTTCACGTGCCTGCACGTTTAATAGATAGGATCATTTCGTCTGTATATGGGATATATACGGACGAAATACTCCAATATGATTGGACTATATTGCTTGGCAGTGGTCTAAAGGCATGTAACAATACAAGACGGAAGAAACGACATGGTTTAACACTTACACTGCTGATTAAATATTCTCGTCTGCTGTATATTTTCTCTTTTCCAGTTTTCTCCTCAAAAACATGATATGACAACACTTCAGAATCATTTCCAATGGAAATGATTCTGAAGTGCTGTCAAACCATGTTTTTATTGAGAAAGAAGGCAAATTATAAAGCAACATCAGACGCCGATTTTCGTGCTCGGCATTCTAAAAGTTAACATTGTGTTGACATTTGTATAAAAAGGAGATAAACAGCAGATCACACACATCATGTCCGTTATCGAAGTGACAATACAGTGGAGGTGGCCAGGGTATCCTGTTTATAGATATTTCACTGTAAATAAGCACTCCCTTGCATAGCGGCTCGACGATTTCCGGCCCCCTAAATTTTCCCATGCGCTGTTAACCCTTACAAATCTGAATTAATTTGTATCGTCTGCTGAATATCTTTTATTTTCCATTTTTCTCATCAGAAACTTGGTTTGGCAGCACGTTAGAATCATTTTCAACCGAACATTTATTTTGTATTTAATATGTTCAGGATATCGGAAATACCGATCATCGACGATCGTTTGTGTTAACTCTTTTCATGCTGGGAACGAAAATAATGGCTATTCTCTCTATCTTTATAGCAAATGACAATTCATGAATGTCTTTCTTATTTCTCTCTGAAAATATGTAATTACCCATCGCATGCTCCCAACCAACCACCACGTAATGCCAATAAAATAAATCGGGGCGGGCCTTAATTCTCGGGGCGGGCGGGGATGAGAATCTAGCATGTATTTTATAATGGCCTTATCGTGTACTATTATATATATTCCTAGGGAATATGACCTGTATGCGATGACATGCGCTGGGATCCCAATAATTGTAAAGTTTTCCACAACAAGTATTGACACACTTTACAAGGCATATACTTGTGTTCACCGATATCTCTTACAATGCTGACCTTAATTAAAAACATTGTTGTTTGCTGCTTATTTTAATTCCAGCGTACTCTTCCATAGGACATGATTCTCATGTGCCGTCAAACAATGTTTTATTTATTTAAAAGGACGGTTCGTTAAACGTAACCCTTTGAACCCGAAAGCCCGCTATATCGGTTTATGCAAACAGTGCAGATCCAGATGAGCCGGCGCGTAACGAGCCGTCTCATCAGGATCTGCACTGTTTGAAAGTAATTTTCATATTTTTGAGAAAAACAAATACCCCTTTTTATAAATGGAAGTCTGAAAATCATTTTACGATGATTGAATTGGTTACAAAACGAACATATCGCAGCCCATTCAGTTACTTAGGGGTGAAAGGGTTAAAGCCGTGTTTCAGGTATGAAATTCATACAATTATGGCAGGTATACTAGCCTTGCATTTTTTAGCAAGTATCCCAAATTGCTCGCTGTTATAACAACCTATATGGAATGGGGGATCGTAGCTAGTTATCTCCCTTTAAATTTATTTATAGAAATCCGCTCCAAAGTGTATATTGTAGGGTCTGATTGTTCGTAAAAAGAGCGAATGTAGCTTGAATTGTTGCGAAAGGGAGTTATTATAGTTCGACTAGCGTTGATCCATCTCATCCTACATATCTGTGCAATCAGATCAGGGACTCCATTATTAACTAGATTCATATTTACACACTTATTAATCTCATTGCAATCAGTGTAGACCCAGATCAGATCAGATGTGCAGTCTGATTTGGGTCTACTCTGTTCGCAAGACTCATTTGTTCTGTGATATTCAGTAAGACATACACGCTGAAATACAGCATAGGATCGGATATCTATCAATAAATTTGCAAAGGGAAATAACTCTCATTGTTTACATTCTCTTTCATATGTCTTATTATATCCCTTTGCGTAAGAAATAGGATAAGTTGGATTACATAAACCACATATTATAGGTATTGCCTGAATATACTAGAGCAAGTGAGCTGGGGCCACATATACCCCCGGCCGCTGCCTCATAATGCCATTCAAAAAAGAAAATTCCTCTCATGTAACGTTGACCCCTACGGAGCCACGCAGGGGACATGGATTTGTTTTATTAATTCGTTCCCACGAAATACCAATTCGTTCCCTCAATTTAACAATTCGTTCCCTGGGATTAACAATTCGTTCCCACGACTTAACAATTCGTTCCCACGAAATGAAAATTTGTTCCCTCAATTTAACAATTCGTTCCCTCGAATTAACAATTCGTTCCCACGATATAACAATTCGTACCCACAAATTAACAATTCGTTCTCGTGGGAACGAATTGTTATTTCGTGGGAACGAATTGTTAAATTGGGGGAACGAATTGTTAAATTGAGGGAACGAATTGTTATTTCGTGGGAACGAATTAATAAAAAAAAGAATTATACGTCCCTGCGGCGCTCCGTAGAAAACTGTATCAATGCATATAAATACTAATAGAGTGAAGGGTGAATGTTGCAGAGATATAAAGTACTTAAAACATTAAATGGATAAAATATTTAAAGCATTTATACGTAATTTGACCATGAGCTTGCGGGAACTAAATGTATTGTGCATAATGAATATATGGAGGATGATAAACATGTATATCAGTTTTCAAGTCAATCGGTAACAGGGTTGCAGAGACAGAAAGTAAATAAAATCTTCCACGCAAATGTTACAAATAAACGGACGGAAATACCAAAACTATGTACCCCTCGACATACTTTATATGCCGGGGGTATCAAAAGCAGCTCGGGAGGCAAGGAACGATAATGCCTTTCAGTCTTCTGTATACGTGTCAGCAAAATAGTTTCAATTTACAAAGTATATGAACGAACTACTTATGTACAATTAAAGGCACAGTTTGAACAAGACATTATGTTTGTAAAACATGGATATACACCCTTGGCATACTGGACTGTAAATATTGCTAACTGTTTCAGCGACCTTTTGACAGTAAACAATGTCCAGGTCAAGTTAATGGTGGCACGAGTGTGTGACAAATGATCAGGTGATTCAAGTGTCCAAGTATCGAAGCAATCCTTCGCATAATATCGAAGATATTACATGTTGGAGAAACTCTTACAAACTTGTCGACGTACATATACACGGACGGACGGACGGACTGACGGAACCTCAAGAGCAACGAAATATGCCCCTCTGCTATCGCATAGGGACATACAAATGACCTGCTGGAAAATGGCACAGAAGATTGCCATAGCCATCTAACGCTGGTGAACACTAGTGTCATAGTGCATGATCACGTGGTTACAACCACAACAACAATGGCTGAAAGCATTGAAAGCGCGACTACTCCAAAGTAAGTATTATTTGATATGTTCCTTAATAGGCAACGGATTTTGATGGAATATGGCTTCTGGAAGTTTCAGTACTTGTTGTTGTTGTTGTTGTTGTTGTTGTAACCACTTGATCATACACATTGAGCGTTATGCAATAGTAGTTTTGTAGTTATGTTATTATGTACAATATTTATCTATATTCTCAAGTGTCATGTTTATAGTTAAATTGGGCAAAAATGTGTGGATAATTTTAAATAGAGGATATTCATATGTTTGCAACGAATTAACGGCACTCGTGAAATATGGACATTTCACACCACTCGATGAACATATATGTCATATTCGTTGGAAAAAATATGAATATTCTATGTATTATATACCGCTCCATGGACATTAGCAGTTTTTTTCGACTGTATATGGTAATGAATGTGTATTTGCAGCCTATTTGCGCTGTTTTCTTTCTAAATACAGAATATGAAAATATATAGCGGAAGTAGTCGTATTTTCACCGGAAGTTGTTTATTTCATCGATGAGAACATATGACTTTTATTCACATCGTATAACTATGCATCTCATGGGTAGGTATATAATAAAATAGGATACTTGACGGCCTGAACTTGAGTTATCGCGTGGACAAGGAAGCCGAATGCATAATATAACAATGGCCGCCAAAGGGAGATAAGTAATCAGATTTGTTTGTAAATCACTATAGTTCTTCATCTGGTGGTGGTGATAAGTATGTAAGCCGAATTTGGTTACGATCCGTCAAGCAGAACTTTATTATTACAGAGTGCGAAAATGGCCACCAAGAGTAGATAATGGGTACACATGCCGCCTTTGAAACAGCGGGTTCTGAGTTCAAGTCTCACATCGCCAATTATGTTTGTTTATTTCTTTTTATTAAACATAATAACAATAAGAAAGCATACACATTATGTTTCTTAACTCTTTCACCCCTAAGTAACTGGAATGGATTTTGAAATGTTAATTTTGAAAGTAATCCAGCCGTCACACAATGGTTTTCAGACTAATCCATTTATGAAAAGGGGGTATCTTCTGTTATTAAAAATATGAAATTTACTTTCAAAAAGTGCAGAACCTGATGAGACGGCTCGTTACGAGCCGGCTCATCTGGATCTGCACTGTTTGCATCAACCGCTATAGCGGGATTTCGGGTTCAAAGGGTTAAAAACGTTTCGACTTTTCGACATAAATGTACATGGGCATATGTAGGCAGTTAAACACAAATACACATATCATTTTATTCAATATGTTTTATTCGCCAATAACGTATGTAAATGCATTAGACTGACACTATTGTGTATATTTTAACGAAATAATGTCTGTAGAAATTATCTAACTTTATATAGCTGAATTGTTTATTATCGTGTTTTCAGAATGGCCGACAAATTACACCAGTGTTTCATACTTTGGTAGCGACATCACGTACAGTAAATCAGCGTTTATTTTGTGTTCCTACTTGAAATGCACTGCCGTAAGATGTTTCACGTCGAAAATACACCGGTTTCCTGACGAGATGCCACGCAGCTCCAACTAGACCTATTACACATGGGGTGTGCACTTTGTGATACAAGCATACAATTTTGCACACACCTAGTTAATTATGTGTAAATGCAAAAAAGCCCATGACCCAAGTGAAATATACCCTGAAATTCAATATGGCCGCCAATATTAAAAATAACCAACTTCCGTATAGAAGTGAACACATATCCGCTTCCAGATGATGCAGAGACACACATGTGATGGTTAATTTGGTTTTATTTTGAATAAAAGTGAGTCCAAATACCATATAGAAGTATCATAGACATTAAGTATAAGAATAAGGTAAATAGCAATATCATATACTAAAAGTGTGGACATAATACTGTTTAAATTCAACTCGGGTTCTGGATGACACAGAACTATAAATGTAACACACATGTATCAGTACTTTCCATCTACATTGGTGCCAAAGAAAACTAGTGCTGGATATTTGCCTAATAACAAGATCCATAACAACAACAACAACAACAACAACAAAATTAGATAACATGTGAATGAAAAATATCAATATCAAACTAAGGTCCCTTGTTCCACTACTGTCATGAGCACAATGTGGTATGTCCTCCTACTCTTAGGTGAGGTCTCTTCACAACATGAGCCATTGATAACATTGACATAATCCAAGCTCTCGAACATTCAAAGATAGTTTTCATGGGGCAGCGATATCTCTTACACAACACCCAACAGTTGATGGTCCTGGGGAAAACAGGGCTGTGCCTATTGTTACTGGAACAAGCGTCAGCAACATTAAAATACGTCCATTATCAGACATTTACACAGAAGTGCCACTATTGGTACTGTATCGCCAGATTCTCAGATAATTACTGCATCAGTCAATTATGAAAGCCAATGGTTGCAAGAAAGGACAAAATGCACTAGATGATGGTCAGGAGTCTTCTGATGAGTTTGTTTCATGGCCTGCTCACCATGCCTCCATATCAGAAGTAAGTGTCGGCCAAAGTGCATTTGTGCTTTATTGCCCCTGTTCCATGAGAATGCACATACTGTATCTATGATACGACACGCTATGGACTTGATTCAGGTTTCTGTAGCACATATGAATCCAGGTCAGACACCTGTCATGACTGTCGACCAGCCCTGTTTGCTATTAGCAAACAAATACAGTGGATATGAACCGCTATATATGGGGAAGATACATTTGTCATTGTAATGGGAGGTCTGCACATTGAAATGTCTGCATTGCGAGTGATTTGGGACTGGTTAGAAGGTAGCGGGTGGATTAATGCACTCACCAAAGCAAACTACTACTGGATCAGATATCGCTTGTGTTATCAATGAATTTGATAGCACACACTACAGAGACGATACAAAGCACGATGAACAATCCAAATCCACCCATGTTGGGTTCAAAAGCAATCTCAGTGACATGGTGAATGTGTTGAAAGATCATGTATCCGAGCTTGTGTTCACACGAAAGTAGTAATTAACAAATATGTGACACAACAGGTCCAGACAGTAGAAGAAACTGGCAGAACACAGT